>OY856411.1:1287625543-1288225543 GCA_963693085.1 Alisma plantago-aquatica
GATGGATGACATGCCATCTTACATCTCGATTGTGTGACCATCTTCAAAACGACATATATTGCCCCCATATGGAGAATGCCATTCAATATCAGGAGTACAAAGGGCCTTTTTTGTTCCTCTTCACTCCATTAGTGACTAGTTCCTCCTTTAAATAGATGTGTTACATGCCAGTCCTCCCCTTCAGGTGTATCTACGATCTTAAAACCTGTGTCTATCTTTGTTAGCTAGAGATCAATATCTTTAGGGTTGAATGTTCGTGCAAAGCCTATAATACTAACTTGATTTCTCACATGGCAGGAAGACTCGACAACAAAAGGTCAGGGTGGTGGAACCTATTGTCTAGGCTCAGCTACACCCACCACTACATGCACCAACTTTTTTACAAGAACTTTACAACGATCAGTTGCTCGTTGGAAAAGGCAAAACCACCTCAGCTCTACGTTTAGAGGAACACGACCTTATGTAACCACCTCAAACAGCCATGCTTCATCACCCACAAGGGAACAAAGTTGCTCTCAACCTGTACCTCACGTCTTTCTTTCATATTCTACAAATGGAAGATAAGGAAATCATTTATAGAAAGTCAAGGACACAAACTCACAAAACTCTAACCAAGTCATGTATTAGCATAGTGTATGAAACTTGATGAAACTAATTACAACGCAGCCACACAACAAGCATAAAATATAATGATATAAATCAAATAAAATTAGATAACTTACATATTAAAAATATGTGTTCATTTTTAAATAAAAATATTAATCAGCCGACTGTTTTGTCGTTTAAAGAATGGACAAACAACTCTGGATTCACATTCGTACACCATATTGAGTGACAGAATTGTTGCTATTTAAAGCTAATTTTCCAACCAAATCATGTTTAGTACAACCTCTCTTAGTATTATCTAAATAATATTGTACCAAAACCAGACTAAGTTACAAAACAACGATTTTACCTAAATTCAGACCAAGCTTGTCTCAATTTCCAAGACTAGCCCAGTCCAGATTTCAAATTCTAGGCATGCTTCCAAATAAGACCACTACACATTGAAAATACACTTAGGGCACGTTTGTTTTAATGGATGTAGATGTATTGGATTGTATTTAATCATCCAGCAGCAAAGATTTTACGTTTGTTTATCTGGAGACGAAAAAGATGATGAATCCTGCACTTTTCAAGTATACAGTACATGCTGGATGCCGGTTTCCATTTCAAAATGGCCGGACGCCGCCATCCACCTTCCCTGTCTGCTCTATTTGCTCGTTCGACCAGCTGGCACCAGCTGCTTTCCTTGGTTTGCGTTACTTTATTCACGTTACCTTGGCACCCCGCCGAATCAGCATGCCATAATGCTGCTGCCGTAACTTTTTCTACCTTTCCATCGAACAAGTTCGTCCATGTGGCCAAACATAAACTACAGCCGTTGTAAAAGTTTGATATCCCCTGCAATCTTGATTCCTGGATTAACTAAATACAGGATACACCTTAATCCGTCTGAATCCTGTGAAGCAAACGTGCCCTTAGTCTTGCCCAAAATCTATAAAAAAAAAAAAAAGTGTGTAAAAGAACTGAGTCCAAAGATTAGTTGTTGCATGCCTCCCCCCTCCCCCACCTCAACTAAAAAAAGGACCTCAATGAACCACCATGGAAACTAGGAGAACTGCTCTTGGGAAGGAAGGGATCAATCGGCTTGTTTGGATGGTACAATGAGTCATACGGGTATGATTGTGCAATGCAAAACTACACTAACCTGGGGTAGTTTTCGGAATTCCAACCACACCTAACTACCCGTAGAAGCCCAAAAATAATGATTTTGTACAACTTCGAATGCAAATTTATACACCATATTGGGTGACAAAATTATTGCTATTTCAAAGCTAATTTTCCGATCAGATCATGTTTGGTCCAACTTCTCTTACTGTTATCTAAACGGTATCGTACCAAAACCAAACTAAGTTCCAAAACAACAATTTTACCTAACTTCAGACCAAGCTTGTCCCAAAACCAAGACTAGTCCAGTCCAGTCCAGATTTCACATGCTAGGCATGTTTCCAATAGGACCACTACGAACCGCAAATAGGCCAAAATTCCACAAAAGGCGTGTAAAAAAGACATGAGCCGGAGGATTAGTTGTTCCACTCCCCCCCCCCCAACCTTCCAATATTTTATTTTACTTGGAAATATGATCACTGTTATTAATAAGGCTAACAATGCATCTTACCTTAAAAGAAAAAAGCTAACGGTGTATCTAGTTCTGTGTCCGAAGGCCATTCTACATATTATATAAAACACATCAAACAAAAGTGATATAGTGGAGTGACTACCTGTTACAAAGTTCCATATATATAGCTTGAGATGAAAAACGATATTATAATACATATATACATTTTAACATCTAAGATATATTTCTACAAAACTCATCTTACCAAATATGTAAATCAAATCAATGAATTTCAATTGCACCCAATTAAACAAAATAATTATAGTTTTAATCCCATATTTTTCATCTCAATACTAACAGATTTCACACTTTGCCACCCAACTACACCCAACCAAGTATATGCCCTAAACCAAACAGGGGCCTTAGTGGGAAAAGACTAGCATGCCTGGCTTATAGGAGGATTGATCCTACTTTGCCACCCAACTACACCCAACCAAACATGCCTAAACCAAACAGCCCTTACTGGAAAAAGACCAGCATGCCTGGCTTCTAGGAGGATTGATCCTACTTTGGTAGGATGGGGCAAACCGCTTTGAAACCCCAAGGAATTTGCTTAAGGCCCAGAAACTCAAAATGAAATACATGCATCTCATACACGGTTATGAAACAGGAAAATGAAACACCAGCGTTCTTTAGAATTGCTCAACATCTGAACCGAAAGTTAAAATGAGGCACCTGAGAAATTCAGGATTTTGCATGTACATCAAACAAAGTGAAGGTCAAACATGGAAAGTTGATGAAAATTCAAATAATGACACCAAGAACGGTACAGATACAGCTTTTCAGAGTATGAAACGAACTTCTGCTATCAAATCAAGGGAAGAAAAATGCAAGGCCGGTACTTATTGTTTATGCAGAGGAAAAGTTGAACTGTACTCCAGTTTTCCCACGATCATGTTCTAATTGCTTTAGTATGTAACAGTAATTTACCTGAAAAGTCAAACAAACCATATTAGAGGCATATTGAATTCAGTTAACCAAACTTAAGAAAAAGTATGATAACGAACAGACCTCCATGCGGAAAAGTTTGGTGGGAACCACAATTCCGAGTCCTACAGAGCTTCTGAATGATGCCAAAAAATTACGGAAAGAAAAATCTTTGTACTTGTCATCTGTTAAAGTGACCAGATTACCGGCACATGCAAACGCATGGCCATGTATGCCGGTACTCCTAAATAACTTTAGGGGAAGGTCAAAAGAGAGATCCGCAAAAGTGGTTACAGCAACATCACCACCAAGAATGTCTCTTCCAGAACAGGCATCCGAGTCCTCCCCGTCGGATCTACTTGGTATGTACCTCCGTGCATCAGTCGGGCCCAGCCCCCTTGTTTTGAACCCCAATAACGAGACAGGCCCTCCCAAGCCGCAAACCAAAGAAGACTGACCACCAATGTGAAACCTATCTGAAACAGGTGAAGAAGTGCTCATAAATCCCCTTCCCCATGGAATGACGAAACCAGCAGCAACTCCAAAGTTCAGTGCTGTATTATAAAATCCCAAGGGTAAAGCAGCTCGGGCATCGAATTCCTACACATGTAAGAGAAACATATTAGAATCATTCTGATAATTTACTCAATAAGATCCAACTATTCGCATCTATAAATGGCAACAAGATGCTAGCTTTAGGTGGATTATGTATATGCACCATACTGAATGGGTTAACAATTATGGCCCTCCACTTATTTGATATGGATAAAGGGCCATCTAGACTAACCCTATGTGTTTCTCAACCATTTAAAAAGCAAAGTTTAAAGATAAGTATAATAGGGAAACAGATCTCACAACAAGGAAATCAAGTTATTAACGGGACTTTGTTAGCATAAACCGTAGTAGGCTGAAAGGGTCCAACAGCTGGACCAGCAATGAGCTAAAACCTCAAAAGCACAGGTACCGCCAGAAGAAGCGATGAATAATGTTAGAAGAGTAAAATCAGGGAATTAATTGTAAAATTCCTTGACTATTAGAAACTTGATATGGCAAACAAAAAAAACAGTTACTACCTAAAAAATTAAGAGCTTATAAGGAGAGATTTTGAATCTTTACATCTTGATCAGAGTATGACCCATAACAGAGCTGATTGGAAAAGAAGGATCCACGTAGCCGACCCCAATATGGGTGGTGGTGGTGGTGGTGGTGGTGGTGTCAAGATCGAAAACGCATACATTTTTAAGAAAATACACTTGGTTTATTTTTCACTAAAAAATGAACAAGAGTTTTTCCCAAATCTACCTCACTTTTGCCCATATTCCAGTCATTCCTTCTGTTATCTTATATTCCTGAAATCCCCCTCGCTTTTGTCCTAAATTCCTATAACACCCCTGCAGCTAAATTACGTTACAGATTTGTTAAGTTTGCTGCTCACTTTAACATTTCTAATGATTACTCTGTTATGAATTAACTATACATCTTCATATGTTTTAAAGAAAAAAGAATACAGCTAGTAATAACTATGATATTTTTTAAACAACACGAGCTGATTATAATTTTCAAAGTGTATAATTTTTTGGATATTGAGGAACTTTTCAAGACAGACCTGCATTGGACACACCTCAGAAGAGTAGCCTTGGGCCTAAATGTGTGGCGGCCAGTCATCCTCACGATATGCTCAATAGCATGGAAATTCAAGACATGACAGGGCTGGTGCTGGCGTGTGCACCTATGAGCTGTTTTTTTTTTAGATTCGTCTCTAAGGAAATTTAAACCTAAGATCTCCGGTTGGCCGACAATGACTAAGCAAGTGTGTGATATTTTATAAAATGATCTACATCGAGTAATCTCAGGCACCTATTTTTCAGATTTAATAAAAAATACTTAAATAATGAACGACTGCCGATAAATCATGTCATGGAATTGTACATACATCAAACTGGAGCTTTTGTAGCTTCATGGACATAAAAGCAGCTTGGTTTTCTTTCGTGGGCCCAAAGTGACCCGGTGTTTGACTTCTACAATCAATAGTTAGACGAAGAAAGATAGGGCGTTGCATGGTTAGCTCAGCTGTTAACAATCTGATGATCTCATGACATATATTGCTTCGTTATAGCACCACGTCCAAGCCACTAGTGAATATGGTAGCATACATATTTTACATTGCAGATGATAATCAATATAAGGGAGTTAGAACACGCACAACCTCATCACTTGGCACGCTAACCCGTCCTCTCCAATATCGAGTAGGAAAACATGTTCTGGGATTCTAATTTGAAAATTAGGGTCGGTTCCGGGTTCAGACTAAGTGATCAAAATCCTGGTCTGAATCGGTTCCACGTTTAGGACTAGCTTGGTTGGGTGTAGTAGGATTTGTATGAGTTTGCAATGTAAAAATGTACAGTAAACTCGCACTTTGTCATCCTACTACACCCTACCAAACAGTCAGTTAGACAAACTGACCAAAATCGGATTCGGGTCGCTTCTGATTCACAATCCAGGTCCAGATCAGCAGTGTTGGGTCCAGATCAGTAGTGGGCTAGATTTGTAAAAATCTTGGTTATGCGAAACTAGAATTTTGAATCTTGACACACCTAGCTTATATGTTCAATTTTTGACGAATCCGGATTGGTTTCAGGTTGATTAAAATGTTGATCCAGGTCAGTTTCAGGCTCTAAATTTAACAATCTGGTCAAGTCCAAGTTTGAACAGAGCTAGGAAACACATACACGGATACGAACACAAACACGGGACACAGCAAAATTATATATACATACATATATATACACATATAATTCGTGACAAATATATATATATATATATATATATATATATAGAGAGAGAGAGAGAGTCAGGCTAGAATACACTCGAGTATATTCGGAGCAGAATACACTCAAGTAGTTTTTCATGATGCAATATTTTTTTCAAAAATCTAATCCGTTGATCTTCTTAAACATCTTGTGAATACCTCATATACAAAATTTGAGTACATTTGGACATTTATAGGTCATGTTATAAAGACAGCAAAAATTATGCATTTCAAATTAGTTTCGCGCGTCGATTTTGTTGTCCTTGAATGAGTGACTTACACTCATCCAAATGGGCTCAAAATTTGTATGTAGCCTAGGTATAGTATGACAGTGAAGATCAATGGTTTACATTTTGCAAAAAATAGTCTGTATATGCAAACACACTTGAGTGTATTCATGCGATCTGTACACTCGAGTGTGTGTGTATATATATATATATATATATATAAATAAAATAAAATCATCTAAATAAAGCAAAACATAGGATTCAAGGGAAAAATAGACACCAAATTATTTATAAAACCGTGATTCATACAAATAGGAGTAGAATCATCCATCACTTCGAACTCCAAGTATATGGATTCATTTCCTAACTTAAAACAAGCACAAACAAAGTTCACCATCACACCCACATTATATTCAATTTTCCACACATGTAGTAAACCAAAACACCATGGAGTAAACGAAAATAAACAATAAGCGGATGAAATCACGATAGTACAGAGAAAGTTTAATTGTGACAGAATCCACATTAATAAATATTGACTAAAACTTTTGATCAGAATATCATAGTGAGTAAAAAGTATTGTTTCCACAAATAGTGGAGGAAGTAGGCAGGAAGAAATAACTTATACAAGCTAAGTCTAATTGTAAAACAGCAGAAACATAAAAATCAGTAACACAACATACTTTCGGTGACATTGACAATGAACAATATGAGCAGTGAAGGAAGGAGGAAGAAGGAGAGAGGGCGAGCATGTATTGTTGGTGGACTGTAGTGGCAGAGAAGTACGAGGATAATGGGGACAAGCGAGAAATAGAAAAGGACAATGTGTTGTAGTGGAGTTGGTGGAGCAAGAGGAAGCAATAAAGGGAGGGGGATGACTGAAAGAAGAGGTACGGGAGAGATAAAGGGATGAACAGGATGAAAATGAAGGAGGCAGAAAAAGGGACGGTGGGTCTGGCTTAATGAAGAAGAAATGAAATTGGGGAAGGGAGAGATCTTGCCAAGATAAGAGGATGGGGGGACGGAAGTAGGAAGAAGAGGGGAAGATCCGAAGAAGAGGTGAGGGAGGGAAGCTGGAGACAAAGAATAGAAGAGCAACGGAATGGAATGGGAAGGTGGGGAGAAGAGGAGAAGAGGTGAAGAAGAGAAAGAGGGAAGAAGAGGAGTACCTGGAGAAGACGACGCTAATAACTCCTACCGCTACCAATGGCATCAGCTACTATTGGCGGCTCCTCCAACTGCTGCCACTCACGCACATGCTGCTGGTACAACGGCTCCAGCTACTCTCGCGGAGGACAGCTGCAATAGCAGCTGGAGGAGATCTTTGTGGCAGTAGTACGGTGGCAGCAGCTGCTGGATATCGGCGAGCTGCTGCTTCTGGTGGGTTGGGGCGGGAAGAAGCTAGGGCAGGGATCGGTTTTGGGGGGAAAGGGTTGAGGTTGAGGAATCGGGAGAGAGTGGGGGTTGCTGGGAGGATTTTCATTGTTTTTCAAACTTGCAACTTTGGCATGGGCTGGCGTGTCCAGGCCGTGTCCTAGACGTGTCCAAGCCGTGTATCTTTTTTTTTTTAAAGTTGGACACTTCCGGGCCCTGTCCACCACGTGTCCAGCCGCGTGCATGGCGTGTCCGTGTCGGACACGTGTCCAGGACAGCCACGCAAGGTCTCGGGAAGTGTTTGTGCTTCCTAGGTACTCAACACAGTGACCTAATTCTGGGTGGCTCACTTCCGGGTCTGACTGTCAAAAAACCTAATTTTGTGACACGAACCCGCCCAGAACCATAGTTTTGATAGCATGTCGATATAGTGCTGCCAACGTGCATGCCCATAAAGTAGTTGCTTGAGATTGTTGACTTAAATTATAATGACAGCCAACAAGAGACTTCAAGTATGAATTTCTTTGGGGACAAATCTAGAAAAAATATATGTTCGTAGGCTCTCCTGCCAGCACCACGCAACACCAGCCCAATAACGGCATTCCTGATTACTAAGCATATCGTCAGGATAATTGGCCATCATGCATCTAGTCCCAAGGTTTATTCCTCGGAGATGGGTCCAAAGAAGCTATGTCTTGAAGGGTTCCTCAATATATAAAAAAATATATACTTGTAAATTGTCATGAGCCCTAGCTATTTATATATAGCATAGTTTATTACTAGTTATATTTTTCTTTTTAAAACATATGGAGATGTATACATTAAACATAATAGAGGAGCCGCAAGAAATTTGAAAGCCAGCAACAAACTTAACGGCTTTGCAATGGAAGTTACCTGCAGGGGGATTTATAAGAATTTAGGACAAAACAGAGGGGTCTTGGGAATTTCAGATAACAGAGGGGGTTAATGGAATATAAACAATAGTACGGGTGTAATTGGGAAAAATCTCAATGAACAACTATGCTTGTTGCTAAAAGAACAAAGAGCCAGTATAGATCCTGCTATTTCGAACCTCAAATTTACATAGTATCAAAAAAGAACCCTACACTAACTAACATGGCTAGAAAGTGAGCAAGATATATTAATCAACAAATATCCACAGTCCTTATAGCATCAATTTATAGCAGAACGAATCTAAAACAATGTGTCGCATCAAAGCCTAGCAGAAGGTATCTTACAAATTACTTAAACCAGTCCTTCAGATAACTGGCAAAAGAAAATTCATATATACCTGCCGAATGAATCTCAAGAATTTACTATCACCAAGTCCACCAATATGTGACGTTGAAACAAATGCATATCCTCGTGTTGGCCTCAAGTTTGAATCTCTTCTATCAACTTTAAATGTATACTTCAGTGAAGAAAGCAAGCTGTGACCCAAATGCTTCCTAATAGATTTTGATGACGTTCTTGATGGATCGCTTAAGGTCCTCCATGTGAGATTGTAAGCTAAGTCATGATACTTGGTTGAAATTAAACCAACAGAAAGACCAAGTAATTGTTCCTTGTAAGACGAAAACTTCAACCAATCCTGAGTAAGAAGTGAAACACGGGCAACAAGAGGAGTTGATAAAGCCTTGAATCGAGGCAACGTTATACCCGTGCTTATCTCAGTGGTCTGATTCCAACCATAAGCCCCAGAGGCATCCCAAATATCACCATATCCGAGCAAGTTTTTCAATTTGAGAGACAGCTCAAGTGACGAAGATTTTGCTTCCTGAATACACCAGAAAAGTTTGTTAAAAAAGAGTTTTATACAAGTTGATAACAATAAGTTAGAATCTAACAGATCTAAAAACCAACCCTTTGGACAAATTCATATGAACAGGTTTCTGAAAAGTAACTAAAAGATAGTGCCAACTGTGGGATCGAGACAATAAATTTGAATAAAATTAGCCCGCATTATAGATTCACAAAACTCCATAGGAATGGAATTTAAACACAACAATGTTATAAAAAAGTTTCAAACATAATTTAGCAGATGGATAAATAATAAACTGGCAGGATAATGATATGATCAAGCAACCAGCAGGAATCAGCTTGGAGTAGACAAAACTACTGTTCAAACTGATTTCAAAGAATTAAACAAGTTCAACATAAAATTGTCAACAGCCACTAGAGAGAACAACTGAAAGCAAGCACGATCAATCATAATACACAACCAGAAAAACCAGAAGCCTTGCTTGGCTTTTACAAAGAACCAAAACGTTCAACCACAAACTAAAGAGAGAAACTTTGCAGAATACCGAACAAGTCCCGGAATATCTAAAGTCCTTAAGAACTAAATCATTCCTCTTCCCACGGATAATGTAAGCTACACAGCGTTAGAAGGATGATTTGAGATAGATAATTCTTAATTGCATAAGAACATTCCCAAGCAAGCCAAACTCATATTAGGATTTGTTAAAAATATGTTTTCGAAATTTAAGTAGGTATATAACGATAGGCACCTCCATTGCAAATTTTACAATTCATATAAAGACAAAGTAAAAGAGATCTTCATATGTTTATTGATTTGGAAAAGGCTTATGATCGAGTACCTAGAGAAGTGTTGTGGATGGTTTTGAAGAAAAAGGGTGTGCCAATCCAATACATTGACTTGATCAAAGACATGTATGATAGCTCTACTGCTAGTGTGAAGACTCTTGGAGGAGAGACACCAACTTTTCCTATCACAGTTGGGGTACACCAAGGATCCACATATCTGTTCATTCTTGTTATGGATGAGTTGACAAAGAATGTTCAGGATGATATTCCTTGGTGTGTGTTTTTTGTTGATGATATTGTTTTGATTGACGAAACTAAAGATGGATTAAATGTTAAACTTGAATGTTGGAGAAATGCATTGGAATCAAATGGATTGATGATTAGCGAGAGCAAAACTGAGTATATGCATTGCAATTTCAGCCAATCTCGCAGTGTGAATGATGGAGCCAAGTTGGACGGAGTAGATATACCAAAATGTGATGAATTTCGTTACTTAGGTTCTATTATTCAAATAGATGAGGATGTTCAAAATGACGTTTGTCACAGGATCACTGCAGAATGGTTGAAATGGAGGAGTGCAACTGGAGTTTTATGTGATCGGAAGATCCGTCTCAGGTTAAAAAGTAAGTTTTATAGAAAAGTTATACGGCCAGCCATGCTCTACGGGAGTGAATGTTGGACGGTAAAGAAACAAAGTCTCAACAAGATAAATGTGGCTGAAATGCGTATGCTGAGATGGATGTGTGGGAAGATAAGAAAAGATCGCCTGAGAAATGACTATATTAGGAATAAGGTGGGGGTGGCGAGCATTGAGGACAAATTGCGCGAGGGCCGACTCAGATGGTACGGACATGTGCAACGCAGACCGACTAATGTGCCTATACGAAACAATGCTATTGAGTCCAGCACAATAAATAGAAGAAGAGGAAGGCCTAAATTAACATGGGATGAGCTTATAAAGAGAGATTTTGAATCTCTACATCTTAACCAAAATATGGCCCATAATAGAGCTGAATGGAAACGAAGGATCCATGTAGCCGACCCAAACATAGTTGGGACTGAGGCTTAGATGATGATGATGATGATGATGATGATGATGATATAAAGACAAAGTAACATGACAGACCAAAAATTAAGATCTTCACTAAACCCATCACATAGTATCAAAGTACCAATTGTACTCGAGGATAAAAATTGCGATCTCGACACTGTTTCAGATGGCCCAGAAACAGGAAAAGAAAATATGGAGATTTTGACAAAAAAATTTGGCATTAATGATGGGTGATTTCGAAGCCAAAATGAAAGAATCAAATCATGAAAATTTGCCAGAACGGTCTAAGGGCCAAGATGCAATTATTGATACACTTATTTATGCAATTATGTTACATAGGATATGTGGAAGGTGCAGCCTCCTACATATGTTACTGTAATTTGAAGGAAATTGAACAGTTCTGGTAGGGGTTTTGATGTCAGATTTGATGGTGAAACAAAGGAATTAAGTTATGAAATCTTGCAAACATAAGATAAAATTATATCTTGACGTTGGGGTGGGTGTCCATGTCTTGATGAGTGTACAAAGGAATCAAATTGCCGAGACTGTTAGAAACCTACAAGTGTACAACTTATGTACACAAACTTACAAAATAGAATGGAAGAAAGAGGTGCTTCAATTTTCGGAGTATTTTTCTTAGATCTAATCAGAAGGGTGTAGGAAAGGAAGAAAGAGATATAGATGGGATAGGCCGATAGGGATAGGGGAAACATACATGAGATTCAAGCAAGATATCCTCCAAGTGCAAGACATTCGACTGAAATCACCAAAAAGCACAATGCCGTGCAGCAGCATATCGCAGAACTGTGTTTCATGAAACACAATGGGCATATCGGGTCCATTTAGCAAAATGAAGGCCCAAAATGACCATTTTGCTGAAAAATCTCCTTTTGCAAAATTTTGCACCTTCCTGTCAAATATTTGAGAAATATCCCTAATCCATAAGCAAGTCTGTTTCTCTGTCTAGTTGGAACAAATTCAATATTTCAATAGAAACTTTGCAATCGGTCAAAATGTTAAACCATTTTACTTGCTAATCAGGGGTCCATTTCCCCGACTTGATCTCTGGAAGCAGACAAGACTAACTATGGCATCATCTAGGCTTGGTGGTAGTTAATCTCAAGTTAGGGAGCCACACTAAGCGGGAGGATAAGCAGCCGTTACTCATGCCTAGTCTGCCCCTGCTATTCAAGTGCAGGTCACCAGCGGCCATCAAGATTGTCGAGCTGTACTTCATGCATAATAATGTGAAAACGGAAGAATAAAATGAACAGTATGAAACTTCTGGGAGGTTTTTGCTGAGAGTACTAGGTTAAAGTTCTCTATGTAGCTGAATTTTCTCTTGCTAATACCTACCAATGTGCATGTGTCTTTCAGGACAAAGAAAATGTCAAGCTTGTGTTTTCCTCTTGGCAGATCAGCTACTCTCCCAAACTACCCAGAACCTCTTTTGTTGGTCACACCCCTACTATTATTCCAACAAAAGGGTGTGCCATCTTCTTGGACTCTTGACTTAGGACATGGGTCACATAGCAGGCATATTCCGGTAAATTCAGCTCATATACCATCATTGGACCCAAACCATTGTCAATTGAGTTGATACTTCTAAAATAAAGCCCTTCGTACAAGAACAGTGCGCCCCTCTTCTTATAGATGCTTCATTTTTTTTACGTTCCTTTCTACTTTATTCTTGCTAGTGAACTTCGTCACTTTAAGTTGCCATAATTTTCGTCTTCGCCATTATGTTATCCAAGACCTGAAGTAAAATTGATGATTGGGAAGAATATAAGCAGGCACAACTATACCATCTCGAAAGAGTTTCTCCCACCACATGTACCACTGCATCAGTTCTTCAAGTCCATGGTAAGGTCATGTATCCTAGGAGAGGTCGGGTTATTAGCTAGCCTACAATCTAGTTTTAGATCTAAAATCGGGATTGAGGGAAACCTGAGTTTATCTTTGATTTAGTTCATTTTCAAGTCAGGCTCATGTCACTTCTGACCAAGAGTTTTTAGGCCAAAAAAGCTTGGTCTTCTCTCTTCCTTTATATCTTAAAAAGGGGTAGCGTGTACAAGTGTGTATACCTATAGTATAAAGATTAAGAGGAAGCAAAAATAATGAAGAGGTCTTATTTATACCATATGAGCAAGGCATGAAGAAGCATGAAGGAGGTTCAAAGAAGATAACAAAATGTCAAATTTCTAATTCATAAATCAAAACAAAACTATTAGGATTTGCAACTAAGTACAACAATTAGATAAACTTCAATTAGGTCAACCTCACGTAGGAAGTAGGGATGAAGTCATGGTTTTGTATGTATCTCTGGAGCCTCTGCCAGCATCGTCAGCACTAGGGTGGTGGTGTGGCCATCATAAACTATAAAACATCGACATCATCGTGGCATGCGCCAGATGAGACAAACAACAACAAGTAACGTCGTTCGGGTTAACACCACCATCTAGAAAGAGAAGTGCAGACGTATGTTCTGGTACAACCATGTAGTTTTGTAGAACATTGGTGCCAACATAGGAGCTTGTGTTGGTCCATCCTCGTCATGTCTAGGACACAAGCAAGAAACACATTTGCATCATCTTCCTCATCGTTGCTAGGCTCACGAGAGGGGAGTTCGTCACTAGGCTCAATGTCGTCCTCCTTGTGTGTGGAAAGTTAGTCATGACGTGATTGGAGTACAAAGAAGATCAATGGCCACAATGCAACAATTGCGAGGCAAGGCGTCAGAGGACAGCTGACAAGTGTCTCCATGGAGGTCTTGAAAACATTGAACTCCTTAGTACTAATCATCAAGGTGGACAGCAGGACAAGGAATACACATAGCATTGATCCCTTGAAGACTGGATTTTCATGTCTAGAGGGAGAGATGTACGTTGGGTTTGCTACTGGACCGCGGAACATGGGTGGGAAAAAGAAAACAATTACATGATGAGAAGGTTTAGGGAGAAATTGTGGACAGAGAGATGGGTCAGGTTGTTGTTTGGTTAAGACTTTAAGAGAAGGGGGGAGTTGATGTCAGAAATGGAAGTTGTGCATAAAGGTGGCTTGGTTGTCGTGTTTGGCTGGGTTAGAACCAAGGTTATAAAGTGTGTGAGGCGTAACGAGGCGTTATTGTCTCGACGAGGCGAGGCGTAAGGCTCAAATATATATGAGGCATCACATGTAAGTAATTGTGTACATGTATAAACACATATATGTACATGTATATATGTGTGTTTAACATAAAATATGTATATGCAAGCAAAACCTAACTAAATAGAAATTGTTTCTATAACTTAATAAGGATAAATAGAGTTTTAAAACCACCACAATACTAACAAAATATATATAGCAAATAAGGAGTTGTCACTGATTTTTATTGTTGCATCCAAAAATGTAATTGGACAAAGAAAAAGTAGGGGATATAGGACTTTGAATCAGTAGGAACAAGGAACCCGAATTAGTTAATGGGATGAAATTCACTGACATTGTAAATAAAAAGGTATCAAACAAAGAGACAAGTTTGACAATGAAGATTGAAAGGTCTCACTCAGAGATAATTCAAATTTTCATTAATAAGATGGTGATAATGCAACTCTAAATTGATAACTTCAAAAAAAAATTGTTTGTAATAATCTTATAAGTAGAACACTTGGTTGTCAGCATAATACTTTATTACCCAGAACCAAGGCTTGCACCTCAACTAAGCCTCAAAGCCTCAGTGCTTTGAGGCGAGCCTCAAACATTTTGAGGGGTAAGCCTCAACCGATGACACCAAGGCGTAGCCTCATCTTGAGGCATAAGCCTCAAGAGCCTTAAAGAGATATGTTATTTCTTGTGCTCTACTCTACTTGTTATTTATCCCATATTGCTTAGCTATGCTTATTGTTTTATTCTCTTGTCCTATAAAAGAGAAGGCATTGTAAACTCTTTCACTCACTTAATAGAAAATCACTTCATTATCAATATGGCATCAAGAGCAGCCCGATCCTCTCAGCCCTTCCCCACTCAACCCTAAACACCCCATGACCTAACCGCCGCCCCCCCCACCCCTTCGCCCCCCCCCCCGCCGCCGCCGCGCCCTACCCCTCTCCCCTCCTCCACCTGCCGCCCCTCCCCTCACCACCCTTCCTACCCACCACCACCACCTCCTCCACCCACCGCCCTCCATCAGTCGCTCCCTCTCCCCTACCATCCTCGCCTTCGCCTTCAACCCCCCCCCCGACGTTGCCGCCGCAAGCCACACCTGGCCGCCGCCTTTTCCCCTCCTTCCACCCATCCGTCCCCCCTCTTCCACCCACAACGGCTTCTCCACGTTGCTGCCCCTCCTCTCCCACACCATAATCCCCACCCCTTCTAGCCTCCCTCCTCCCACCATCTGTCTCTGGTTGTGCTCTTTATCATCTCCGCGCAGATCTTCAGCTAGCACGTTGACTTCCTAACGAGTCTTCATTTGCTATCTGCATGCGCCTCATGGTGGAGTAGCACTCTCCCTACGTTGGCATAGGTCTATCAAAAATCTATGTTGCCCCTTTTGCGGATTTCTAGGATCTGATGCATCAAATCTACTGCTGCCCTCTTCTGTCCTGTTGTGGGTTCAGTCAGATCTACTGATTCCGACTGACTTCTGCTTGTGCAAACGGGTACTCTGGTTATCTCATGTCTACTGGCTTCTGTTGTCTTCTGATTTCTGTTGTTGATTTCTGCCCCATCTGTGCATTATGGCATCTGTTGAGCCTCCATGTTCTCTGTGTGTCACCACAATGAAACTTGATGGCTCCAATTACCACCTCTGGTGGGCATCTTTTATTTTGTATGGTGAAAGCGCAAGGACGCTACTCACATATCACCGCCGACCCACAACCTGCTCCTAATGCCTCGGCGGATGAAAAGACCAAGCAAGCATATGCACAATGGAGTAAAGATGACTCAGGTGCTGTCTTGGATTGTTAATAGCACTGAGCCGCGAATCAGTTAATCCCTGCTCTGCCTCTATGATGCCAAGGCTATGTGGAATCAACTTTCCCATGTCTACTCCCATCAGCAAAATCCCAAGAAGGTGTTTGAGATTTTCAAGAACCTGGTAAAGGAATTCTCGCCTGATGCATCTGTTGAAGATTACTACAATCAGTGCTCTGCCCTCTAGAATGAATACAAAATCTACCATCCTTTGTCTGATGATATCAAGGAAACTCAGAGACAGCGCAATGAACTCCAACTTGTCCAGATTCTTGTCGGACTACCTTCCTCGTTTTTTGGAGTTGTTGACCAAATTCTCTTCAGTGATACTCTGCCTGCTCTCAGAGATGGGCTTAAACATGTTCAATGTTTATCATTAGTGACTTCTGTTCCTACTATTGAGCACCATGCTCTTGTTGTATGCTCTACTGACACTGGTCACGGTTGTGGCCATGGTCGTGGACGTGGACGTGGACGTGGTCGTGGTGGACGTCATCCTCCTACCTCGTGTCATACTTCTTCTACTGCACAGGGTCACGGTCAACCCATTGGCCCTCGCTTCTGCAATTTCGGTGGTTGTGGCAATCATAATGAAGACCGGTGTTGGATCAAACATGGAAAGTCTACTTGCGCTAACCATGTCACCTCTAATGCGAGAGAAGATTCTGCTGTTACTGAACACACCCCCGCTCAACCCTCTTGTGCATGGATCCGGTCCAAGTTCGAGAAGCTCTCCCAAGAGTGCATGTCCAACCTACCATCTACTTCAGAGGCTGGCTCATCTGCCTTGCTTGTTGCTTCATCTACCGGTGTGTATTGATTCTAGTGCTTTGGTCCATGTGGCCAGTAACTCTGTTTTATTTTCTGCTTTAACAAGATCCACTCGTCTTCCTCCGGTAACAGTAGTTGATGGCTCTCAGACAGTTGTCCATGGCATTGGGACGGTTCTGTTATTTCAAAATATGCATCTGAAATTTGTCTTATATGTTCTAAGATTTCTTGTTGATCTACTTTCTGTTAGTAAAACTGTGAAGAGCCTTTAGTGCTCTATTACGTTTGACCCTTTGAGTTGTGTTTTTCAGGATCTCTGAACGAAGACGATGATTGGTTCGAGCCATGAGGGACCAAATGGGCTCTACTACTTGGATGGACCGACATCAGTGACTACTATGCTATCAACATCTGTGTCTGAGATTCAGTGGCATTACCGCCTTGGCCATCCCTCTGCTTCTAAGTTGAAACATTTATTTCCTGCTTTAGGTTATAAGACTTTTTCCTGTGAATCTTGCCAATATGACAAACAAACTTGATCTGTATTTCCTGTTAAGAAAGAAATTGGTTCTAAATGCATTTTTTGTATTGTTCATGCGGATATCTAGGGCCCCAGTTTAGTTGCTAGTTATTCTGGAGTTAAATATTTTATGACTTTTATAGACAATTTTTCTCGAGCTACATGGTTATTTTTACTGAAAGATCGCAGTACAGTTATGGACGCTATCACCACTTTTTTTTCTAAAATTCAAACTCAATTCAATAAACCCATTGAAGTCTTTTGCACCGATAATGCTCTTTAGGTTCCGTTATTTCGAAATATGCATCTGAAATCTGTCTTATATGTTCTGAGATTTCTTGTTGATCTACTTTCTGTTAGTAAAACTGTGAAGAGCCTTTAGTGCTCTATTACGTTTGACCCTTTGAGTTGTGTTTTTCAAGATCTCCGCACAAAGATGATGATTGGTTCGAGCCATGAGGGACCAAATGGGCTCTACTACTTGGATGGACCGACATCAGTGACTACTATACTATCAACATCTGTGACTGAGATTCAGTGGCATTACCGCCTTGGCCACCCCTCTGCTTCTAAGTTGAAACATTTATTTCCTGCTTTAGGTTATAAGACTTTTTCCTGTAAATCTTGCCAATATGACAAACAAACTTGATATGTATTTCCTGTTAAGAAAGAAACTGGTTCTAAATGCATTTTTTATATTGTTCATGCGGATATCTGGGGCCACAGTTTAGTTGCTAGTTATTCTGGAGTTAAATATTTATGACTTTTATAGACAATTTTTCTCGAGCTGCATGGTTATTTTTACTGAAAGATCGCTATACAGTTATGGACGCTATCACCACTTTTTTTTCTAAAATTCAAACTCAATTCAATAAACCCATTGAAGTCTTTTGCACCGATAATGCTCTTTAGGCTCAAGCAAAATTATGTCATTTATTTTTGCTCATCCTGTGGAACGATCCACCAAACTTCTTGCCCCTATACCCCACAACAAAATGGGGTTGTTGAACGCAAAAATCGTCATCTTTTAGAGGTTGTTCGCACTATTCTTCTTCATTATCATGTTCCTCAGCGTTTTTGGCCTGAGGCAGTTTCTACGACTTGCTACCCTATCAATCGCATGTCGTCCTCTGTTTTGCAAGATTAGATTCCGAATAGCATTCTCTTTCTTGATGTGTAACATTTTGATGTCCCACCGCACATCTTTGGGTGCACTTGCTTTGCTAAAAACCTTCGTCCAGGGATGACAAAACTTGACCCTCACTCCACCAAATGTATTTTTTTGGGTTATTCCAGAACCCAAAAAGGGTATTGTTGTTATGATCCCATCATGCGACAATTGTATGTTAGTGCAGATGTAGTGTTCTTTAAACATTTTCCATTATATTCTGATAAAGGAGCTTCGTTATCCTGTGATATTCTGGCACCAACTCCGTTACCTAACATTGTGGATATTGATCCACCTTCTGAGCTGACACCTGAAGAACGACCGCTGCAACTCTACAAGAGAAGACCCAAGCCGACTATTCCCTACATGGCCCCTCAACAACCAACTCCTCCCTCGACGGAAGATCACAACACAACTCAGGTACACTCTGACTTACACCTTCCTATTAGTCTTCGGAAAGGTGTCCGCTCCTGTACTCAACATCCGATTAGTCATTTTTGTTCCTCTACTAATCTAGGTGCTAGCTTTGCTTGCTTTACTGGTGCAATCTCTGTTGTGTCTATTCCGAAAAATGCTACAGAAGCACTTCAAATTCATGCATGGCGACAAGCAATGGAAGAAGGCACTCTCTGATCGCAAGACATGGGATCTAGTGGATCGCCCTTCTGCCTGCCCTACGATTGGATGTCGTTGGATCTTCACTATCAAATATCAGCCTGATGGCACGATTGAGCATTTGAAAGCACGCCAGGTAGCAAAAGGATACACTCAAACTTATGGTGTGGACTATTTTGAGACCGTATCTCCAGTAGCTAGACTCAATTTTGTTCGTGTTCTCATCTCTGTTGCTTTGAACAAAGATTGTCCTTTATTTCAGTTGGATGTCAAGAATGCCTTTCTGTATGGGACTTGCAGGAAGAAGTTTACATGGAGCAGCCACCTGGCTTTGTTGCTCGGGGGGGGGGGGGGGGGGGGGGTATTCTTCGCAAGTTTGCAAACTGAGGAAAGCAATCTATGGCCTAAAACAAATCCCTCGCATCTGGTTTGACAAGCTCAGTCAGATCCTTATAAATTTTGGGTTTTGTCGTTCCCATTCAGATCACTCTGTATTTATCAGGAAACTGTGGATGGTCTAGTGATTCTTCTTGTCTATGTTGATGACATTATATCATCCGGCAGTGACCCCTTGGGCATTTAGGCTACTAAAACATATATAGAACAGCACTTTGTCACCAAGGATCTTGGAAAACTGAGATATTTTTTGGCATTGAAGTATCCAGATCATCTGCAGGTTTATGTCTCTTCCAATGTAAATATGTCTTAGATCTCTTGCAGGAAACCGATATGTTTGACTGCAAGCCAGCCAGCACCCCTCTAGACCCAAACACTGACTGGGAAGATGATCCTCTCCACCTTATGATGATGACCACCAATTCCGGCGATTGGTTGGTAAGCTCATTTACCTTACTGTCACGAGAGTTGATCTTACTATTGTTGTCGGGTTTGTAAGCAAGTACCTTGATAAACCTCGATAGTGTCACTGGGACTTTGTCTGTCACGTCCTGAGATATCTCAAAATCTCTCTAGGAAAAGGTTTATTGTACAAGAAACATGGCGACATTGCAATCTTTCTGGTTTCTCAGATTTTGATTATGCAGGAAGTAGATGTGATCACAAATCTACCTCCGGATACTGCACCTTTGTTGGTGGCAACCTAGTTACATGGCGTAGCAATAAAGTAGACGGTGGTAGCTAGGTCAAGTGCAGAGGCAAAATATAGAGCCATGGCTCACACTGCATGTGAACTTCTGTGGGTTTAAAGCCTTCTCAAAGAATATAATATATCTGATTCCGGTCCAATTCCGATGTTCTATGACAACAAGGCCTCTATTTTTATTGCGAGCAACCCTACCTTTCATGAGCGCACAAAGCATATAGAGAGGTAGACTGCCACTTTGTTCGGGAATCTGTCCTTTCTGGCCGCATTTGTACTCCATATCTCAGTACTGAAAAATAAGTGACAGACATCTTCACCAAGCTTCTATCGAAAGCTCGTTTCAAGACTCTAGTGGACAAGCTGGGCATGTTTGACATCTATGCTCCAGCTTGAAGGGGATTAAAGAGATATGTTATTTCTTGTGCTCTACTCTACTTGTTATTTATCCCATATTGCTTAGCTATGCTTATTGTTTTATTCTCTTGTCCTATAAAAGAGAAGGCATTGTAAACTCTTTTACTCACTTAATAGAAATTCACTTCATTATCAATAAGCCTCAAGGTGGGTTTTTTTCTAACCATGGTTAGAACAAAAGCGAGGCAGAAAGAAGGGGCAAGGGGTATGCAAGTTTTAATGGGTGGTGGTGTTGTGTATTCTGGTAAAAGCAAGAGGGGTGATGGTAGACGGGGATGTTCAGCACAAGGAGGGGAAGGTGGGGCTGAATGAGGGTTATATAGCGGGACGAGACCTGATGGGGGGCAGTCGGTGCAAGGATGGAGGATGATATTGTCTAAGCACATAGTACGAGGCAAGGGAAAGAGGGGGTCGTAAGACACAAAGGGGGGTATACATAGTGTGGAGGGAGGCATTGGGTTTGTGTTGCAAGGAGTTGCAGCTCGGACAGTTGATGGCAGCCTGTTTGGAAGAGGGCAACATCATTTGCTGGAACAGGGGACAAGGATTGGTGGGAGGTGTCCTGCTGGTAGGCTGGAGCATAGTCACAAATTCGGTATTCGGGATACGTTCGGTCGAGAGCTGAAAAATACAAGATTCGGGAATTATGCGGGAAATTCGGGTAAAAAGCGGTCAACGTACGGTAAAAATACGGTCAACGATTCGGGAAAAATTCGGCAAAAGATCGGAGGATTCATATATATATATATATATATATATATATATATATATATATATATATATATATATATATATATATATATATATGTATATATATATATATATATTTGTGTGTATGTGTGTATTGCACATATATATAACACAATACATATGGTGCACAATATATAAGTACATATCTATACATCTATTGCAACATATATAACACATACATACATATATATGTGTGTGTATTTACATATACAAACACGCATATATATACACACACTCAAATCAAGTTAGTCTTAAATAGTATAAAATGAGAAAGTACATAAAAAAAGTAGAAAACGGGAAGAAAACGTCAAATTCGTGAATAATACGGGAATAAAACGTAATATATTGTGACTATACTCAAATTGGGAATTATTCGTCTGTTTGATACGTCTAGGGAAAAAATCGCGTTTTAAACGCGACTTTTTCAAAAAGTCGGAGTATATTGTGACTATGGGCTGGAGCCATGGATTGGTGGGAGGTGTTCTGCTGGTAGGCTAGAGCCATGGATAGGGTGGCAGTATGCGTGAGCAAGAATTGCAACGAGAGAGGGAGAGCATGAGGGGGAGGAAATTGAAAAGTAGAAGCCGGGGAAGACATCAACTATGGGGCAAATTACTACTACTCACGAATGGTGACGGGAAGGAGAAGATGGTTGATCGTATCCTAATCGTTTAGGATTTGGCATTGATATCAATTGATGTGAAAATGAATCGTTCAACTACTTGGTACAAGCCCCCCTAGACTAGTATTTATAATAAAAGACATGAAACCATAGTTATAGTGTTATACAGGCGCCATAGGCGGCCCCCAGCCTAACATGGGCGCCCAGCCTATTTAGGTTGTTGGGTGGCCTGGGCAGCCGCCTAGGCACCTCCCAGGCCAAATTGGGCCTAAATCTGGCAGTTTTTTTCTTCTCGTCTTCTTTTTCATTTTTTTTATGTTCCTTCTTCCTCTTTAATCTTTCCACTTTTTTTTTCTTTTCTATTACAGCTCCACCAAGCAACAAAGTTGCTGCAATGTTACTGCATTGCTCTCTATTTTCCTCTCTTATTTTTTCTCTACCAAGCAGCAATTGTTGCTATGTTACAGAGTTACTGCTGTTGTACCATTATCCATTTACTGCTGCTCGATTTACCGATTTACTACCTATTCCATGATTTTTTTTCTTCATCCTCCGATTTCATAACATGTTTATAAATCCCGTGAATGAATGTACTCGCATTTTTACAACGCCAATTTCTTGCTTGCATTTTCAGTTTTTCACTGTAGCGTTCCTATATTATATTCAATTTTTCATACCTATACATATAGGCACATATTGTTTGTCATCTTTTCTACCTCCTTTCTACTTCCATTTTCTTATTTGCTTCTTCCTCTACCAATCTTCTTCTGCTTTTTCTTCTCCATGGTTTCACCATACGCGAGGTTCTTGTTGCATGGTGCTCCACTTTTTCTTTTTGTTTTTTCATTCTTTCTTTGTTCTTCATCTTCCCCCAACCTGTCTATATAATTTTATATATATGAGAAAATTAAAAAAAAGTCTAAAGATGCCTAGGCTATCTGAGCACCCCTAGGTCGCCATGGGTGACTAGCCGCCTAGGGATTGCTTAAGCTGTCAAATAAAATATAAAATCAAAACAAAACTATTCAGACTTGCAACTAAGTTCCACAATCAGATATATTGCACTATCCCTAACAATAAATGTAAAGCAAAAACAATATGCCCCATGCATCTACATTAGCAAGTCTCGCTTAATAACTAATTGTGAGGAACTCCGTTCCCTTCAAAGGTTTTTCTATTCCACTCGAACCAAATTCGTACATGCAAAACATAACTACAAGCTTCTCCTTCCAACCAAAAAACATTGCTTAACGAATCTCCATAACTTATTGTGAGAAACTCCCTTCCCATCAAAGGTTCTTCTATTCCGCTCAGACTAGATTTATACATGCAAAACATAACCCCAAGTTTCTTTCACCACGAAAACATCATAAGATTAGCAGTCTGGCTAAGCTTCATCAAGAAGAATAGGATGGTGGCGTGAACAAGAGACACCCTTATCTACTTGGCATAGTTACATTCGAAGTTGATATGATCATTGGTTTCGCGATAATGTTGGCATTGCACAAAGGTTGGCATCTTTCTTCTGAACCAAGTCATGGGTCAACACCTTGTGATGGAAGACCTTCCATAGGTTGGTTTGTAGTTTGTGGGTAAAGTGTGGCTACCACAACAATTCCACTCATTGAAGGTGCACTTTGTGTGTGCAGACAGTGTTTTAGACTGTCTTGTGACTGACATGTGCACGTCTAATGAAGAGGATTTTACCACCCATAGGAAGTGGGTAGCAAGAAATAACCCTCTTCAACATGTCATGTCCTCTACTAGATGATTTTAACCATATGCCAGCACTTAAGATATTGGATACTCTAAGCACTGGTCCATACCCTAATTTTAGAATGTTGCTAGCGTTGCAAATAGCCTCAAGAGGGAAATCACTACAGCCAAGGGTCCTTTCATAACATGAAGGTCTTTCACACAACAGGAAAACCTTAGGCAAAGTGAGCCACATGTTGTTTGATGATGTGCTTCTACATCCACAAATTGAGTTCGTCAACGGCGGTGACCAAATGGATAAGTCTTTAATGCATCATTCGTGAACCCACTTGACCTGTAAGCACTATTTATGCGTTTCCGTTTGTCCAATGATGTCAAGACCTACCAGTCATCAAACTGGTGAGGCCACCGAATCTCGGTTAACCAGTCGTACCAGTAGTCAGACTGATTCAACTGATGACATCATCAACAAGGTGCAAAGTACATTAATAAGCTAAAATATAGAAAAAAATGCACATCTTCAACATTGATAACACTGAAAATAAAAGCCATATATTACCCATAATGACGAGTGATAACTACAAACATCACAAATCACAATAGTGTGGTATAGAATGGTAGTCAAACTCATAACCGTATATTCAACTTCAATATAAATCATGGATTTACAGAGTTATTGGATTCTAAGTATCTAAAATATAATCTAAAACCATGGCCGAAAAATAAGAATGATGAAATTTGAGGAGTATCAATAGGTGCTCAAGTTGTAATAATTTACAAAATGACATTATCATAGATGTTCAGGCAATAGCAGGTTGATTCAAATATATTGAGTGGTAGTATTAGTATACATGTAACAAGAGAATCATAATTAACTTGATTAATTCAAATACTGGTAGATAACAACTATAAAAACACTAGGAGTTCAAGGGAGGTGACGGGGTGTCAAGGGTTCCCAAATGTGGCTATCCATTGGCAAGAGTTGCATGTCACATAAACCGGTTCAAGCTAACTGGTTCTATCGGTTCACCAATTTGACTGGTCGATCAGTCAATTCTGCTCGATTGTTTGGCCTTTTCTGGGTTTAGAGGCTAACCAGACCCGTTTTATAACGTATTCCCGGTTTGACTAGCTAGTCACTACATTTTTCTTGAGTGCATAAAGTAGTTTCAAGATTTGAAATCCCAACATCTATATACACTTATGATAGTCCATCCAAATAGAGTTCTTATCTTTCTATCCTAAAAATCAATATGCATAAATGATTCGAATATTCATTACGTTACTTAGTAAATGAAGAAGCCATAAATCACATTTTTCTTGAAGGCAGATACCGTAGCTATCAAGACAGCACCTAGGCGCCACCTAGGTCCTCAAGTTGCATGGGTGGGTGGCTAAGTCCCTCATCATCTCATCAGACTTACCATCATCTGATCACCCTCACCATCATCATCATCTAAGCCTCAATCCCAACCATGTTGGAGTCGGGCTGCATGGATCCTACTTTTCCAATCAGCTCTGTTATGGATCATATTCGGATCACGATGTAGGGATTCAAAATCTCTCCTTATAAGTTCTTCTTAAGTTAAATTAGGTTTGCCTCTTCTTTTTACTGTGTTTGACTCATTAGCATTGCTTCGAATTACTGCATTTATCGGTCAATATTGCACATGTTCATACCATCTCAAGTGATATTCACATAAGGTGTCCTCGAAACTCGTCAACGTCTTTGTTCCTTTCCTTATATAGTCATTCTCAAGATATCTTTCCTAGTCTTCTGACACATCCATCTAAAAATACGCATTTCAGCCGCATTCGTCTTATAAAAACCTTATTGTTCACCTTCCAACATTCATTCTAATATAGCATGTTTCTAAAACTTGCTATTCAATCTAAATGGGATCTTCTAGCAACTTAGTGCTCTAGTTTCACTCCATTTCAGTCATCCTATTGTGATCATGTAACAGATATCATCTTCAACATCGCCACTCATTTCAATCATAGACCCTAAGTAACACTACTTCTCACATTTTGATATATCCACTCCATCCAACTTAGAACCACCATTGCCTATGTCCTTTCAGACTTTAGACCCAAATTTAGGTCATTTTAGGCAAAATGTTTCCATTTAGGTTTTATTTACTTCAGGTGGCTTTAGGGTGGATCTTGATGGTTTGTGTCTACTTTAGATCACATTTAGCTAGGTAGGTCAGATTGGACATGTTGGATATAATTTAGGTCAAACTATTGTGGTTTAGGTGATTTTAGGTTTGATCAAGACTAGAGGAAGTCGATATATAAAAACTTGGTGAATTATCATAAATATTCTAACCAAAATTATATGAAAAAGAAAAGAAAAGTTCTTGGGCCACTAGGTATAGTCCTATAGAGCACCGTGCAGGCAACTTTGCACATACTTCTATTTAACTGTGCATATACTCGGTACCAATATTTAGTAGTTTCTTTTCAAAACAATAAAGCAGCTACTCCATTATCAAACCTCCCAAATTATTGTACAACAACTGGTCATTGGTTCAGCACACAAACCTTCTTTACCGCTAGATCTCATGAGCATATATCTCTAATCTGCTTGGATAGAAAGATTTTCAATGATTCTTGAGAATCAAACAATGAATCATTCTTCTTACTATTGTTGACAATAACTCTTCTCTATGGCCTTTCTTTCTTCGTGATTAAAAAGTTGGACAGTAGGTATTGCAGACAGCAATTCAACAGACAGTCATCCAAGGCAAAGTGATTTGGAGTTGGAAAGCAAGACATTGAAGGTTTCAAACTTGGAGAAAGAAACACAACATGGAGGGAGACGGTGGCTCCCCCGCACAGCCAGGCATGGATGAAGCCCCATTACCAGGAATGACTGGGGTTTATGATTGTGGTTGTCAACATCAGAAGCTAAACTACTAGATAATTGAATAAGGGAGAAGCGATATGTTCTGAAAAGGCCGTGTAAATCTTGGGGCAAGCACCAAATTCTGGAAATGTAGTTTCAGTCGGATTGACGTGTAGGTGTACATGACGCAACGATATAAATAAGCCTAACAGGAGCAATTTAATTCAAAATGGTAGAAGAATTTCACAAGTACAAATGAGTGATTCATGAAAACAGACATCAGATATTAAACTGATAAGAACAGATACTACACTTGATCTTAGCCAAAAGGCCGACAAAGGTATTCCGACATGAATATCAGGTAGCACGAGGTGTATAAATCCCCAGCGGTAGCTCAGGAACGACACTAGAACACTGTCCCCAATTGATAAATTCAAGCTAAGACCACACTCACGTTACCAGTAGCGGCATTAGAGCAAAAACAATCTATACATTATGTCGATCCGAGACAAAAAGTCATACCCCGGGCCTGGAATACACCCCAACGTCCCCAGCAAATCTGCTGCCCTCCACGACTTCGACGACCACATTGGCAGTGTTCGCGAGCTCAGGCGGGCCGGCGTCGAGCGTGATAGAAACGGAGTCGAAGATCTCAAGGTCCCGTAGCCGGGCGTTGGCAATCCCGGCCGCGCGGACAAGCTCCTGCATCGAGGTCACCGAGCGAAAGGTGTCTCCAACGATGGCCTCGATTACGGAGGCCTTAGTACGATTGTTACCCTTGATCACCATGCCGTGGACGCGGACTGGTACCGGTCCGGAAGACATGCGGCGCACGAGTCTGTTCATCCTATCCCTCTGGGATTCCCTCCTCCCACCAGCCACCGGCGTCGGGGACGACTCTTCTTCCTCCTCGTCATCGTCTTCTTCCTCTTCTTCTTCCTCCTCCTCGTCCTCCTCTTCTTCTTCCTCTATGGAATCAACTTCTTCTTCGGCCGTCTCAACGGCGTCGGGCACCTCCCCTCGCGGCGTCGGCCGCGGCGGCGCCATTTAGAAATGGATGAAAATGCCTCTGCTTTCTGTCACGGACAATGACGGTGTCACCTGTTTGGTAGCCGGATTCCTCTCAGAGTCTCTCCCAGTCTGAACTCAAAAGGCCGAAGTCTATTTTACACACAGTGATCTTTTTTTTTTGGATCTGCATGGGCCGAAGCCCACCCCCTCTCCAAACAGGTGCCAGAGCCCGGATGACCCAAGAGGTTGGTAAATACAGCTGACCCGAGTGGGGAATCGAACCAGCGACCCTTCATGAGGGGCGCGCTGGCTTGACCGCTCGGACTACGCTGGCCGGGTCACACAGTGATCTTTTGGAGATACATCAAGCTATGAGGAAAAATATTAGTATGTACTCGACTCATATAAAAATGTCTGAGTTTCGGATTGGGTTCTAATTTGTCCATATAATATCGAATGAGCATATTAAATTCTGCTAGATCTAACTTGCTAACATAAAAATTAAATTGTTTTGTGATCAACCTTTAAAAAATATATATACTTTATGATCTATGACTGAATATGTATGAAAGACCAACAAATCATTTATCGTACATGTGAATATATGAAACTTAAAAAATCTGCAGAACTCTACATTGTGGATATTTGCTTCCTCATCATGTATGGGTGTTGGAAGGGCAAAAAATTATTTATCTACATGAGGGCATATGAGAAAAAAATGAGCAGAATCTATTATGTACTTCTTTATTTTTCTTTAATGAGCTAATGACATGACTTTTTCGAGTGTTATATGTATTGTAAATCAAAGTGTGGATGTCATATTTTATTTAGTTTTTAATTATATATAGTTAAATAACAAAAGATTTTATTTGAATGACACAATAATATCAAAATAAAGAAATTAAGTACGTCAATGGCAGTAATGGTTATCTTACTAATATCCATTCACTAATCATGTTGATTGATTACGGTTATCCATGTTGTCATTGGTTGTATACATAATACATATTGCATCAAGAATTTGTATATTTTTCTTTTAGGACAAATATAATGTATACAATGTACATAAAATTTAATATGGACATTCTAATTTTTGAGTTTGGGTTTACCTCAGTACCCGGTCCTAATAAAATATGAATTTAAATTTTAGACCAGGCTCACCCATATTATAAATCGAATTTAGATTTGAATCATGTTATGCATGTTGGGTCGCGGGCCGGTCCAACCCGATGCCCATCCCTAGATACATGACGTTGGACCTCATAGTACATACAAAATTAATAAGTTTATAGCACTTCAAGGTTTTTTTTTGTAGTTTCATTTATTTATATAAAAGAAGGAAAATAGTATATTGAGGTGGATACACTTAAATTTATTTTTACGTTGCGAACTCTCCGTAGGATTTTATGTTCCTTGCTTAACAAGGAGCACGCTGCTCCTTGCATGAGATAATGCCACTTGTAAAATGTATAAAATTTGTACCCTCCGTTTTATAGGCACGAACACGCGTTGATTATAAAAAAGGAGTAGCCTACTCCTCATAGAATTAGGAACAACAAATCATTCCTCTGCGAATTCACCGACTAAGGGCTCGTTTGGTTGAGCCGCAAACAAAAACGTGCAGCTGCAACTGCACTGCGTTTTTGTTCCCGAGCGTTTGGTTCGGCTGAGCTCGAATTCGTGGCATGTGTTCCAACCACACGGTGGTTTTGTTTCTGTGTAAAAGTTGGGAAGATGAACCGCGCCCAGATGGGGCGCGGTTGGCTTTCCACGGTGACTCCAGCGACGGTCTACCAAGTTGCCCTTCTATCTGCAATTGTCAGGAATGAGAACCTGCTCCTCGCTGCTCTATTCGTTTTCGTTACATCAGTTTTCCTATTTTGAAAGTACGCAAGGAGCTGCAACTTCAAGGAACCAAACTAGCCCTAATCCCCAACCAAACTAGCCACTATTAGAATTGTCAAATTGGGTCAAAATCCGCAAGCCCCCACGGATCGATTCGTTTAAATTGAATTTGGGTGGCAAAATTTATCACTCGTTGAAAATCACCCAAACTCATACTCGTTTATTTAGCGAGTTTCGTTGGTGACCCGCGGGCCCCTACATGTGATCCCGTTAACGGAAGTAAATATATTTACGTACATAACATGCATATACACATATTAAAAGATGTCACTTGTTTCATACAAGTTAACTCTTTATCTTTACGAACAACAATAGTATTCTCTTTAGTTTGTGTTTGCAATCGGCAATAACAAGTACTTGTAATATTATGAATGATTAATGTCACATGACAAATTTATGTGTTATTTTTTGTGATATTTATCTATAAAAATTACATCGATTTTCCTATTTTACATCGACATACAACAACTAGCTGCTATTTTTTCTTTAAGTTTGCATAAACATATATTGATAACTAATTGAATGATTTGACTCAAACATAATAGTTGGTTGGTTCCTTTGCACTATATTTGACATAAAAATAATAGTTACGAGTTGTTTTAAATATGTTATTTTTAGTGGTAAGGAAAAAAACTAGCAACTTATTGTTGATTGGACACATTTTATACAGGCACCCACGGACAACCCGCAACCTATTAGGTCGGGTTCGGGTGTACTTTTCTTCCATCCGTTTAGAAGTATATCTTTTTGACCTACACCTACCAGACATGCACACGCAACAACCCAACCCACTCACTCATTTGACAGATCTAGCCACTATATAAGATGAGAAGCATCATTGATGCCACCACACAAAAAAAAAACCATTAAGGGAGAGCTGGATAGGTTAGCGATAGGGAGTGCATTTGGTTTTAAAGGGGATTAACATATTCAACTTAAACATCCACAGCCAGAGAGTGATCGCTTGAATTTGTAGTCCTTTGATTTGGTTAGGAGCATAGTTGGTGCCACCAATTAGGGAGTCGACATTGACGTCATCACTCTCTGAATACTAATTTGGTGGTCTTATAGGTTTGTCGGTGGTACTGATTATGTCTTTTTTTCTCCAATATTTTATGGACAAATCTTTCATGTCGAAGTAGGTGGCAACGACTTGGCGGTCTGTGCTACCGAACTGCTTGTAAATATTTGATTTGTTTGCATTTAAAGAAGCAACATATTAGCTTAGTGTATAAAATGATAAAATCAAGCTAAGTACATGTAAAACAGAATAATTGATGCACAAATGATTATAATTGGTAAAGTATGAATAAAAAGGTATAGAATTGAGATTAATGAATGGACAAAATCAACCAATTCGTATGAAAATCATGTGAGATTAACCTCCTAAATTTGAAAAACAACTTTTCTCGAGAAACATTCTCTTGAATTTGGTTAAAGAAGTCAACAAGAAGATAAAATTAATGTAATCAACTATCCTAACCAACCTCCATGGTCAGACTTAAAGACGGTCATTGCAAACCTCAAAGTGTGTAACTACTCCACAACGAATTAATCATGCTTCTAATGGAAACATTGACAAAAATGTCAATAAAAGTACAAATAGATTACAGCAGAAAAATGGTCAACATGACACACGCTTGATGTATCATATAATCTCCCTACCTACATTTCTTTAAAATAGATAATAAAATCTACAACGGATGTTGTCTCAAAATATGAATTGATGAGGAAAAATTGTGGTGGTAGCATATTATACTGACTAATGATTAATGGAAAAGGTCGCATGAAACTGAAATCCCAATACAATCTGAGTCATTAAGCAATTTAAAATAAAATGATGCACATATTATAGAAATTATGAAAATTTCTCCTAATGCTTGCTAACTTGAGAGTATAATGATACATGTATGGATGTCTCATCCTAATGCCAAGATTTGAAGTGGAAGGTTTATGCCACAACTAGATTTTACATTGTTTTAATCAATGATTAAGAGATAGGGAGAGAGATTTGAACTTGAAGTGGTCCTTTTCTTCCTTATCTTTCTTATTTTATTTCTTTTTATTCTTTGTAAAATGCCCTCTTTTAGGGGGGAAATGATAATGCTAGGGTCGTCACATTTTTTTAGAAGTGGAGTACGTATATTGATTTCTTGCAATTTATGAAGCAAATCTCATAGTTATGAACACACCTTATGAATATTATATGCACATGCAATCTACATGAAAATGATGTACTTTTCTAAATGGAAGATATGTAATTATTTCAATACGACTATGCAAATTATATGTATGAATCCTATTATGCTATGCAATATAGTCATCAGTTTATAACTTGGATTGTCATGTTATTCCTATGGTGGTGGTGAATGTGGTGTGGGTAGAAGGGATCATTTGACTAAGAGACAATATCTTCCCAACCATGATATGTCGCTCTCTTATTAACTTGTGAATTAATGTGAACTCAAAGTTGATTTTCAAAACATTTGTGAGAAATCACACTACCACTTGGTTGGTTTCAACTCAAACATCATTGTCATACTCCAAACAACAAGGTTATATTAGGTGTATTGTTTATTAAATGTCATCAAGCTAACTAGACCAAGTCAAATCTAAAATTTGTATACCCTTAGAAAAAAGTAATTAAAGTGTACTGAGTAGAAACATATATTTTTACAAATCCCACTTTACCATGTCGCTAGAAAACAAAAATTTGTCCAAATATTTTGAATTTTTAGTCCTTCTCTAAAATTTACATCCACTTTTATCTTGATAGAAGTACATCATAAAAAAACTAGGCCAAACTAATGCATCATTGATGATAGAATGATAAAGGTAATGATGTAGATGTAATGAGAAGAATCTCATTCCATCCCACCCAAAGCTTGAATTTAATATTATCCTCGTGAGCCACAACATTTTGATTTCTGACAAATGCTTAAGTTCGGTGAAGCACTAAGACTTTGGCATTGAAGTGTTGATGTCATTCATGAGCATGGGTTTGATGAGTTTAGGTTACTACATAAAGAAATCCCTCTAACTCTCTCTCCTTCAACATTACACCCTTTGCTAAATTTGTTGGAGTCAGTTCCATTGACAAAGAGTTGGTGGTATCGATTACAGGTTTTGGTGCTACCAATTAGTAGCATCTGGGATGTTAGTGTTGTTGGGAAATATGGGTACAAAGTAAGACAACAGAAATAAAAAATATATCTATTTGTATTCCTCATGACAGCAAGATTGTGTCAACTATTATGAAATAGGAAGGATGGTTTAATAAGTATATACCTGGTCCTAGAGCAATTCTAGCGACAATAACTTGTTATTTTTCTACTATCTTTTAGTTGCTCTTAGACGGTGTCTGTGCAGCTCATTGTCTTCTCCACAAACGGTGGACTAGACGGCTTCTACTGTGACTCTTGCGGTCTCGCAATGGATTGTAGGTGGACGTTGTCCTTCTAGCAGTAGCCAAAGGACTCCTGCCTCTAGAGTAGTCCACATTGACCAACTAGAACTCTTGTCGTTCAACTAGAATGGATAGGAAGGAGTTGTCTCTCTCGTTGGCGTACTAGTCACCAACTTGCTCTCCCACAACAATGATCCTCAATTGTTCTATCCCGTCGCTATCCCTCCCTAGTCGGGTAGGACTTACTTGGGCTCTCTTGGTCACCACAACCAGAGAGGTCAGTAATTGTCAGAGCAACTGATTCTCAATTGTTTGTGTTGTTTTGTGTTCTAGAAAGCTCCCATTATCCTACTATTTATAGGAGGGGTTAGGGCCAGAGTTCCCAGTCTCTTTGGGATCTGTGTGGGAGTGGAAAGGACTAGAAGATTTTGAAATTTCACAACCTACGACATCCTAAAAGGTCGTCTGGAAGCCCAGACGGTCGTATGGATGGTGAGATGGTCATTTTACTCTATGAGACGGACATCTGGCAGTTTCCCAATCGCATATGAATTTGGCAATTTGAATCCAATTAATGCACGTCATGACATTGGCACTAATTCCTTGTTGCAATCGAATTTCCCCATAAACTGAGCGATCTTGTGTTGGTATGTATGCCCTGAGAGCCAATCATGGGATGATTGGTGGGATACATTAAGATTGATTTGATAAACATCAAAGGCAAGCTTCCAATTCTTTCTGGTCCAGTCATATGAGATAGTGATAGAACAGATTGAATGTCTAGAAAATGACAGTACTCAATGACGTATGCCTTCAGGTTCATGACCTGAACGATGAGATCATACGGATGCTAAGAGTTTGTACATTCTTGTTATGTCCCTAGTCGGATGTCATTGTGGAAGGTAGATAGACAACAATGACACACAAGACTAGATTGTGGTGTTGGTTGATGACAGAATCTCATTAGTCATGATATAGAGATATCAAACCAAACACATAGGTACTTGTTAGAGAACAAGTGTACCGGACAGACCCACCGTGAGTTTGACACATGGAACCATGACATGGTAGTCACAGTCAGTACTCACAGTGATGGTGGTGAGTGTGATTCTTAGACCTGAAATCACTGCACTCAACACATGTCGTTGGGCACACTTTGACATCATCAAACGCAGTCTTGAAACATGGGTTGTTATAAAGGTGATGATTGGGTGGCTTTGACACATGGGGCTTTTGAGGGGTGAGTGATAGATATGGGATTTGTCCCTCCTGAGGGAGTTTGATATCCAAGGCCACTTGATGAGTAGGATTGAGATATGCGTGCGCACGCATGTGTGAATCAGTATGTGATATTGATGTCATACATATCTCCTTCAATCTGCTCTGAGATCAAGAAAGTGAATGAACGTTGACAGGATGATTGTTCCATGCCTTGAGTTCATTCGAGATATCAGTGACAAAGGAATTATACACTCGCTGTAACACCATTCACGGATTGTAGGATGAAAGTTGTTCTCCAACTTTCTACTTTCACTTGGGTAGCACTGATGTGTGACTAGGCACCGCTCTTTGCTTGTGAAGTCATAAGTGTTATGGACTTTCACTGCCAACGTGAAATGGACCTGCAGGGTCACACACATAGGATTTAACCTGGAAGAGGAGTTTTGTCCACAAAGCAATGTTTAGATTGATTACTAAAGGAGTTTAGTAGTTTAATTAAACACTCAATCAGTCGATAGCTCAATATCATATGGTTCAAGGTGTTGGACGCATTGATTGGAGTATCAGATTGATTGAAATCGCAATTGACTGATTTTGCCCAACCTGTGCTCCCAACCGATCAGCTCATGTGATGAACTGGTCGGCTGAGGTGTTGAACCGGTCGGCTGGAGTGTCCAGGCCGATCGGCTCATGCCCAGGTTGAAACGACCGGTTCAAGAGTTGAACCGATCGGCTCAACTGGTGCAACCGATCAGTTGGGAAAGTCATGTCGGCAAGAATTTTCCTTTAGTTTCAAATTGCCCAATTCGATTGGAAATAACATTGGTATACGATACCAATTGAGAACAAAACAAGGAAAGTCTTTTTGAGCCGGATTAGGACCATGAACCGATCGGTTCAGGGCACCAACCGATCGATTGGAGTGCCCCAAACGATCGGCTCAATGGCCGAACCGATCGGTTGAGTTGTGAACCGATCGTTTCAAGTTGCGAACCGGTTGCTTTTTGTGGAAAATTATCGAACCCTTCTACTCCTGCTTTAGTCCCATATTTCCGGGCACAGAGAACCCTGTCCCATGACCCGCCTATATATATAGGGGTATTGGGGGCTTCTCAGAGTACAACTCAATGCAAGCCGGTTGCTTTGCGAAGTTGTCGTTCTCTCTGGTTTTGGTAACCATGAGAGAGCCCGAGCAAGTGCTTCCCGCAAAGGGAGGTGCAGCAAGGGAAGGACAACTGCAGTTGCAACTGGTAGTAGGAGAGTGTGTTGGCGACTAGTACGTCAACTGAGGGTGCGACTCCTTCCACTTCCTTGTGGGACAAGGAGAGTGGAGTTCCAGGTGGTCCGTGTGGACTACTACAGAGGCGGGAGGACACTGCCGCTTAGGAGGACAACTGTCATCCGACAGTCCGGTAGGAGGAGTCGTCAGTCCCGGTGCGACCAGGAGCTGCACAGACACCGTCCAAGACTGGAGTTGAAGACCGCGCATTGCGCGAGGTATTGTCGCCGAGCAAGCCTCGGGACAAGGTATGATTCCACAAACCATCCTTTCCTATTATATAGACGTTGACGCGTTTCCTCGGTATGGGTTTGGGGAGAAATTTTTTTTGTTTCCGCTGCCTTCTCTGTCTCCCCAAAAACCCAACAGTGGTATCAGAGCCACGTCAACTGCTCTATATTTTAGGAATATCGATATGATCGATTTTGGTTTGTCACCTTCATTTATTGCATGCGATGCGAATAATATTGGCTTTATGCATGTCCAATCCTAAATCCACAAATCCCAAATTACATATATGATATGTATTATTAATGCACTCGATATGCGTCGCCCTTAAACGAGTTTTGTGGTGGATGTGTGTAGCGTGATTATGGCCTATAAACCCCTATCTGTGTGTGGTTGTTTGTGGTTGCTTGCATCTCGGTCTGCGCACCGATCTTCCCTCTCTTATTCCCGATGTAACTCGAAATAATTCGAGATTCTTTCCTACCTTTTCTCCCCCCGAATGTAACTCGGGGTTTCTTCTTTTAAGCAATGTAATTATTAGGATAGATTTTATTTACTGTTATGTCAAAGACCGGAGGACATCAAGACGACAGCTGAAATGATCGGTTCAAGGAGTGAACCGATCGGTTGATGTTCCAGGCGGTCGGTTCAAGGAGTGAACCGATCGGTTGATGACCGATTCGAGGAGCGAGATGAGCGGGTGGCAGACATGACGAGATGCACGATGACCAGGCGAACCGATCGGTTGGAGGAGCCAACCGATCGGCTGGTGGCACCCAGACGACCGGCTGGAGAGTACAGATCATTCATGAGATGAGTTGATCAACTCGGATGGTAAGGCACAGAAGTTCATCTTGTACAGGTTGCATGTGATGTAGACCTAGATGACCGTGATTCCTCTTGGCTCGAGGAATCACATTAGGATGGCCATAATCATCGCTTTTTATCGTTTGTGCATGTTTTATGTGGGATATAGCATGTATATGATACGTACTATGTATTGTGGTGATTGGATATGTATATGTATATAAAAACCAAATCCCTCATTAAAATATTAAGTCTTATATGCCTTCCATTAGCGGCACACATGAAAAGCTCGATCGACCAAGCGTAGGTTACGCCAAAGCGTGGTGCGCCGTCTATCTTGTGGAAGTGTGAAGGGTAGACATGTAGGTTCTGGCAAAGCACGGTGCATGTTCTATCGTGTCGGCTTTTGGGTTAGACTTAACTGGTGATTCTTAGAGCGTCTAGGCCCTGAGGCAAGGAATGTTCATGGCAAGGTGTTGTGCATGTTCATTCAACAAGAGTTGCATATGATGCAATTGGCAAGAGTTGCCTACCTGAGAGATCTAAGTTGTGGGCGATCAGCCAAAGCTGACTCATGACTTAGAGGATTTCAGGATCTTGCCCACTAGAAGGTTGTACACTGCAATCTTCCGAATTGATGGTGAGGGCTATCAATTTGAAGTAAAATAGTGGGAGCGATAATTAATTAAAGGCCTAATTATATCGTCAAACTTTTCAAATCAATCAAACAAGTCAAAAGAGTTTTGGACTAAAATTGCATATATTTTCTTTTTGTTAATATAAATGGTTAATCAACAAATCACTTTATTTGCGATCGGTCTTTGAGACCAACAAATTAAATGGGAATAATTCCACGACTGGTTAGGATGATGAGAAGTGTTCTCAAAGAGTGAGAACTCTAAGTCCTAGTTATACCAGAACCAGATGAACTCGATCCCACCACATCAATGGCTGAAAATATGCTTATGGAAGCATACTGAGGATGACATTGATGAGGAGTGCTTGACGTTGTGTTCTCTAAACTGTGAGTTGCAGAGACAACATGAGACATATGATGTCTCCAAGACACTATCCTAGTATGTCATGGCAGAAGGAGATCCAGTAAGGGATTCGCACACTCAATGTGATTGGGTATGTGGAAAAATCTGACTAAGAAGGATTCCCTCTGAGCCAAGAGTTGGCTATTGGTATGATACTGCAAATGTTGCGAGGATCATACAATTCATGATAAGCTACAACATGAACAACTTTGACAAATGTTGACAGAGTTGTTGGACATGTTGAGGATAGTAAAGGCAAAGATGAAGAAAGACAAACCATAATCTTTGATGTGATCAAAGAGAAAGGTAATTCTTAAGGGCAAGGATAAGGGCAAAGCTAAGAAGTGTTCTGATGCTAGCCAGAAATCCAAGCCATCTTCAGCCTCAAGGCACATGGGGAAAGGGTGTATGAGGGATTGCCCTCTATATCTGGAAGAACAAAAGAAGATGAAGGAGGGGATGGAGATCTCCACCTAAGGTATCAGGAAATGAACCGCTTTTTTATCTGAGGTATATGATACCAAGAGATGGATATGTCATATATGATATGCAATATCCACAAAGAAGTGATGGCCTTTGTGAAAGGACCAAGAAAGAAATACCCATCATTGGAGCAAGTGTTGCTGCCATAGATAGGAGTATCTTTCAGTTTATTTCAGCCTAAAGGGCACGAAATAGAGTTAAGAACTGCTATTTCATATATTGCTAATAGATAGAAACACTTTATTATTGCATATTGTATGACAATGATGGCAATTAATAAAGTTGATGTTTCAATCTCAAAGATATGATCTTTGTGGCAATGCCTTGTTTATCTTGTGATACATGGTATGCATAAGATAAAATGATACCTAAAGTTATTGATAACTCAAACAATCAAATTAGCATCAATCATGAGAAATTCTTTTCTAGTTTCCATATGATGGATAAATCTAGACTCTTTTGGTTAGAGAACCAGTAAGAGACATGAATATCTTGGACATGATTAATCAATCTTCACTAATGACAGTGGGAGAATGATTATCCAATTAGGTATAATACATGTGATGTATTTACATACCTATTGGAACAAATGCTAATACTTCAAATGGTGTTTAGAGAAATACCAATATGAATATCTTGAAGTGTTCAAGATTATCATAGATGAAGTACAAATTCGGTAAAGTATTAATTCTTGATGAGATCAATGAATGAAATACTTGGACCAAATGTTTGAGATCCTTATGAGTGATTATGATAGTATATCATAGTGAACTCATGATTAAGGCATGGTGATGTCTAAATCAAGAAGGAATCATACTCTAAGGAGTTAGAGAATGATTATCAAATAACTGAATTCTTCTTAATAAAAGAATACCCCACACTAATAAAGGACATTAAGAACCACAAGGGTTGTGAGTTCATATATCCTTGACAGATACACCTAAATCATCTATGTGATGAGTTGTTCATATGATGAGTCAACTATCTAGATGAATATGAGGAATCAGATTTTGAGTTATGGTATAGAACCATTACATCCTAAATGACTTCCATGTGAGCCATAAGGTATGACCTTGATGGTAGCACTCATTGGATCGTATCCATAAGTGCAAATAAGTCTTAAGTGTTAAGACACATGGATAACATTTTGACAAGGATGATGCTTGTTGATTGCAACTTAATGACTAAGACTTTTGGCATATGGATACTAAAACTGCATTCCTATAAGGAATAAAACCAGGATGTGTACGTGACACAGCCTATAAGGTTTATGAATCCACTAATGCAAATGAAGTCTATAAGTTACAATGGACTAATCAATGTGATTGATTGAGTATAAGCAACTCAAAATTGGATCTTTACTTTGATGATATAGTCAAAGGGTTTGACTGATATGTCAAAGATAAAGAAGGGATCTGTGATTTAGTGGGAGCGTGTTCACATTCCACATGTTGATGTGAAATGGAAATGTTCTAGAATGGAAATCCAAAAGTGGAAATTATCTTTAAGGAAGATAGAGATGTTTCCTATATGATAGGAATAGAGATCTATAGAGATAGTTCTCGACAAATCTCTTGACCTGGAAAGAGAAAGCATACATTGGCAATCTGTACTGAAGGGTTCAGTATGCACAGATTCAGTGGGAGAAAACTTGTCCATGTTATATGGATATTAGTATCCCAAGGCCAAGTGTCCAATTCTTATGAAGAATGGGAACACTAAGAATAGATATGGATCTATCATGTATGTAATCATCCCATTGTCTTGCATGTATGACATGGCAAGAATAAAATGCATTCATCATCTTGTATGTAGGACATGGCAATATGATGTGCTCATCCTGATAACTCGTATGTGGGACATGACGAGTGTATGTCTATCTGCTTCCAGTAAGGGTTACTGGAATACCATGAGAACTTGATAAGTGCTTGTGAAGTGCTAGTTCTATGGAGATAAGGAAGAGTTCGATGTAAAGAGTTACATTGATGCGAACTTCCGAAAAGACAGAGAATTAATCGCAAGATATACATAAGATGTATAAAAGTGAAAGTTTGTTGATAATTGGAAGTGTTCTAATAAAACTATTTAAAAGGAAATGCCGAGTATCCGTGTGTTAGAGAACATCAGTGGATACTATATGGATCTAGAAGTTCATGAGATGAACTTATAGATATTCCGGTCATTGATGACAAGTCTGGAATCCTTGATCATGCAATGTGGCTAAAGGTTAGCAAATGAATACTAGATCGCATATTACGGCAACTCCATCTCATACGTGTGACGTACAGCGAAGAGATGAGAGACATGCAATTTATACTGACTTTGGCAAGGTGTTGCCATTACTCACTATGTTCGCACTAAGAGCACAGTAACATGTGGGACATGTTTGAAGATCACTATGAATATGATTCAAGGGTGATTGGCTCGCAGTGCAAGTGGGAGTCTGTTGGTATGTATGCCCTGAGAGCCAATCATGGGATGATTGGTGGGATACATTAAGATTGATTTGATAAACATCAAAGGCAAGCTTCCAATTCTTTCTGGTTCAGTCATATGAGATAGTGATAGAACAAATTGAATGTCTAGAAAATGACAGTACTCAATGACGTATGCCTTCAGGTTCATGACCTGAACGATGAGATCATACGGATGCTAAGAGTTTGTACATTCTTGTTATGTCCCTAGTCGGATGTCATTGTGGAAGGTAGATAGACAGCAATGACACACAAGACTAGATTGTGGTGTTGGTTGATGACAGAATCTCATTAGTCATGATATAGAGATATCAAACCAAACACATAGGTACTTGTTAGAGAACAAGTGTACCGGACAGACCCACCGTGAGTTTGACACATGGAACCATGACATGGTAGTCACAGTCAGTACTCACAGTGATGGTGGTGAGTGTGATTCTTAGACCTGAAATCACTGCACTCAACACATGTCGTTGGGCACACTTTGACATCATCAAACGCAGTCCTGAAACATGGGTTGTTATAAAGGTGATGATTGGGTGGCTTTGACACATGGGGCTTTTGAGGGGTGAGTGATAGATATGGGATTTGTCCCTCCTGAGGGAGTTTGATATCCAAGGCCACTTGATGAGTAGGATTGAGATAGGCGTGCGCACGCATGTGTGAATCAGTATGTGATATTGATGTCATACATATCTCCTTCAATCTGCTCTGAGATCAAGAAAGTGAATGAACGTTGACAGGATGACTGTTCCATGCCTTGAGTTCATTCGGGATATCAGTGACAAAGGAATTATACACTCGCTGTAACACCATTCACGGATTGTAGGATGAAAGTTGTTCTCCAACTTTCTACTTTCACTTGGGTAGCACTGATGTGTGACTAGGCATTGCTCTTTGCTTGTGAAGTCATAAGTGTTATGGACTTTCACTGCCAACGTGAAATGGACCTGCAGGGTCACACACATAGGATTTAACCTGGAAGAGGAGTTTTGTCCACAAAGTAATGTTTAGATTGATTACTAAAGGAGTTTAGTAGTTCAATTAAACACTCAATCAGTCGATAGCTCAATATCATATGGTTCAAGGTGTTGGACGCATTGATTGGAGTATCGGATTGATTGAAATCGCAATTGACTAATTTTGCCCAACCTGTGCTCCCAACCGATCGGCTCATGTGATGAACCGGTCGGCTGAGGTGCTGAACCGGTCGGCTGGAGTGTCCAGGCCGATCGGCTCATGCCCAGGTTGAAATGACCGGTTCAAGAGTTGAACCGATCGGCTCAACTGGTGCAACCGACCAGTTGGGAAAGTCATGTCGGCAAGAATTTTCCTTTAGTTTCAAATTGCCCAATTCGATTGGAAATAACATTGGTATACGATACCAATTGAGAACGAAACAAGGAAAGTCTTTTTGAGCCGGATTAGGACCATGAACCGATCGGTTCAGGGCACCAACCGATCGGTTGGAGTGCCCCAAGCGATCGGCTCAGGTCCAACTGATCGGCTCAATGGCCGAACCGATCGGTTCAGTTGTGAACCGATCGTTTCAAGTTGCGAACCGGTTGCTTTTTGTGGAAAATTCTCGAACCCTTCTACTCCTGCTTTAGTCCCATATTGCCGGGCACAGAGAACCTTGTCCCATGACCCGCCTATATATATAGGGGTATTAGGGGCTTCTTAGAGTACAACTCAATGCAAGCTGGTTGCTTTGCGAAGTTGTCGTTCTCTCTGGTTTTGGTAACCATGAGAGAGCCCGAGCAAGTGCTTCCCGCAAAGGGAGGTGCAGCAAGGGAAGGACAACTGCAGTTGCAACTGGTAGCAGGAGAGTGTGTTGGTGACTAGTACGTCAACAGGAGGGTGTGACTCCTTCCACTTCCTTGTGGGACAAGGAGAGTGGAGTTCCAGGTGGTCCGTGTGGACTACTACAGAGGCGGGAGGACACTGCCGCTTAGGAGGACAACTGTCATCCGACAGTCCGGTAGGAGGAGGAGTCGTCAGTCCCGGTGCGACCAGGAGCTGCACAGACACCGTCCAAGATCGGAGTTGAAGACCGCGCATTGCGCGAGGTATTGTCGCCGAGCAAGCCTCGAGACAAGGTATGATTCCACAAACCATCCTTTCCTATTATATAGACGTTGACGCGTTTCCTCGGTATGGGTTTGGGGAGAAATTTTTTTTTGTTTTCGCTGCCTTCTCTGTCTCCCCAAAAGCCCAACATCTTGCACGTGCAAGACGGCCGTCTCGCTCATTGTCTGGTGAGCCAAGCCGAACCGTTCAGTTCAACAGAATGAACCGGTCGGTTCACACCTCAATTTGGGTAAAACGTGGCCAATTCAATTTTTGATATTACTGACAACCCAAACGATCATCTCAACATTTGATCTGATCGTCCGGTGCACCGAACGGCTATCTCACCTTGTGAGACGATTGGCTAGGGTGTGGTCAGCTGATCTGTTGCGTGAATTGAGTCCTAAACACTTTAGTAATCAATCCAATCATCATTCAAGATTAAACTCCTCTTCTAGATGAGTTCCTTTTTGTGTGACCCTATAGATCCCATATCATGTTGGCAGTGAGTGTCCATAACTAACTTATGTCATCACAGGTAGAAAGTGGTGCCTAGTCACACATCAGTGCTACCTAAGTGAATGGAAAGTTAGAGAACAACTTCAACCTACAATCTGTGTAAGGTGTTGTAGTGATTGTATAATTCCTTTATCTCTGATATCTAGAGTGAACTCGAGGCATGGATTGTCATCCTTTCAATGTTCAACTCATGTTTCTTGAACCAAGAGCAAATTGTATGAGATAATGTGACCTCAATATCACATATTGATTCAAATGTGCATGCGCATGAGTTTCTCAGTCTCGCTTATCAAGATGCTAGGATATCATACTCTGATAGGAGGGGAAAATCCCATCTCTATCACCCATAGTCTATCCCCATGTGTCAAAGCTACCCAATCGTCACCTTTATGGCAACCCATATTTCAGGATTACGTTTGATGATATCAAAGTATAACCAACGACATGTGATGAGTGCAGTTATTTCAAGTCTAAGAACCACAATCACCACCTTCACTATGAGAGGTGACTATGACTACCAATGATGGTTTTCATGTGTCACTCTTAAGGTGCTTCTGTATGATGCATTGTTCCTTAACATGTATCTGTGTGCTTGGTTTGATATGCCATATCATGACTAATAAGATTCAGTCATCAACCAACCCACACTCCAGTATTATGTGTTACTAGTGTCTACCTCCCTTCCATAGTAACAACTGACTAGGAACATAACAAGAATGTGCATACTCTTAACATTCGTATGATCTCATTCTCCAAGTCACGTACTTGAAGGCATATGACATTGAGTATTGTCATTCTTTAGACATTCATAATGTTTCCTCATTATCTCATAACTAAATGAAACAGGATGAATTAGAAGCTTGCCTTTATGAGTATTAATCAAATCCTTTATGGTATATGCCATGTCAACCATCACATGATTGGCTCTCTGGCATAACTTATCAATAGACTCCCACTTGCACTTAGATCCAATCACCCATAAATCTCATTCTTGGTGATCTAAACATGTCCACCTTGTTTCTGCTATGGTAGTACTAATCCAGCAGGTTAGCAACATTTTGCTAGTAGTTGGTATATTGCATGTTTCTTATCTCCTCACTGTGAGATGAATATGCCATAATATGGCATCTGATATTCCCTGCCTAATAGGTAGCTCAATTGTTGTCACGGTATTACTACTAAGTCATCAATGGTTGGAATATTTGTAAGTTCATCATATGAACTTCTAGATCCATATAGTATCACTCTGTGTTCGTAACACAAATATACTCGACTTCTACTATAGAATAGAATTAATGGCTATTAGTTTGGACCCTTCCAACTAACAATTATTTCTCCTTATAAATCAAACATATTTTAATTTGCAATCACCTTTGTCATTGTGGAAGCTTGCATCAATGTAACCCTTTACATCCAAATCTTCCTTTATTACTATCTTTAATTACTAGTAATCTATCCTTAAGCACTTCTCAAGTACTAATGGATATCTTTAATGACATTCCAATAACCCTTATTAGAATTTAATATTATCTTGTCATGCCCAATACATACAAGATTATATGGGATAAGTACAATTATAGCATTCATGATAGATCCATTGTTACAGCCTATGGCATCTTATCATGTCATTTCCATTCTTCTTAAGAATTGGAACATATAGTTCATGCGAGACTAAAGCAGATTTCTCTCATTGAATCATTTCTGTGTTGAACTCCTTCAACGCATTGCTATTGTCTGTTCTCAAACTTATGTTGTGAAACATTCAAGAACTATCTCTATAGGTCTTGATTTTTATCTCATAAGATGTTTCACCTAATCCTTCATTGTAGAAGGGGGTTTTCATGCCATCTCTCAATATTCACAATATTGAGATGTTACTCCTCATCATATGTGGAATATTCATATATGCTCCCATGAAATCTTTTTTAATCACATATTTCATGTTTTATCTTGATTCAAGTCAAACTCTTTGACTATCTTGTCAAGTCAAAAGATCCCTCCTCTGAGATGCTTGTTTCAATCTCGATTGAACTTTGTAGTTTATAGACTTTATTTGCATTCTTGAAGTTGTAAGAACCTTTTAGGTTGTGTCATGTACACATCCTATGATGTATTCCCTTTAAGGAATTCAGTTTTTATCTTCGTATGCTAAATCTCTTAGTCTATTTCAACTATAACAACAAGCTTGATAATTGGTAAAGGAATTTCTATCATGTTCAACAACTTGAACTAATATGAAATACTTTTCAACCAATTTGTCCTTTTATGTTATCCACGTAGGTCTTTCCCACAAGACCCTAACATTACCTTTTAGGTTTTACCCCTCAGGTGGTACTATCAAGGTCGTACCTTGTTAGTTTACACAGACCCCATAATGGCCTTTAGTCGTTACTCAGATTATGGTACCCTATAGCTTTTAGTTGTTTAGTTGGCTCATCTTGTCATGACCAACCTATCAGAATTATTGGATTTACAACCCTTCAATCTCAGATTTGTTCTGCTAGAGCTATTTTATTCTGTGTCACGTGATGAACTTGAGATTTCCACAAAAACTTGTGATTCTCTTAGTTCTCATTGTTCCTTTGTGTTGACCTCTAACATTTCAAGTTCCACTATTACTCCCACTAATTCTTTTGGAACTCAGTTATCCTATCAACAAAACATTTTTTATTGGAATGGGAGTAACTGTAATATTAAAAAAACATGGTTTGTGGATAGACCTTTTCAAGAAACTACTTAGTGTAGGTTTCAATCCTTTAGACATATTGGGACATTATCAAATCATATCATATATGATGTCTTATAAACCATTCAGATGGTACATGATTTAGTGATAGGTATATATTTATGAAGATATAAGAAGATTAGATTAATTAATAATGATATCATGACTCATCATGGTATAATTCCTTCATTTTGACACATCATTGTGTTCAAATGGATTTGACTTATGATACTTATCACAGTTCTTTCATGAAGGTTCTCAAGGTATTGATGCAAAATATTTCAACATTTGATCTTGTAAAAGTTTCTTAATACTTTCATCCAAGTTATAGTTCATTTATAATCTCCTTGAACACTTCAAGAGATTTATGTTTCTATTTTACTGAGTACGTATCATAATATTACCAGTAAATGAAATGATGTATAAGAAATTATCTATAGCATTCATTCCATAAGATCTTCATGTATCATATGTATGAGGTCTGATGGAATGCTTATCCTCCCACTACATCTAGTGAAGGATGCCATGTCACATTATGTACAAGCAAGAATTGCATATTTCCTTAGGTTCAACAACCAAGGGAGTCTAGATTAACATCAATATGTATTCTAGATATGCATTTCTTATATATACATCCAAGGTGACCCTTGCTAATGATAGTCTTGAGTTATCAATTACAATCCTCTGGTGTCAACATTGAAAAATTTATCCAATATTCTTTCAAAGTAAAGATCATTAGATATTTGGGCATTGCCATGCAAGATCATATCTTTTGAAATAGAAACATTAATATCTCACTTTATTCATTCATCAATCTTGTCATACAAGATGTTTAAAGTAAATGTTTCTATTTTCTTGTCATAATGAAATAGTAGTTCAACTAACTTTGTTACATGCCCATTGGGTTAAGATAAATTTAAATGTAGACTAAAGCTTTTGCAACACATCCTCCGCCTTGTCCATCTTTTTCCTTCCATGAGGACTTTTACTTCTTGTCAGATCTTGCACATCCAATATGTCAGATCTCTATTTGGTATCATATACCAAGAAAAAGTAATCAAATTTATGTTATGACATTTATACTTGAAGTGGAGGCCGCATCGCTTTCCTTCTTCTTCTTTAGTTCCTCTAACTGGAGTGGGCAATTTCTTTTCTAATATCCAGGCTGGTGAAAATGGTGACATTTGCCTCTTTTCTTCACTCCTCCATTTGCTTTGAGATATGAATATTTGGGCTTTTGGCCAACTTTAGAATTCTTCTTAATTTTGCCTCTGCCTTTATACTTCCCCTTTGTCTTTCTGATCACCATCACAAAATTGGGCTTGTCTTTCTTCATATGTCCCTCAACTGTTCTCAACATGCCCAACAACTATGTCAATGATTTGTTAAAGTCATTCATGTTGTAGTTCATGACAAACTGACTGTATGATTCTAGTAGGGGCTGCATAATCACATAAGTGGACAACTCTTGACCCAAGGGGAATCACATTCTAGCTAGGTTCTTCACATACCTAATAAGCTTGAGCACATAAGGACCTAGTGGATCTCCTTCTGTCATGTTACATTTGAATAATGCCTTGGAGACATCATATCTCTCTTGTCTTTCCTAATTTTGGAACATGTTCTTGAAATGTGTGACCATCTCAATTACATCCACGTTCTCATGCTGCCTCTACAACTCATAGTTCATGGATCATAGAATTAGACACTTGACATCCATGACATATTCAGTATGCTTCTTATAAGCATCCCTGTTAGCCCTAGGTGCAGTTGGAAGGGGTTCATTTGATTTTGGCATTTCCAGGACATAGAGCTTGCACTCCTGTGTGAGAACGATTCTCAGCATCATGAACCAATCGTGAAAGTTGTTCCCATTTAGCTTGTCCTTCTCAAGGACCGATCGCAGAGAAAAGTCATTGTTGTTTGTTGCCATTTGATTCTACAAAGGAATTTACAATTTTGTCAAAAACTCACTTTTGATTTGATTTGATTAAAATTTGGGTGATAATAATTAGGTCTTTAATTAATTATCATTCTCATTATTTTATTCAAATTGATAACCCTCAAGTATCAATTCGGAATATTGTAGCAAATAAATTTCCTAATGAGCAAGATCCAAAATGATTCAATAATCACCCGACCAACGCCAAGATAAATAATCAACCATTAAAGCAGGCTATATGCCAATCACATCATATGCAATTCTTGATAGACGATATGCGCAAATCCTTGCCATGATCATTTGTATTCTTCTGAGATTAGACGCTCTAAGAATCACCAATTAAGCCTGACCCAATAGCCAACAAGATAATAATGCACCCCACGAAGGCGGAACCTACATTACTACCATCACACTTCCACGACGTAGACAACGCACCACGTGAGAGCATAACTTATGCTTAGTCAAACAAGCTTTTTATGTGTGTTGCTAATGGAAAGAATCTTAGACTTAATATATTTTTATTGAGGGATTTACATATATATATATATATACATATATTGTATCCAATCACCACATATATAGTACGTATCATATACGTGCTATATCCCACAACATAAACATGCAATATAAAACAAAAAGTGAAGGTTATGGCCATGTCTACTGTAATTCCTTGGAGCCACAAGGAATTACCACCACCTAGGTCAATCATCACATCTCATGTATGAACTTATTATTGGTGTAGATTCATGCTTGTCAATATGGGTAGATTGGTTCAAATCTTGAATCAGTCGTCTGGCCTCTTGGCCATTCGGTTGGTCCTCCTATCCAACTGATGTCTAGACACCTTCCATACAGTTAGTTGGGCCTTCTGAGGTCGTCTGTCCTTCTGTCCAACTGTTGTCTGGACACCTTCCAAATGGTCGGTTGGGTCCACCAAGAAGTCTTCTGGCTCTTTCATTCTGTCCTCCATGGTCCTCCAAACAGTCAGCTCGTCTCATGAATTGGTCGTCTTGTTTAGTGATGATCATCTTTGTCATTGTTGCAAGAAACAAAACTATCATATCACTACTTTATTACATTAATTATAAAGAAACCTTGAGTTACATTCAAGGGGAGCAAAGATAGGAAATAATTAACTTTACATTGGGAATAAGGAGGTAGAGGTTCGGTACGCAGATCAGGATAAATAGGATTAAAATCAAATCATCCAACCACACACAGATATTGGGTTTATCCCATAACCATACTACACATCCACCATCAAAACTGCTTTTAGGGTGACATGTGTAAATTGCATATATATATATATATATATATATATATATATATATATATATATATATATATATATATATATATATATATATATATATATATATATCTATGTGTGTGTGTGTGTTTGACATTATGTGGTCTTTGATCTGATACACATATGAGATTGTTTAAATATTCACATCATATGAAATAAATAAATGATAAAACCAAAAGTATGATCATATCGATTATCCTAAAATATAGTAAATTGACGTGACATTGATACCACTATTGGGAAATACAGGCATAGAGTAAGGCAACGGAAACAAAAAAATATATCTATTTGTATTCCCCATGACATCAAGATTGCTTCAACTACTATGAAATAGGAAGGATGGTTTCACGAGTTTATACCTGGTCCTGGAGCAAGTCCAACAACAACTCATTGTTGTGCAACTGTCTTCTAGTTTCTCTTGGACAGTGTCTGTGCAACTCCTTGTCTTCTCCACAAAAGGTAGATAAGACAGATTCTGTTGGGACTCCTATGGTCTCATAACAGATTGTAGGTTGACGATGTCCTTCTAGAAGCAGCCAAAGGACTCCTGTCTCTAGAGTAGTCCATGTAGACCAACTAGAACTCATGACATTCAACTAGAATGGACAGGAAGGAGTTGTCCTCCCGTTGGCATACTAGTCACCAACTTGCTCTCCCACAACAATGATCCTCAGTTGTTCTCTCCCGTCTCTCTATCCCTCCCTAGTCAGGTAGGACTTGCTTGGGATCTCTTGGTTACCACAATCAGAGAGGACAACAATTGTCATAGCAACTGATTCTCAATTGTCTGTGTTGTGTTGTATTCTGGAAAACCCCCAACACCCCTCTATTTATAGGCAGAGTTAGGGTCAGGGTTCTTAGTCTGTTCGGGATCTGTGTGGGAGTGGAAAGTACCGAAAGATCTTAAATTTTCACAACATGTGATATCTGAAATGGTCTTCTAGAAGCCCAAACGATTGTCTCACTGGCTAGACAGTTGTTTCACTTTGCGAGATGATCGTCTGGCTGTTTTCCAATCGCATATGAATTTGACAATTCAAATCAAATTAATGCACATCATGATGGCAACACTAATTCCTTGTTGCAATTGAATTTCCCCATGAACTGAGCAATCTCGCACATGTGAGATGGTCGTCTCACTCACCCAATAGTCGTCTATTGAGCCGAGCTGAATCAGTCGGTTCAATAGAATGAATCGGTTGGTTCACACCTCAGTTTGAGCAAAACTTGGCCAATTCAATTTTTGATCAACCTGACAATCCAAACCATCGTCTCAACATTTGAGTTGATCGTCTGGTACACTAAATGGTTGTCTCACCTTATGAGATGATCGGCTGGGGTGCAATCATTAGATCTATTGCATGAATTGAGTACCTAAACACTTTAGTAATCAATCCAATCATCATTCAAGATTAAACTCCTCTTCTAGATGAGTTCTTTTATGTGTGACCCTATAGGTCCCATATCATGTTGGCAATGAGTTTCCATAACTAACTTATGTCATCACAAGTAGAGCGTGGTACCTAGTTACACATCAATGCTACCCAAGTGAATGGAAAGTTGGAGAACAACTTCAACCTCCAATCTGTGTAAGGTGTTGCATTGATTATATAATTCCTTTGTCTTTGATATTTGGATTGAACTCGAGGCATGTATTGTCATCCTTTCAATGTTCAACTCATGTTTCTTGAACTAAGAGCAGACTGTTTGAGATAATGTGACCTCAATATCACATATTGATTCACATGTACATGCGCATGTGTTTCTCAGTCTCGCTTATCAAGTGGTAAGGATATCATACTCCAGTAGGAGGGACAAATCCCATCTTTATCACTCACAGTCTATCTCCATGTGTCAAAGCTACCCAATCATCACCTTTATGGCAACCCATATTTCGTGATTACATTTGATGATGTCAAAGTATACTTAACGACATGTGATGAGTGTAGTGATTTCAAGTCTAAGAACCACAATCACAACCTTCACTGTGAGAGGTGACTATGTCTACCAATGATGGTTTTTGTGTGTCACTCTTAGGGTGGTTCTGACTGATACATTGTTTCTTAAAATGTATCTACGTTCTTAGTTTGATATGCTATATCATGACTAATGAGATTCAATCATCAACCAACCCACACTCTAGTATTATGTGTTACTGGTGTCTATATACCTTCCACATTAACAACTGACTAGGGACATAACAAGAATGTACACACTCTTAACATTCATATGATCTCATTCTCTAAGTCCTATAGTTGAAGACATACATCATTGAGTATTGTCATTCTTTAGACATTCATAATGTTTCCTCATTATCTCATAACTAAATGAAACAAAATGAATTGGAAGCTTGCCTTTATGAATATTAATCAAATCCTTTATGGTATATGCCATGCCAACCATCACATGATTAGCTCTCTGGGCTTACCTTACCGACAAGTGTCTCATCCAATGATGGTAGTTTTGGTGTTACCGTCATAGAAATCGATGGTACCAAGCTGAATTTTTTTGCTTACTGTTGAATTTTTTTCATTTGTGTCGATGCTACCAATAGTGGTGTCGATGGACTTGAGTTCAAGCCTGAAATTTTGTGTATCAATTTTGATGGAAGTCAATGCCACCAACTAGGATGTTGGTTGTACCAAATTGTGTCGACAACAATCAAAGTCATCTGGTTAATTACATAGGTGCCACCAACACTAGGGTCAATGTATCCATTGTGCATCAATACTTCTTTAATCACTGAAGCATGCTCCTCATATCATTACCAAGAAGGAAAAGGGGAAGGACCCAACACCACTTCCACATATTCCATTTACAACAAATTGAAAGAATACTATACAGTAAAGCTATATCTTGCTATAAGATCTAGAAAAACTATATTCCAACTATCTTTAGTACTAGGAATCCAGTTCTCAAAAATAACTAGTTTCCTGTATTTCTAAAAGTGATAAAGAACCAGAAGACTGCTACCATGGTTCTTCAACCTCTTCATCTTCAAAAAAATCCATGAGCTTCCTCTATGTGACACGATTCAAATTAGAACTCATAGCTAGATCCCGGATCTCTTCAACAAACTGACAATGAAAAAAGAGATGTTTCCCATCGTCAACACTAGATTTTCACAATGGACAAATAGAAATAAGTTATGTACCCCTTTTCCTTAGAATATCAATGGTAGGTAAATAGTTAGAAAAGACTTTCCAAGTCTTCGCCTCGAATCTACTTGGGCATTTAGCTTTTCATACCCAATTACTCTAAGAGACATGAAGATACACATCCTTGATAGCATTCCAAGATAGCTTGATACTAGCATTTTGGTTCTCATTGAACAAGATCAAATTTTCATTCACAGAAGAAAAGTAGTTGTCTTCTAGGAAACTTTTCAGATCTAACAACCTTCTAGAACTAGGAATACACCACTTCCCATCAACGATAACTTGCACGATCTAGCAAGTCTTCCTTTACCCAATTTCAAGCACAAGGAGGGGTCAACCAAATCAGTGAGGATTTTACAATTGTGGGCCAAGGGTCTCTCCACATTATGATCTTATCACCTTTCCCCAAGACATAATATGCAAGCTCATAGGCTGCTTGATTTTTTAGAGATTATTACACATCCAAGAAAAGTTAAGAGAACAACACAAATAGAGTCATGTTTTAGATATTTGTTGTGTATCCATTGAACCCACATGGATTCCTTACTGCTAGAAACATTCTAGAAATTGACCATCAAACCAGCTGCATAGACATCCCTAGCCATGCTAAAGTTCAAGTCTTACTCCTTCTTTGGTTTACAAACTTTATCCCAAGCCATAAGATGCAAGTGCTTCTTATCCTCCTTATATCCCTACAAAAATCTTCTACAAATATTGTCTTCCTCGTTGCAAACAGAATTGAGAAGAGGAAAAACATTGGCCCAGAAACCATAGAGAGTAGTAAGAATATATCTCACAAGCTCTATGCGTCTAATAAGGGACAAGCATTTATGCTTCCAAGATTCCAACTTACCCTTAAGTTTATCACTCAAAGGATGACATAGACTATTGGTAAGCGTACCAAAGAAGAGAGGTACACCTAAAGAGGGTGACATGAAGTTTGCCTTCAGATATACCTAGCACAGAATCCAACTTTATTTTTGCAGCCGACTTTCTGAAATAGATAATTTTTTCCCTTGATCAAAATGTAATATAGAGATAGAACAAATATTTCAATAATTTTATTTGGAGAAATATCATTATAAATAGAAGTTTCACCATATATCATCAGGTCGTCTACAAAAATGATATACGATATTTGCATCTAAAAATGATATGATATGTGATATTTGACTTCAAAATTAATAATACTCAAGAAGCCATGCATATAAACAACAAAAAGAAAGGGATCTAGAGGGTGTCCTTGCCTCAAACCTTTAGATGGTTTAAAAGGAACAGAAGGCTCTCTATTAATAAGCACTTGGTATGACACAATGTTCATAATAGTATGAATCTAGTTGCACTAAAACTAGAGGAAACCCATCATATCCATAATCTTCAAAATATAATCCCACTAAATAGAGTCATAATCTTTTGTTATATCTTCCTTAACAAAAAAACTTAGACCCTCTAGAGTGCTTATTTAAGTTTCTCAACAACTCATTAGTAAAATAGCATCTTTAATATTCCTACAAAAAACATTGTGCATCAACTTTTTGTAGTTATTATGTAAATCATCGATGGTACCGACGGTTGGGTCAGTGACATTGAGTCTAAGCACAAATCCTCGACACATCTTAGCTGGTCTGATATTTTCAAGCCAAAATCGATCCAGTCCTCAACCGCGTGATCTCTACCTTGTCGTGCACGACCACCTAAAAGATGTGGAAACAAACAGAGTGAGACTAACTTCCCAATGAGAGATATAACTCTCCACCAACAACCATTGTTAGCACAAGTAAAACATAAAAAGAAGATAAACAATATAAGTTGTGTAGCTAAATGATATGGTTTTGACAAGTAACATAAATTAAACAATTTAAGTATCATCAACTGGTAAATAGATCAAGTTATGTGTTTAGAAGGAATATGAAGAACATGTATATCTGTTACCAACTAACAACACAAGAAACAAGGCAAGGGGTCATCCAATGTGAATCACATTTGACCCTAATAAAATATACTACACGACTGTATTACGCCTTTTATTTGCCCTAAGGATTTGAGTCGTACCACCCAAATCCAACTGACCATTGCTAAGTTGAAAATAGTGCCATACAAGATCTATGGAAGATCTGAACTCCATGATCTTCCCACACTACTCAGTTAGTTCGAGTCTGCACCGCAATGACATATCAATCAAACTACAAAATTACAACTTATATTCAAAGCTATAGTCTTGTAAACACCTAGTCTAACTTGGTAGAGATCACGACGCTAGAAACCAGGGTATATAACCCAATCACTAAGGTACAACCACAGTTGTCATCTATCACATCATGTCACATTTTCACCATCAACGAGATCTGATTGTAGTTGTTCTCAAAACACTTGGGATCAAGATGTCAAGGACACACATTTGTACCTAGCATACTTAACAATATGCACTCCATGTTTCCCTTGGGAGTACCCATTTCACCATCCAACAAAGTTTTAACTCTAGAATGGATCTATGGCACGCGACACTACATGATTAGGATTTTACTTGATTAGTTATGCCGATTGGGTATCTTTTAATTCATCAATCAAGTTACAACGTACACACCCTACACAAATTTTACAAAAACATGGGTAAAGGTACAACTCCAAAAGATATAAAATGTATGATGTATAAACTTGTCACATCATCACTTGAAATCACTGTCATACAAGGCAATTAACATTATCACATCACTAGGGGATAACAATCCCTCATCTCATTACTAGAGGATACCACTTCACACTAGGCGTTGATCCTCTGCCAGGTCATAAGACCCAATCACATCGTTCCTGCATCACATTATTATCCCTTCATTCCTTACAAAGGCTCATAATCATCACCCCGTGTCATCTAAGCATTACCATAGCAATCATTATCTATGATGTTCATTCAACCTGCAACATTAGGGTTACACAAGTAGGAGAGAGAAAACATCATTACATGCTAATCACTTCAAGCAAGATAAGCAATTGCATCACACACACCCAAACTAGGGTTAAGGTTTTACAAGCTTAAATCAATTAGGGTTTCATGGTACATCACCTCCCACATTCTTGGAACACATTAGGGTTAGGCATTATTATTATGATCAACCAAACCTTCCAAACAACACTATGTAACGACCAAACCACATAGCAAGCACATGACTCACAAATGTAGCGACCACATGGCTCACTTGTGTAGCAACCAACATTAAGTTAACACAGTGTAGCGACCACTTGTTGCAATCATCCAAGAACCAACCAAGGTATTGAACAAACTAACTAAATCAGGGTGTTGCAACCGCATGAAGACTAGATGTAGTGACTAGCTTGGATTAGGGTTAGGCTTTGCCTTGTGACCATAACAATTCTATATATGGAACGACCACAAGGATAACCATCATAACGTAGTGACCAAGGGCTAAGCCACTTAAGGTAACGACCAAAACATGCTCAAAGCATTGCAACCACAACAAGGATTCAAGTGTAGCGACCACAAGGTAGATAGAGTTAGGGTTGTGACCCAACCAAGCATCAACACAAGTGTAGCGACCATGAGAAACATGTTGAGTGTAGCGACCTCAAAACCAACCGTTCCATTCAGCACATAGCAACCTAAAAATAGGGAATAAAACTCATTCAAAATAGTTGATTACTACCATAAAATTGAAGAGTCCTAAGAAGAAAACCTTAAGAAAAAATGAGAGCACCAAAACCCTAGAAACGATCATCACCAAAAATCTGCAAGGAGATTATGTGAAGAGAGAGAAAACCAGTGTCCAACACATGCATAAAAACTAAACCTCTTTCTTACACATGATGGCCGGACCATAACAATAGTGATAAACCCATAATAAAGTTGCATGTAGGGAACAACAACCCCACTATTACTTAGATTCCGGGTACATGAATTAGGGTTAAGAGAAAGAGAAATCTAATCAAGAATACTTCACAATATTAAAACCCTAAAACAAGATAGCATCCTCTAGCAAAATATAATCACGATTTAGAGATGAAACAATAGCATGCAAGCATGATAAAAGTACAAAAATAGAATAGGGGAAAGTTATATAACCCGCCTTAAGATGAAGATCAAGCTCCAAAACCACGAGCTCCAAGAGAGTGAAGGAAACTCCAAACTTGGATCAACTCCACAGACAACAAGGTCACCTCAAGAAGAGAAGAACACACCAAGGTCAAAAGAAAGCTCAAGAAGAATGAAGCACAAACCCTAGGCCAAACAAGGAAGAAGAAAGAAGAAAGAGAACTTCATGTCACTTAGGTACTCCCATGGAAAACCATGGATCTTAACCTCTGCTGGAGAGAAGATCCTCAAGATAGACACCATGGAAGAACCATAATCTACGTCCAAGAAGAAGAAAATGAGGTAGAATTCAAAGGGAAACGAGATCAAGGGTAGGAAACCACTTACCAAGAAGGAAGATCACTAAGAACCACCACAAAGAAGATGACCAAGCTCTAGACCATCACATGCAAAGGTGATCGGTCACCAAACTCCAAGATCAACACCTTCTCTTGCTCCACCAAGTTCAAGGCCAAACACAAGAAAGAAGATAGAAAGGAGACAGCTAAAGGGGGTACTTGCATGTGAAAGAAAGAGCAAATATATTCACGGGTAGGAGAGAGGTAAAGATCATGGGGTGTCAAGATATTAGAGCCTCTTATGACACTTGTTTCTCAAAAGGTCATACATGAAAGCACCCGAAGCATGCATGCAACAAAGTGTGATAAAAACAAGGTAATGTAGCGACCACTTAGGTCTAATACACCCTTCGGTTGAAGCAAAACACTTGGTATCAGCCGCAACACAAAGCCAACCAAGGTATAGGTTGCAACACATCAAAACACAAGGAAACCCTAGCGACCAGAACCAAGGCTAAGATACCTAGGCCGCTACAAACATCACCAAAGAAAGGTGTATTTGTTGAAGAACTCTAAAGACACAAAGCACATGGTCACTACACTCAAGGAACACAACAGGTTCGACACAACCATCCATGCAAAACCATGCAAACCATACAAACCCTAGATCGATACACATGATGCCACCTCAGCATCCAAGGTCCAAAAAGGTTCCCCAAAGCATCATTATCTCTCATGATTACAAAGAACAAGAGGCACAAGATACCTGTGATAAATTTCAAGATTAACCCTCAACATGGGTAAATTGCAACTTGGTCCAAAACAAGCATAACTAGCTCAAACATCAACCAAATCGGACCAAACTAAAAACACAGACATGTCACATGTTATTAAGATGCATCACAAGATTAGATTAAGGTTTAAGCATCTTATTAAGAAAAGAAAACACAATTAGGAACTAAGATAGGTTAGGGGTCTTACACTATGAAGTTTTGCATAGTTAACAAACACATCATAGTACCTTTTTTTACTTGCATTAGAACTGTCATATATATTAACCACACATCTAGTTGAACTCAACATAACAAAACTCGTAAAAAGTGAATAAAAAAATGAATTAAATCAAATCTTAACCTAATTTTTGGGTTGCCTCCTATAATCACACTTGTTTTACATCTTAGGCTTGAGATAATAAATGACTGCTAACATGGGTTCTTTGCATGGATGATGGTGTGATTTGGGAATCTGAATTCCACGTGGCTTATCTCCTATGCCCGAAGTCGAGTATCCTATACCCATGTAAATAATCACATATGTTGTAGCTTGGAATGCCCTCCCCAAAAGTAGTTTAAAAATCTTGATTCTCTTATATTTACATCACAACAAAGTCAATTGGGTAGATGAATTTGTCTATATTAACATGTATATATTCACAGATACCAATAGGTCTAACATACACTTGTTAGCCAATTCAATGGTCCGTCTATTGGTATCTATGAGCATTATTTTTCTAAAGGTGGTGAGCGACATCAAATTGACACTTGCTCTAAAATCACATAATCCTTCCCTAATGTCTTATTGGCAATAGAATAAGGGACATTGAAACATCTTGGATCCTTCTTCTCATCAGTGATCCTCTCTTAAATTATTTCATGCATCACCTTATTGACTTCCACAATGTCAAAACCTTTTATCTTATGCTTCTTGGTAATGATCTATTTCATGAATTTCCCATATAGTGGTTTCTATTTTGTTGCCACCAAGAAAGGGATGTTGATGTGTGATTTCCTAAAGATGTCTAGAAACTTGTTGAATTGTTTATCATTCTTTCTCAACTTCACACTATTGAGGTAGGGGACCGGTGGCACATATTTGTGTTGATGTGAGGGAACATATGCCTCCTTAGGGGTATCCCAACTAAGCTTTCTATAGAATTAGCCTCCACTATAACAATATACAGTGTGGATGCATCATTAGTAAGGTGACCCTCCTCTGCATTGGTTGAGTATGTGGGGTGGTACTGGAGTCTTCAGGTGCATTGTAACGTCCCGGGATTTGAGGCCTTGGATAACACGATCTTAAAAGGAATGATTGGACTACCCATATCACCAAGGTGTACCTCCTTTTCTGGGAGCCCATCACTAAAGAACTACATAGTTAAGCGTGCTCAACTTGGAGTAGTACTAGGATGGGTATCCCGTCAGGAAGTTGACCCCAGCTTGCACGTGAGTGAGGAAAAAGCATGCAGTTCAGGCTAGTAGTGGTTGGCGGGGCCAGTCATCATTCCTGAAACTCTACTAGAGCATAGGGTAGTGGGCCCAGGTGTGACAATGGTATCATAGCCAATCCCCCTCCATTAGGTGGGGCCCACATGGGCATGTGGCATGCCAGTCTTAAGTCATGCGGTCCACGCAAGTTGGAAAGGGCTATCTGCTTAGACGAGATGGAGCCGCCCTTATGCTGGTATCCGCGGATGGGAGCTGGGTGTCCATGGGCCATTCTGGGTCTCCACTGAAATGGGGAAGATATTATGAGGTCGTATAGTTGAGCCTTGACGAGGACGTCAAGAGTCTAAGTGGGGGAGATTGTAACATCCCAGGATTTGAGGCCTTGGATAACATGATCTTAAAAGGAATGTGTTATGACCCCACCTACTGATAACCCCAATTAAGGGAGACCGAGAGGTCGAAGCTGCACCCATAACTTCCAGATCAAAGGTTCGGCAATTAACCAAGAATAATTATCAAATTTTAACAGACTAAACAGGAAAACTGTAAGAAAATAAACTTTTGCATACCTTTTTAAAAACTTGGATCTCTAAACTTCTATCCACTTATGGATTCTATTCTAACTAATCCTCCTTGTATTTTACTTCATGTATTTCACAATATGACGATTTACTGTTTGTCCTTTTGGCTTGTACCTAAAACGCCGAAAAACAAAACGTCAGTCAGCCGAAGCTGGTATGTGGGGAAAATAATAAACGTGGAACTATGATAACAACGTAATCATTCAATTAATCATTTTACAACCAAGATTACATTTTAAATATAACTCCGCGATCCATGAGTACCCTATCCTCTGTGCTATCCCTGCAGTGGACCTGGATACTACCTTCCTTATGGTAGATCCCCATTAAACCCCTCATGGCCCCACCTATACATGAACCAGTTTCTAGGGTTGAGTCACATGACACTACTCGTAAGTAGCCCACTCCTTAACTCATGGCAGGCTAATGGGTCTCATGGCACTACACTTGGTAGCCCAATTTCTAACCCACGATAACCTAGACCTTACTCTAGGTTACCCCTTTTTAGCCTTGACAAGCCACAGAGGTGGACCCGGATCTAGCCAGTTATACATGTATATTCATAGTGATAGTCATAGTCACTCTATAGTTGCATGAAATAAAAGCATCCAACAGTTATTTCAAGCCATGAGGGAAACATCGATAAAATCCTCGGAAAACTAGTCTGGATAATCATAAGCGTAACCACATACCTGATTTGATGATTTCCCAAGCATTAAGAAAATCCAACCAAGAATGCAATCCAAGCAAGTAATTTAATAATCACATAATTCCTGAAAAGAATATGTACTCTATTTATTACACACTTTATCAAGAATCTACTTTATTGACTTGGATTCACTTTCTAGGGTTTTTGTATCCATTTTAGGGTTTCATTTTGCAATTAGGGTTTCCCTTCATCTTTTACCATATTAAACCCTAATTTTATGCCATTACTCATAAACCCTAATTATCTCATCTATCCTTCAATATTAAGGTTATCTTAACAACATATAACTCTATTTTCATATTACAGGCACATTAACCATCAATTAATTTCATTAAGCTTCTTTTACATTAAAGATATTATTTTTATCCTTTTAATCCATGACAAGATCATTATACACACCTATCATCAATTCAAAGTTCATTAGGGTCTAATTAACATATGAACTCGTTTTACCATTAATCTACCTTTTATTCATGAGAAAACCCTATTTACTACAAATAGGGTATTTATCCAGAATTAAGGACTTTTATGTACAAATAACTTAGAACCATCATTTAACAACATATTTTCACATTTTTCAAATTAAATATGATCTTATCCTCTTTTACCCTAAATTAGGGTTTCTAAATTATTTAATCATTCTCATATGAGGTAAAACCCCTAAATCATGCAATTTTACATCTAGATCAGGTTTGAATCTAAAATTATCATTCAACAGGTTATTAATACTTCAATTAACCCATTAAGCATACTAGATTCAACCTTTAATCACAAATATGGTTTTTAACTTAACTTTAATGCACTTTTCATCAACTTATAGTACTTTTGCAATTAGGAACGGAATCAATCTTTAATATCATTTTATTGGATTCCTCTCATTCTCCTGATCAAAATTCATATATTACTTGTCTTAATCGGAGTTACCAATATTTAATTACGAATTAATAAAAGAATTACCTTTTTGGCCAATTAGGTAGCGCCACGTCGTCAACTCCCATGCAACGTATCTCCTTGCTTTGAAACATTTCGATTTTACTTCTTTACCCTTAGTTAAGTGATTTTCTTCTACATCCTGCGGAGGGCATTTTCGTCCATGCGCCTCTACCCCTTATTCAACCTTGGGCAGCACGACGGCTGCTGCCCTAGCCGCCAATCTACAACAAACGGGAGTGCGCCCCCTCCTCTCCAGAGTCTGACGACCACCAGGGACACCTCCCCTGCCTCCGCCATGCTCATGCACTCGTGGGGCACCTCAAGTTTGCTGCCAAAATAGCCCGTCCGAGTTGCCAAGCCTGCAGACTTTCGGCTGATCGTTGACCTGCTGCAGGCATCGCGTCGGGGTCTGGGGTAGATGGACTCCTCTCATATCGGTGTGGGAGCGTAGTGCCTCCCTCACATGTTGGCTCCTCTTCGTTCCAAGGATCATGTCGCTCTCCTAACCTAGGGATTGAATGAAGAATATGAAGAAGAAGAGGGAGAAGAGAGAGAGGGATGCAAGGATCTCCTTGGGCTTGACCCATGGGTTCTAACCTTTTATAGAGGAGGGTACGAAGCCCTAGGTGGGTTATCCACGAGTTACCAAGCCCTTTTCCCAAAAGAAACTCTTTTCCTTCAATGTGAAGCAAGTGTCTTTCTCTCCTAATTATCTTCTTTGATAATAATTATTCCATGGATAATTAGAAATACGAAAAACCTCTCCCTTAATCTCTTTATACTCTCCGTTTAATTCATTGGCCATGAAATCATGTTTTTTTTAATAGAAAATACCACCTTTTGAAAAACAACACAAAATTCATTAATATTGTATCACATTATCCTTTTATTTTGCAATTTTGGGTATTTTCTATATCTTTCTTCTTTATTGGGACTCCTTGGATCCCAAGACACTCTATTATTTCGAAATTCCTTTTTCAAGGATACTTATTATCCTTCTAGATGCATCTATATGCACTATTTCTCATTATCATGTTTATTTCTTATTAAAATATTTTCTTTTGAGGATTTCTCTTTATTTCTCTTTTATTTTGCTCATTGGCATTCCTTTTTAACATTAGGAATCCTTGGGATTCGAAATCCCACTAAGGATAACTCAATTCCACCTTTTTCCACATTTTATCATTATTTTCAATTTCTTTCTTAATAAAGAAATACTTAATTGATCTTTTCTTTTCTTATTGCACTCTCTATGCAACTTTGGACTCCTTGGAATCCAAGGAACCCAAGAGGCATGAAATCCCTCTTTGGATTTGCCTTCTATAAGTTTCAACATTTTTCTTTTCTCAAATATTCAATTATTCATTTTCTAATGGAATTTCTTTTATCTTTTACTTTATTGGGACCAAAAGCCAGTAAAGCCCACAACACAATCATCCAGACTATTGTAAACGAAATCCATTGATTCCAAACAAATTATATCATTATTTGTTTTTCAAATATCTTTAATATGAGAAATTACATTTCTCACCAAATGAACCCAAAAATTGGGGCTGTAACAGAATGATTGGACTACCCATATCACCAAGGTGCACCTCCTTTTTTGGGAGCCCATCACTAAAGAAATCCATAGTTAAGTGTTCTCAACTTGAAGTAGTACTAGGATGGGTGACCCATCGGGAAGTTGACCCCAGCTTGCACGCGAGTGAGGAATAAGCATACAATTAAGGCTAGTGGTGGTTGATGGGGCCAGTCATCATTCCTGAAACTCTACTAGAGCATAGGGCAATGGGTACAGACGTGACAACCCCTTGTAAAATAGGTGTAGTTAGAATTTCTATATTCTCCTTAAGGTCACAAAACTTGCATGCTTATCCTCTTGTGCTAGAGTTTTCCATGATCTTAAAAGGAATGATTGGACTACCCATATCACCAAGGTGCACCTCCTTTTTCGGGAGCCCATCACTAAAGAACTCCATAGTTAAGTGTGCTCAACTTGAAGTAGTACTAGGATGGGTGACCCGTCGGGAAGTTGACCCCAGCTTTCGCGTGAGTGAGGAAAAAGCATGCAGTTAAGGCTAGTGGTGGTCGATGGGGCCAATCGTCATTCATGAAACTCTACTAGAGCATAGGGCAGTGGGTCCATGCGTGACAACCCCTTGTAAAATAGGTGTAGCTAGAATTTCTATATTCTCCTTAAGATCACAAAACTTGCATGCTTCTCCTCTTGTGCTGGAGTTTTCCTATGTTCATGCTTCACAACCTTAGTCACGTATCTACACCCTTCCCACAAGATATTGAGAAAAGGAATTTGTGGCACATAGAATCACATGGGTTGAGCATTGCATGACTCCCAGGGGACCCCCTCAATAGAAAAACTGTAAATTAAAATTGACTTTGCTTGTTGGTGATTATAGGTAGCCTCCAAGTTTCTTAGAAACCCTTATTGTGATGGCTTCATCAATGCTAAAATGTCACTAGCCAACTATGAGATTTGAGTCTCCAAACTCTTGATCTAAGAACCTTGATTTTCTATCCCCTAGCATGACTAGTCAAAGTATGATTTTGTCTTTGTCATGAACTTGCTGATAAAATCCTCCAGCCAGTCAAGGCGGCTTGGTCCTCCACCTCCTTGACTTTTTTGTTGTGTGGGTTGTTGTTGTTGTTAGGAATCCTACTGTTAAATCTTTCTAGGAAAAGTTTGGGTGATTATGCACGGGAATCTAATAATTCCTCATGTGGTCATGTCTTGCCATATATATGTATAATGCATTCCTCCTGTTGAGATGTGTTAGAGTTCAAGACCTCAACTATTTTGTTAAAGCACTCATTTCTATCTTCAATTCATCCATCTCATTGGGCTGCCTTGCATTTTTTACTAACCCTCTATGTTCCCTTTCATCACCCCATGATTGATTCGTGGCACTTAGATAGTTTATTATTAAGGAAGAAAGGTATATCAGATGAATCAAGCATAGTCATATTTGTAAGACGTAGGACATAACAAGGAATTTTGCCTTGGTCAAAGTTAGAAATTTTATGGTGAGGACACTTACCCAAAATATCTTAGAATCAGTCTTAAGCCTTAGAACATGATTCATCATGCCTTTGCTTGAAATTGAGATTGTTCTCCATCAATTATGTGGTCGCCTGAGGTGAAAAGCACTTCTAAAAAATACAATTTTATTACAATTCTCTATATAATTCTCAAGTAGATAATCAAACTAAGTCTTAGGTCTATCCATAAAAGAAAACGGGAAGAGCTAGAGGCAGACTACTTTATCCAGAATTCTACCGTTCTTTACTGTACCACCATACTCCACAAAATTTCTAACATGTTGCATTGAGTGACCATTGGAGTGGCCACAAAATGCTTGAGACTTCATAAGTGCTAGTGTGTTGGATGTCGATATCCACTATCTATTTCCTGATGGGAACTTACTAAGATATGGTCGAATATGCACAAATCTACTCCCAAATGATACGTTCGTGTACATGCCTTGCTCCAACTTCTATACCACTTCCATCACCTGCAGTTTTTTATTCTAACATCTTATTATGTTCTTCAATTTTTGTGAGATCAAAATAGAAATACAAGATGATGAATGTGGTGTATGATAAACTTAATCAGTGGTGTGAGTATGTACCATGCACAAGTACCCACAAAATATCAAGAAAAATATTAGAACCACTATATAATAGGAATGGTACCAAAAATATACACAAAAATAAAATTAGTGGCATAGATTGGCCATTCCTAGCAAGCTGGTGTTTTCCAGTTCGCTAGTAATGGCTCCAAAAAAATTGTCACGCCTAAACTGTGCATCCAATACACATGTTAACCTATCAAAGTAATAAGGAACGTGATACCCAAGTGCCAGACTTAGGGAATTGTGAAAATCAAAAAGTAGTATTAACTAGAACCAAAACAGCTATGCCAAAGTTTCATTGGGTTGGTTTGAAATAAACAAAAGATTTAACTAAGAGTTAAACTAAGAAAATAAAATAAAAGTGTAGTATGAATTAGATGGATGAAAATCTCTAGGTTATCTAGGTTGACCATGGTTCTATCTATACTTGAGGTTTATTTGTTTATCAACATTCATCATCACTAGTGAATAGAGGTATGAAATAATATCACCCTCCCTTGAAGCATACCATCATGTTCAAAGTAGTCAGAATTGTAAATTTGTCACATTTTTTATTCTAGTTTGAACTGTGGAGATCAATCTCTTGATTATACTCTCTCAGTTGTTAGCCCCCTTTTGCAACACATTATTAACTAAGTTTATGCAATTTCAACTAATAGTTAATCCTTCTTTCAAACCAATCAACTACTTATAAATATTGTCTATGGCGATCAAGCATCAACAATAACATGAAATCAAATAGCATAAAATTTAAGAAATAATAATACCATTGATACATATCAATAGCCAAGTACAAAATTTCATCAAGCTACTCTTGGTCCTAGAGATTATGGAAATTAGCTGGACATAGATAATATAGTAAAATAGTAGTTCAATAAGAGAAAAAAAAATCAAAATATAAATATTGAGCCTAGGATACATGATTATTGGAGTCTCCTCTATAAGATGGATGTGGATCTCTACCATTTTTGCCTTCAAAATGCCTCCACAACCTTTGAGTGCAATATCTTATTTTCCTCCTTCTCTCCCCTCAGCCATCAAAGAGACAAAATTGAGATATCTAGGGATAGGTTGGTGGCTGAGAGTGCATTAGGTTTTAATATCCAATTTAAAATCTCTATTGTTAGATTGATCACTTGAATTTGTAGTACTTTGAATAGGTAGTGTCAGTGGTAATGATAGGTCCTCAAGTGGTATCTGTAGATCTTCCAGTGGTTTTATTTTAACTTTCCTTTTCTTTGTCATTTTTAGTGCAAATCTTACATGTCCACATCGGTGGCACCAACTTGATGTTCGGTGCTATTGACTTTGCTTGTAAATGCTTGATTTGCCTGCATTTAAACAAGCAACATGTTGGGTAAGTATATAAAATGATACAAGTTGAATACATGTATACATAGAATAATTGATGGACAAACAATTATATGCTATTTTGGTGAAATATTAGTAAAAATGTATACAACTAAAATCAATCAATGGATAAAATCAACCCAATTTGCATATGAAAATGAGGATAATTATGTCTGCATCAGTCATCACTCTAAGGATGGAGCTAACACCATATAAATTGTTAAATAAGAAGCCAATAATGGATTGAATTATAGTAATATGAAATTATATCATTTTTGTTTTTATGTACGACATTAAACTGTCCATTTTCCCTTCCAAGACATATATGTCATAGTGTACAAGTCCTAAGTGAACCAGGACTACACTTGTATTTTGTATCACTACAAGCATCACTACTAAAGAAAAGTATAATAAAAGATCATGCTTGCATTGATGGATTATGATCAACTGCAAAAAAGTGCGCTTGTATCTGTAGAGAGAGAGGGAACTTAAAGTGAATAAGGCAAATCACTTCACTCTTTTTGTTAAAAAGGTGACATATATAAGGCCCATGAAAGGCTCATCTCATACAATCAAATCCTGTAAAGAGTTTATTTGTGGCATATAAGCCATAAAAGAATGTGAACTTTTAAGGAAATATGCCAAAACTTTTGCCCATACATTACATCCAATTGCGCTAAAGGAATTATAAGCTTTTTGGACATAATTTTTTTTATCCCAAGGTGAACCTATTAGTGGTTTATTATGAGACCTACTCAGGGTTTGTAATATATATGATATGTGCTCAGTTAGACCCGTTTAGTTTAGATGGGTTTTTGAGCATTGTGCCTCTTTGATCTATGATGTAGAAGAGCTTTATTTACTGACATGCTTTTCATGTTGTTTATGAACCTAATGTTGAGCTTATGTTGATAAATACATACTAACAAAGACCAAACCATTCAAACAAAATTTCATGTTGACACAAGTATGAGATTATATGTGCATGGTATCATCGATCAGATGAACTCTAGTGTTTCCATATCTTTAAAAGTAAGAAACAATGTTTTTCTTATTATATGTTTCTAAGGGTTCTCATTTTTTGTAGTATTTTATTTTTACGTATTGCATCCATGTAGTGTTCTTGTTCTTCATCAAATATATTGAGATTTTCTTGAACATACAATGTGAATGTAGTCAGAGATTGTTGATTTGCCATCAACTTTGTGATTTAGAATTGTAAATAAATACCAGTTGACTATATGGATTTTCTTCTTTGCTTTTATTCTACCCCATAAAAGATTCCATCCCACAAAATATTTATTTTTTTTTCCAAATTTTGGTGAAGGTATACAATTCTTATGGTAGGAAGGTATTCTAGTGAGAGCGACATTAATCAAGATTAATCCATGTGCTTTGATTGATGCACTTAATCCTCCAAGTTACTAATATTTTGGTTATTCTATCCAAGATATGCAACCTAAAATTCATGGTCAGACAGTTTGGTGATAACGACAGTCCTATATATTTTATAGGAAATGATTCAAGTTTGCATTATAGAATGTGATAAACCTTACCATTTTTGCACTGTATATTGTTACCCATGCCAATTTTGATTTGTGGAATTTTCTTTTCAGTCTACAAAGGTGTTGGGAAATGCCCAAAATTCTAATGGTGCTTCTAAGATTATTTTCATTGTCATCTATGGAGATATAAATAATAGTATCATCAATAAATATAATAATGTGCCATTTATAGAGATTGTTGATCTTGAGATAATACCATTTGGGACACCAAGCTTGAATATGGAAGAAAGAATATATGTGACAATGGCAAACAAATATGATAATGATGGATCCCCTTATCAGAGCCCATTTGATCTTTTGAAAGTAGACAAATACAGCGTCATTTATTAGAATAGAGGAGTGACATGAGTTGGGCCATCCTTAATCTAATTGACCCAAGTGTCTTTAAATTGACATCCTTTAATTCATAAGATAAGAAAGTCCCAATTTATGTTATCAAAGCCTTTTTAAAAACAAGTTTAAAAGTAAGATAATGATTTATTATTTGTTTTATGTGAGTTTAGATTTACATTTGCCATGAGTTGTTCTCAAAACCTTTGCTATGGTCTTATTTGATTTTTTTCTCTAGATGATGGTCTAAATTGACTAATAATTTGTAGGGCTATCTATATTCTTTACAAGTATGGTGTGCACTTTATTAATAGCTATCCAATCCATGTATCTCTCCTCCTCAAATAGAGAGTTAAAACATTAAAAAACAATCCCTTAATGCCCCAATCTTGTTAATGAAAGTACACACTATATCCATCAGGCAAACTTGTCAATACTTAATTTAAAAGTCGCATGTTTAATTTCTTCCATCATATATTTTTGTATAAGGTTTTGAGGATATAGTATGTTTTGTTGCAAAGGGCATTCTGGTCTAATCTAATCTTATTAGAGAAGGAGCACTTATCATTAAACATAATAGGGTGTTAAACATCATATATTTGTCATGATCTCCTGTTTATTTTGTGACCTCTAACACATAATAGGGTGCTAATTTGTGTCTCTCTTTTTTGGTATTGCACATCTTGTGAAAGAAATTGTATTATTATCTCCCTTTATCCGCTATTTTCTTTTAGCTTTGTTTCCACAAGATTTTTTGGTCAAGCAAAAGGTATTGGATATTTTCTCCCATACAATCAACTTCTAGCTCATTCGATAATATTTTTGTACGTAATGCAACTAGAGTATTTTTATGTGTTTCTATTTCCTCATGTATGTACTAAAACTTCGGCTCCATATTTAAAGTTCACACTAAGATTTTTTAGATTTTCAAAAGGTTATAGTTTTGCTATGGTATCATCTTTGATAATTCTATTTTACATGACAACTAATTTATATTGAATATAGTTGTTCTACATCTATTTTGTTTTTGAAGTTTTAGACACCCAAAAAATATACTTTGTGTTGAGTATAACTAGCAATTGACCATATATAATTCTGGCACTTTAAGGTTAGGTGTATGGTTATGTTTGGTAAGCAGATACATATGGATATATTTCAATTGTTTGGTTTGTAAGTTAATGCCAAATGGAGAACTATTTATCCATAGAAAAATATAGTGTGATTTTACACTTTTAAAATATGATTAGGATGATGGAAAAATATGTTGCTCTATAACAAGTTATTTATACACCCCATAAGTACTCATCCTAAGTAAAACATCCTTCTCATAATTACTTTCCTCAAATAATAATATTTACCCACAAAGAATATATCCTTCATAAAATATTTTCCACCAAGTTTATTATTTCCTCTATGTAAAATTTTCTCTATATTAATTCATCAAAGTACAAGTTTATTATGATTAAAAATAATTTTTATCTATCTAAGAAAATTTATATATCATTTGATAAAATATTTCCCTCTAAGAATAAACATTCCTAAGATTTTAGGCCCCCCAACAAATTTCCACCAAGATTGATGTTCTTGGGATTATAGATCTCATGCTAAGATTTACTTTCTACCAAGTAAAAGTTCCTTCCTTAGAATTTGATCTACAATTAAATATTTATTATTTCCAAGTCACAGTTAATATTGTTCAATAAGGATGTACATGCTCTATTTATTTAAGAGGTAGATACTACAAAAAATCTTTTTGCTTCTCAATTTTTCTCTTGTGACTTTTTGATAAATTTTTGAGAAATATAATTCTTTCAATTTTTTATCCATGTGTTTGTAAAAAATTGGCATAATATATTTTGCACACTATGTATGTCGAGGGTTGTTGCTGCTTATATAATATAGTTTAATGAGAAGAATTTTGTTTAGTTTTACATCTTATTTTAACTAAATAGAATCAATACATCATATCGAGTGACTTGACAATTCTCCTCTATTTTAGTAGGCACTTGTAACAAACTACTTCTATTACTCACTTTTCTCATAATACCCGCATAATTAGATCATTGACCAGTGGATACACTAGTGGTCCATTAAATCCAGGTTTGCATTGAAGATTTGCTCATCCATCTACTATGATATGAAATTAACCTAACTTGTTTAGTATTTTAGTCTCATCTATGGACACATGGGTGCATGTGGGTAACCACATAAGTAAAAAACTTGACCATATATATTACATATTAGTATGGTCAAGATTGGTTAGGTGACAAAATACTCCTAAAACTAACAAGAAAATCATACAATATATCTTGTGTATTCTCATAGAAAATTGTGATGACATACTAGCATACATGGATCCACTTTTTTTGCCTCTAGTCATCCATCGAATAATACATAGATCATTGAGTGCAACTTATCAAACTAAAGTGCTATAAGTAGAGAAAGGTCAAAGTTGAAAATTGGCTTCAATGCAACAACACAAAGAATATGTGTTGTATACATATAGAACAACAATAGTTGCATTGACCAATAACTTTCATGCTATAAGGTAGCAGTTTCTACATGAAAAAAAACACTATGGAAACCATATCTATGCAGTTGATCAGGCACAACACCCACTATTTCTCGGTTTCCCACTCAATGTGGGAGACGTAAGAGGGCATTGAAGTTCTCATTATGACTTTTTCATAAAGATATGTGAGTATCTATGATAGAAAATAAATGCTTTGTTTTAATAGTTTACAGTTAGTGAAATTACTTTCATATTTGAAGAAATATTTTACAAAATCTCCCATGAAGTCTCAATGTTTGTGTTGTCATAATAACTTATGTGTGTTGACCAATACTAGTTTATCACACAAGCACTTACATTGGGTGGTTGTGGTGACATGCAAGTCATGTGAAAAGTATGCTCTTTTACACTTGTTATAGCTATAAATGGAAGGTTTGATACATATTAGTGGCGTGATGGATTGTCTTGTGATATATCAAGTTGTGTTTGGGTAAGTATCTGGACACACATTTAGGAATAGGTATTTTCAACACATGCCTGCTGATCCACAACTACAATGACCCAACATAACCAAACCATTGGAAAAGTTTATTCCCATGCATAATAAATCAAAGATATATAATTAGGGTATTGCCTTTTCGGACAACTATTTTTTCACATAAGAGATCTAGTGATTGCCATGGCAATATAGGGCTCCCACTACGTGACACAGATGCTTAGGGTAGGGGGTCTTACAGGGGACATGTGCCATGGCTACGACTCATCAGATATGCAACCAAAGGCCTTCTCAAGCTCAGTAAGCCATAGTTCTGCATCTGTCGGGTCAGATGTGCCCACATACTCAATGCCTCTAACCTGGAGAAGCCGCTCGAAATTCTTCCCAGTGCCCGAAGATTCAATATGGGGAACTGGTGCCCTATTCTGAGGTGTAGGAACCATGTCCGCCATATGAGTCATCAATGCCATAAACTACTTAAAGTCCAAAATATAGCTCAAGGTTTGAGGAAGAGGTTCTCTCTAGATTGAAAATATTTGATGATGTTCAAAAATATGTTGCAAGACTAGAAGATAAAGTAGAGCAACTATCTTCCATAATTGCTCTCCAAGAAGAAAAGTTGTCTTCAAAGCCCATCATGAGCTACCATGAAGCAAGTGGACCCATGCCCTCTTCCCAAGTTTTCTACAATACACCTCCCATGCAAGTTCAACCAATCTACCATTTCCAAGGTGATCCCAAGCCTTATACTCCACCTCCCCCTCCATCACCACCATTTTCCCAAAAATTCACCTTCCAACCTCAATTCTCCCCTCCACCTCAATTTCAACCCCAAGTGTGACCTCCACCTCCTCCACAGACACAACTAGCTCCCCCTCTCCACCATGAGTAAGGAAGTGTTGTGACAATTCTAAGGAGTGGGAAATCTCTTGAGCAACCAACAAGTCAAATAAAGATTGACAAAGCAAAACAAAAGCAGCCAATTAGTGATACTGTGATTGAAATTTCCGAAGATGATTCAGTGATACATCTTGTTGATTTTGGGATACGATGTGCTCCACTCCATTCTCCATTTGCATGTCCCACCATCCCTAGTGTTCCACCTCACATTGATGCAAGAAAGGCAAAAGCCAATGATCCTCCATTCATTGAAGCACTAGATGAGCCACTGGAATTGAAAAGGAGGCAAAAGCACAATGTTGATATTCTTGAGGTGTTTCACCAAGTGAAGGTGAACATTCCACTTTTGGATGCTATCAAGCAAATCCCATCATATGCCAAATTCCTTGAGAATCTATGCACTGTAAAGAGGAAGTCAACAGGAAGGATACCCAAGAAAGTGAGATTAACTGAACAAGTGAGCTCCATCATACAACATTCACTTCCCGTGAAGAGAAAAGACCCGGGAGCCCCACTCATACCTAGTTACATAGGAGGACATCACATAGACATGTCCTTGCTTGATTTGGGATCTAGTGTGAATTTGATGCCATACAATGTCTATGTTGAGCTAGGCTTAGGCAAATTGAAGCCGACACATTGCACTCTCCAGTTGGCGGATAGATCAACATGTACAAAACCCCAACCCGACGGGTCTGAGATAGGGATATTGGACATGATCACTTTACAAGTTCGAATGATCATTTGAGAAAAAGAGGTCAAGATGGAACAATTGATGACGATTGTTGTGATCAAAGGGATGAGGAAAATAGATTGAGTGCAAATGCAGGATGCATGTTTTACAAGAATGGGCACACGAGGATACCAAATGGATGATCTATTGAAGAATTGCCAAGAAGCCAAGATGAAGGAAAGAAACTCAGCGCTTATGGGAGGAAACCCACCTAGGTTTGGGAATTTTTCATCCAACCTTCCATTTTTGATACTTTTGCTTTGTTTTTACACTTTTCCAAGAAAACACACACACACACACTCGCTTTTAATAGTTTTTGTTAGTTTTAAGATGTGTAGATGAAAATAGAGTGAAATGAGAAAAATTAGATGAGACGTTGGAAAAGTAACCCATGAAAAATCATTTTCGATCAAAATTTTGAGTGTTTGATGTTCTTCAAGTAGGGAATAGCAGCCACAGAGACCAACACGGCCGTGGTGATCCACCACGATCGTGTGAACTAAATCCACAAGTGATCACAAGGAACATGGCCAAAGTTTGAGAAATTATTTTGACAAGGGATGCAACACGGTCGTGCAAGGCAACACGACGCATCCTGAAGCCACCATGGCCGTGCCGTGCAACACAGCCGTGTTGCAGCCCGAATCCAGCAACTTAAGTCAGATTTTGCAAAAATAAAAAATCACTTGCTCGCTTCTTTGATGAACAAAATGGCTGTGCTTCGTGCCCTAGCGACCGTGCAACACTTTGTGCTCCCTCTCCAACCCTCAAATCTCCACAAAATCACACCCAAACCATCCCAAATTAATTCCCTACCATTTCCACTAATTCAATTTCCAGCTTCCACTCTTTTCCATCCACGAAATCTCACATTTCTCTCCATTCCACCCCAACATTGAACATTTTTTAGAGAATCTTGAATTTGTTGATTTCTCCTCTGATTTCGAAGGATGAAGCAATTGGCAAAGAAAGCAGTGGAGAAGAGTAGGGGTGTCATCTCCTATCAAAGGTAACTGAAGAACAACAACCCCTGATTGACAGAGACTGAATTGGATGCATTGGTGGATCCAATTATGGAAGGATCCTCCACGCAGCCACAACAGGGGACACCACCATCATCTAGAGCATCACTCCACCACCATCTCCTACCTGGCCCTCCATCTCATCTGAGAGACCATCAATTTCTGTTGCACGACCACCGGTTTCAGCATCTCGGTCGTCTGCTTCTTCAACACCACAACCAAAGCCGCAACCACGAGCACGTAGGTGCCTCCTACTTGATGAAGAAGCGAATGAAGAGATGCCAGATGCACAAAAAAATGAGATACCATAGCAGCGACCCAGTCCACAGCCTGAGGTCACTACCGGCAGGGCGAAGAAAGCCAAGCACCCGGAGTGCTTGACACACAAAGTGATAGCAACCCGCTATGCGTGCCAAGTGATGATGGAAACTATGGGCTTTTATGCCTTTTTCTAGGGCGTGACAGAGAAGATGGGGTTATTTTAGATTTTGATGCTGCAGCAGGAGTCATACATTGAGCTGACACGACAATTTTTTACCACTTTAGAGAAAGTGATTGATGATGGCAAAAATGCAATTAGAGTGATGATTGAGGACAAGAGGTGGGTGATAACCTCAAAGATGCTGAATCAGATATTTTCCCCTAGTGAAGAGATGGCAGGACTCCTAGACAGAGGGAGGACAGAGAATGACTCCAATTCCACATATCCTACAATGTGGAAACACTTCACCGGACAGAGCACGTTTGTAGCGGGGAAATCAAAGACCAGCGCCATTCACAATCCTTTCCTCCGCTATGTTCAGAAGGTGTTGTCGAACACAATCTTTGGCAGGTATGAAAACCAAGGCAGCTGTACAAAGAAGGATCTATTTGTACTTGGTTGGTTGATTAAGGGGAAGCATGTGAATCTTGGAGCATTAATGATTGAACATCTGAGGACAATCCCTTCCAAGAGCACAAATCCATATGTAATGGGAGGGATTATGACATCTATAGCCACTGCCCTAGGACATGATATGACAGGATACACAGACGTAGATGGAGGGAAACTTGTTGACTTGCACTATTTAGCCTGCTCTACCATGATCACCATGATGGAGCAAAAGATCATTTACCAAGTCAACCCACCATACCTAAGAGTCTCCTTGGAGTTGCCCTACCATATTCCACCTCTCATGGAACAATATGGACCTACTTAGGATTTTTTTGGATAGATTGAGGAGATATGAGGAGGAGCATCCTAGAGGGGAAGGCTTCCCTGAGGTGATATTGACAGATGGTCTAGGAGAGCCCTCACAGGCAGCTGAGCAGAGATGGGCGATGGAAGATAGAGCGGCACGGCGAGTGAGACAGTGAGAGGAAAGAATAGGAGCGTCAGAGCCACATCAACCCTCAGTGAATGCATATGACATGGACACCATTCATGCACAACTAGAGGGCATTCAGGCGACGTAGGATAGGATATTGCAGGCACATGAGGGTTTTCAGTGTACTCAGGATGCCTTGTGGTTGGACCATCAACAAATGTATTATCGGGTCGACCACCTATGCCAGTTCCAGCATGCCCAGGCACACTGGAACCCCCAGTGGGGGGGGGGGGAAGATTGGTGGAGTTCACTGTCAGCATATCAGGATAACTACCCGCCTCCACAATCAAACTACTGGGGTTCCTACTACCATCATCCTCTACCACAGGGAGGACCATCGACACCGCAGTGATCATCTACCCTATCATTCCCACACTTTAGTGTCATGCTGAGGACAACATGATTCAAAAGTTTGGGGTGGTAGGGTAGTATGCCCTATCTCAGTTTCACTCTTATTTTGCATTTCACCTGCCATTTACTTTTTTTTGTTTGCTTTTGCTTTCTTTAGCTTAGAGTTTACCCGCTTTGCATACTTGCATGCCATGTAGGTTGCTTTCTTGTCATTTTTGCATAATTTTCAAAAATTTTGTCTTTTTGCCATGCATTGCATATCATGTAGATTTTTGGTAATTTTTACATGTTTTATCTAGGATTTGCTTGTTTATTACTTTAGGTTCAATAATATAGGCTTAGATGTGATTGAAGGCAACTTGGCACCGTTTTGGCCAATTTTGCCCAAAGTTGAGATTTCTCGTCTAAAAGTGTGTTTCAACCCAATCTCTATCTTTTGGATTAAAAATGATGATCTTTGACAAATGCAAGTGAATTATCATTGTTTATTACTTAATGGTATCAATTCTTGACTTTTTACATGTGCATCACCTCTCGTGTGTTTGTGGATGATTTGGTTGAATTTTGATTTGAGCAAGCTATGAGCGCTTAGTGCCTATGAAATCACTTGATTGAAATATCAATTTTAGATTGTTCATTCATGTGGTGTGACAGTGTTGGATGAAGTGTTGGATTAATTTTCGTGCAGGATACCTTATGTTGGGAATCACACCAATGACCCCTCTTTGACCCGACTCTTCACTCACCATCTTCTTACCCCTCCACCTCATAAAAGGATGCCAAAGTGCACATATTAGCCATGGCCACCTCTAAAAGTTTGGGGTGGTCACATCTACATCTCACCGCTTCAATTTCATCACCACATGCCCTATCTACTCCAAGGGCAAAGAAGAAAAAAATGCAAAAAGAAAATAAAAGGATGCTCCTGTTTAAGAGAATTCAAATAAACAAAAGATGAGTGCTCTATGTAATAGCACTTCAAAATCTTACCGCAACACTTTCTTCCATCTTTATACCCATTGAGCTAGGAAACATCAAACCTAGCTCATTTGCCCTTTCCGCAGCCACGTGGGTCATTTGGTGTGATTTGAAACATAAGGTCGAATGCATAAAGGTGAAACGACACTCCTAGTCATCCTTGATTAACGCCATCATGAAAGGGTCTACCCGGAACTACATGAAAGAAATATGGATGGCTTGTGTGTTTTATGCACTATATTTGAAGTTCATATGCTTTGTGCTCTTCTCATGATTGGTTTTTTGCAAGCAGGAGAGGAGAGAGGTGGAATGCATGTACTTAGTCACTATTGATCCTATTAAGCAATAATCATTCTTTACATTACATTTGTCATTTCTTGCTTGTGAAAGTTTTGCAGAGAGATTGAGTTGGAGCATACTTGAGGACAAGTATGTTTCAAGTTTGGGGTGGTGATTTAGCCCTATTTTAGGGCTTCATCTTGTGTAATTTTGCATTTCAATCACATCTATACATGTTATTTCCCTCAATATGCATATTTGTGTAAAATGCACTTATCGACATTATTTACATATGTTTTTAGGCATTTGGACCATGTTTGATGGAAGAGAGAGAAGGAGTGATCCTAGGGTTTCTCTACCCTTGGAGGAGCCCAGAGTGAAGTCCGATGCTCCCTCAACCTACCCCTAGTGGCCAAAGACCCATAGAAGCAAAGATGTCCAAGGAAATCCGAAGAATCAAGCCCAAGTGTAGCAGTAAAAAACACCAAGGCCGTACAACAAAGAATGGTCGTACAAGGGACAACCACCACGCTCGTGCCACCTAGAAAGTCTGTGCTACATAACTGAAGAATGGGCATGGCGCAGTACCATGGCCACCATCGCCTTTCTCACTACGACCGTGCTACCCAACACAGGCGTGCTACCCTTAACCCACCACACCCGTAGTAACCACCACGACCGTGCCAGTCTCAATGCAAAAATGACCATCAACATGTGACTTTGACATTTTAATTCATATGATCGTTGTACCCCACCATGACCATGCTCAACCCTACCCACCAAGCTATGGCGATCCACCATGGCCGTGCTACTCACAAAACCTAGCTACTCTTTTCCACTGCATTTCACACTTTGCCCCTACTTTACCTATTGCTTCCCCCACACCTATATATAGAGGGGTGGCGGCTGTAGGTCGAGGGAAGCTACCTTCCACCACCTCCTAGCTCCCCATTTTTGCCCCTTAGCCATTCCACTCCATTCCCACCTCCATTTCACCATTTCCACCACCAAAACACTACTTTATCCTAGTTTCTACCCATAATCCCCTTCATTCCACACCCTTACACCTTGGAGGAGAGAGGAGGACATCTTGCAGTAGCTATAGAGGAGGATTTTCCATCTACATCGATCTCCATGGCTTCTTCTACCTCTTTCTCCTTTCTTTTTGTATTTTTCCCTTTCCATGAGTAGCTAGGCTCCCTTGGGTGGGCTGTTTGGAGTGTAAAATGTTACTTTGATACCATGTTGGGGAAAAATGACATGTAAACTTTATAATTCCATTTGCTAGTGATTATATTCTACTTCTAACTCATTCTCCACGAATTGCTGATTGGTTTGTGTGTGAAATCACCTAGGAATTTAGGGAAATTGCTTATATATGTGAATTTTGGGATTTGCCCCTAGGTCCAATTCTTAGATCCCTAGGTTGCCTCCCATCTTCCTACATCCTAATCAATCTCCCTAAACCTAAGTGAGAGATCTAAGTAGCTATATTAGATAATTCTAGTGCAATTAGCATGGAGCCTTCTCAAGGCTAGAATGTGGAGGAATCGGGGTCCAAAGCCCTAGTTTCACCTCCCCATTACTACCCTCGGCCCCTAATTGCCCTAGGAATGTATAATATAGAAACCTAGACTTGACTAGACTCTAATTGAATTGAACCTAATTCCTAACCCAATTGAGACTCACAAGTGTAGTAGGGGGTGTTAGGGACTGGTTCCCCTATACACAACCTAGCATATCCATGGCCAGTTAGTAGCTTAGGTTAATTCATTAGACTCTAACTTGTTGTTTGGTTTGTATAATCTAAATGGAATCATAGTGTTCATATGTCACCCCCAACTTAAGTGATAAGTGCATCCCCTAAACATCCCACACCTTCATTAATTGTTTTAAGACCTTAGTTTTCATCTTGCTTAGCTATTGTTAGCTTAGTTAGCTCTTTTCCTGCTTAGTTAGCTTCTTACCCTATTTTTGCCTTATTCTTGCTAGTTTAGCTCTTTACTCACTCTTGTGCTTTTCTTTTTCCTGCCTTAGTGTAAATTGCCTTTTCATACCTAGCTTAGCCTTTTCTTACATACTTAGTCTTAATCTAGTCTAGGGCTAACTTAGATTTCATTCTCGTCTTTAATTGCTTTCTTGCTCACCTAGTTTAAAAATCAAATCACCTTTAAACCCTTAACCCTAGTCTCCACAGTAGGAACCTAGCAAAATCGGCCTGGCTCTAGTGTCCCTTTTCTCCCTGAGGACCGACCCCTACGCTTGCCCTTCACCTATGCTACAATAGTACCCTGTGCGCTTGCGGGTGACCTATTTGGTATTGTGATTGATTGTGTTAGGGTTAATATAAATTTTGAAAGATCCAAACGTCTGTTCGAGTCCCGTGGAGTGCATCTAGTCACCCCTTGTTGGCTAGTGTGTACACCTCTGGCCTGATGCACCACTTGCCTTACTCGGTGACCACTGTGTCGAAGCACTAAACCTCTGCAATACTACCGGTGCAGAAAACCTCAGCTTCTTAAAGCCACCAGACGACTATCCCTAAGACTATGCATACCTCTTCTTGGCGCTTACCTCTCTCTTCTCCTTCACACACCACTCTATTCTCTGAACAGACTCCACAAACATGGCAAACCTCTCTCGATTCTCCAAATCAGCAGTTGGGGTAGACAACTCAACATGAAACCCCTTCTCAAAATGACAAATCTACTTGCCCTCCGTGGTAGCCATGTGAGGAAAGAATCTCAACAACTCCATAAACCTTGCTTCATACTCATTGATAGTCATGGATCCCTATCGAATCCTCTCAAACTGGCTGATCTTCTCATCAAGATACGTCTGAGGGAAGTACCAACTAACAAACTCACGTCGAAACTCCTCCCAACTAACCACAACACAGGGTCTCTTCTCCTCCTCTATGGCCCACCAATGGCCAACACTTCCCTTCAAAAGGTACACCACATGCTTCACCTTATCCTCTTCAGGGATGCTCAGGATCTCAAAGGCCTTCTCAAGATCAGTAAGCCACAGATCCACATCTGTCGGGTCAGTTGTGCTCGCATTCTCAACCCCTCTAACCCGACGAAGCTGCTCAAAATTCTTCCCAGTTCAATATGGGGAACTGGTGCCCTATTCTGAGGTGCAGGCTCCATGTCCGCCATATGAGTCATCACTGCCATAAACTACCCAAACAGAGATTAAAAGGTAGGGTTTTCAACCATGGATGGGTCAAACTTAGGGACTTCAGGCACCCGATCTTCTCATGCTTGGTTCCTGGCACCACCAGTTGGTGCTGCAACACTGCTATCAACATCACATTCTTTGTGTTCTCCAAATATCTTTGAGCTTTCTCTTCTTATTTTGCATAAGCAGAAGTGACTATAAGACAGACTAGAGGATACTAGAATAGACACAAACCCTAGTCCTAGGTCCTTGTAGACTCAGCGAACCTAAAGATTTGATACCACCAAATGTGATGCCCCATGCCACGCAAAGCGAGATTACTCAAAAAATAATTGTGGAAGAAAGATTAATGAACAGATTATCCGAAAACACTAAAATTAAAACCATTTTCATAAAATGGCCAAACAGTAAGAACCTTCACATATAAGTCCTTTCATGCCTCAAAGCATATACAAGGCATGCTAACAACCTGTAACCAAAGAACTATTCCAGAACATATATACATGATTCCACCACAACTGATATACAAAAGGACACATAAAGAAAGCACATTGTGAAACATCTACAAAACATTCCTGAAGACCCGAGTGTACATGGACAACTCTAGGACTCTATTAACAAAAGACATCCAACATCACTGCCAACCTCGTCAGCTATTGGTCCTCCTGCTGCTCCTCAACCTCCGTTGCACGACCTCTACCTCTTCGTGCTCGACCACCTAAAAAGGGTGTGGGAAACCCATGGGGTGAGATTCTAAATCTCAACGGGAGATATAACTCACCACCAACTCTATTATTATCATAGATAAGATAAGCAAAACATCAGTAAGGTTACAACTGAGTGAAGTGGGTATTCATTATTAATAGGAAAGGCAATTACTGGTGAGTTTATGAAACATCTTAATAATTTAAAAGGAATATGAAGAGCATGTACATATCCTATCAACAATATTATATAAAGATCAAGCAAGGCCTCATCCAATGTTTTCATATTTTGATCCTATACAAATATACTACATGGATGATTATGCATTTTATTATGCCCTGAGGATTTGAGTCGTATCACCCAAATCCAACCGACCACTTGATAAGTCAAAATCGGTGCCATACAAGGTCTAATGGAATAGCCAGAATCCATGAACTCACCTTCCTCGATCAGTATGAGTGAACATGTAGTGACATCATAAGTCATCTGCTTCCAGTGATGTATAGTCTAGCTGTGCAAAATTTAGCCCATCTTGGTACAGGTCACGATGCTAGTGAGTTACGACCATAGTCGTACTCTTCCAGGCATGGCATGTAGCTAATCCCATGATACATATCATGGAGCTACAGTCCAAAGCTACACTCTTCCAGGTATGGCTCATAGCCAATCCCGTGATACATATATATTTAGGATACAAGAAGATACCTCAACTTGCACCCTGCATATTCAACAATATGTGTTTCGAGTTAAACTCATTTCACCATCCAACAAGTGTTGACACTGAATGGATCTATGGCACATGGCAAATTACAAGATTAAGTTCCACTTGATTAATTAGGTTATTTATGCATCTTCAACATCAATTAAGTTACAACGTACAACTTCTAAACAAAATCTACATAAATAAGGGTAGAACACATCACCAAAAAATACTGAAGCATATAAGGTGTGATCTTATCACTTCTTGTCTATTTTTAAACATGTTTCCATCACAAGGACCACATATCTTGGGGTGAAAACCCCTCCTCTCATCACTGAGGAAAATCATCTCATGCAAGGCAATAAGCCGTCATTAGGTCATAAGACCATTTACCTTATCAACACTTTATGCCTCACAAGACCCATTCAAACATATCATAACCACCATAGCTCATACCTAGATATGTACATCAAATGTTGTTACCTGCATGGTTAGAAACTGATAACAAGAAAGCAATACATCATCAACACCATCATCTCATAGGAATCATGCCATACATTTATAGCATTATAATTAGGGTTTCTCTTTACTCAATCAGGGTTTACAAGGTTGGATCAACAACCACCCTTAGATCATTACTTTCCTCAACATTATTAGGTGTGTTATGAGACATAGACACATGATACATTATAATTATAAAACATGTTATGAGGTATAGAAACATAGCTCTCAACATCATTCGTACAACTTCTCCATAGGGTATCACATCATACCATGTGACCCTAGCATCACATGATGTATCTTAAACACCACTACAAGATATTAGTTAGGGTTATGACATAGGGTATCAAGTTAACCCTAGGTGTGTCGGGCATCCACTCCAAGAAGGGTATCGATTTAGGGTATACTAGGTGAGCAACATGGGTGTCGACCTACCAACACAAAAGGGTTATCAGTTAAGCATCACCATATAGGTGTATCAAGCAATGACACTTCAAGGAAAGGGGTCGACTAACCCCTCCTATTGGGCAACGTCAACACATGGTGTGACAAGCGCCAGGGGTAACAGGAAACACCCTAGTGTATTGGGTAACTTAGGGTTTTAGCGATGTGTCTAAGCCGTGATAGCTGTCAACATGCTGAGAATCAACCCCACCTCAAGGCGTGATGGCCAAAGCCTGACAGGAAATGCCTCGACGCAACACATCCATAATAATAATGTTCGATCTCTAATTCACTGCATATCGGTAGCACCTCCTCCAACACATAACGATCTGTCTCAAGACCTAACCGTTGAAAAACCCAAATCATGACGACCAACTTCTCCAAATGTAGAAGCATACATCTTCTATCGTTCTAGGTGTTACCAAGCCATGACAACCATTAGCAAATCATGTTGACTTAAGCCTTGCCAAGATCGTGATGACTTGTCACAAAGGGTGACAGACAGTGGTGCCACAGGTTGTGATGACCACCCTAGGTATATCGGCCTAACATGCCTATCAGCCTCAACATACATATCATCCCACTCATCTTCAACCTTAGGACGGGCGTTACAAGAAAGGCAAAAGAAGTGCAACACAAGGGCAACAACCACACAAGGTTCTTCTCTAATAACATAACGCAAAACTCCAAAAAGACTACTAGCATGCAAGAGATAATGAGACAAGAACATAGAACAAAATGGCAAGTAAAGGGTGATAATAACAAAGAGGGTTTAGAGTTATATAACCTGCCTCAAGGATCACCACAAGCTCCAAGCTCACGAGCTCAAGGTAGAAGAAGCTCTTCCAAGCTTGATCACCACAACACCAAGGTAGAGGATGAAGAGAGCACCACAAGCTTGGGACTAGTCCTCCAAGCTCTAAGGGAGAAGATCCTCTAGCTCAAGGTCATCCACCAAAGAGAGAATGCAAGGATAACCAAAAGGGTTCTCTTACATGGAGAGAAAGAGGTATATATACAAGAGGGATGAAAGAGAGAGAAAGAGGAAGGTGTCACCACCTTAGAACCCTAGGTGACACTTGTCCATGAAGAAAGAGCCACATGCAACATCGTGCAACAAGGTGATAGGATCTATGTCTCACCCACCAGGTCACTTAAGATGTTGACAAGCCGATACACACATCTACCCTCTTCACAAACCGATAGGGGTAAACCCTAGGTACCACAAACCGATATGGTGCATCTTGAGACACCACAAAATCGATAGGATGTCCCTCAAGATACCCACAAATTGATACAGGGCCTCTCCAAGGCTCCCAAACATGAGACAACATTCCTAGGTGTAAGATACACCTCAAACATGTGTCCAAGACACCACCAAGGATGTCACCACACAACCAAGGTCCAAACAAGGTGCCAATCTCTTTCTATTTCCTCTAGATGATGCCAAGAGAGAGAAGGAACACTCTATAGGTGGAAAACTTGCACATAAACCCCTATCCTGGGTAAATTACAATTTGCACCAAAACCTCTCTACAAAACACAAGCATCAAGCTCAAACAAGAAACTCAAGCTTCCAACATGCCCTAATTACATCTCAGATGTTTAGAGCAAGGATCTAAGCAACATACTTAAGCAAAACAAATCGGGTTATCCCAAAATGTGGGTCAGGGTCCTTACACTTAGTATTGTGTTTAATAAGAGTCTTCCTTGGATATGTGATTGATGTGGTCATTTGACCAGAAGTTGACTAGGGATTAGTATGATTCAAGTGACATACTAGGAGTATATGGACTAAAGTTATGTGTTCAAATATCTTGATATGTGCTTGCACCTAATTGAGTTAAGTATGTGATATACATGTCTCCTTATTTATGTTATTTTTTTGTATGATGAGAAAATGTGTGATTGATAATGGATGTATGATAAATAGTGCATGTTTTATGTTATTATTTACTTATGATTTATGCATATTGCTTTTAGAATAGATAAGTAAAACCTGGAGCACTAATGATATCCTTCCTACATCACTCCATAACCTAGGGTTGCAAAAAGTACCTCCTGCCACCCTGGAATTTGTTCTCCCATGATTGGTGAAATTGCATATGTATGAAATCTAGAGCAACCTTGATTTAATTCAAGGGGTTCCAACATGTATAAAGGTTATTTTTCTAGTTCTTCCATGGCAATTTAGTAAGGAAATATAATTCATTATATGATAGTTATAAAATGTCGTATCTTGCTATAAATGTTCATTTTACTTCTTTTTATCTTATATATCAAGCTATATTATATATAATGGTTTACCTAAGTAACTCAACACGCTTTGTGTCAATACACTGGATTTTGTTGTTTTCATGAACTAGGAATATGGAAGGAAGTTGTGGAATGAGAAAGCTTGTTAGATGAAACATTGTGTTGCAACTGTTATAGTTTAAAATTCCCAATGTAACATGTACTATTCCTTATGTAAGTGTAAACCATGTAATACATTTTATGTTTAATTCATGTTTAAACTAATTGTGATTATTTAGATTGCTTGTGGTTTAAATACATTCATATGTTGAGTCCACTGATAAACTAAATAATGATTTCATAATTTTGTCTCTTAGCATCTCTAAATTGGGAAGGAAAAAATGGGATTATTACAAGTGGTATCAGAGAATACAACACTTAGACCTATCTCTTGGACAAAATGCATTAAAAAACTCCACTAGTTAATCACTTACCTAATTCATCAAAGACGACTCATTTTGACAAGTAACTCAGTCTGAATAAATATGAAAATTTTGATATTCAAACAATCACAAAGTATGATAATGGAGAATGGTCATACCACTATGTTATTGTAAACTATTAAATTTGGTTTCTTGATTAACCATGGCGAATTATTTTTATATTATGAATATTGCCCCTAATTAAAATTCGACGATGGACCAACTTGACCTATTATTCATAATCAACCAAACAATTAAGGTCACATAACACATCATCAAGGTCATCAAATATTAATTGATGTCTAAGATTCACAAAATTAAGTCATGGATTTAGATCTTGATCCTACATAACAAGAACAATTTATGTGGTTCATTGTGGAACTTGGTTAATTGGACAATAATCTGAGTACTTTCACTATACATATCACAAATTTGACAGATATTGCAACATACTTGAATCTAGGCATATTTCTAGACCCTATATTTGAGACCCTTTTTAGTAGAGAAAATATCAAGCATGCCTTTCTTTGAAGTAGATGACATTAAGTGTTTTAGGATCTTATAAATGTAGTGCTTAAGTGAAATGTTTATAGTTAGGAGGTTTAGTGTATTTTTTCACTTAGAGTTTAAATGAGGATTAAACTACAAATTTACTACTTAACTGGTTTTACTATTAAGAAAATCCACTACAAATTTCCTAGGCATAAATAATTGACAAATAGAATACCCTATATCACTTAAAAATGTCCAAATAATAATAATTTTGGTGATAATAGTCTTGATCTTCAAGTTGTTGAATCAACTATTAAAAGTCATTGATAATTCATCATAGTGATATCCTCAAGCATCATTCTCATGCATAATTTGTGTGGTTCATTATGGAACTTGGTTCTACAAAAATATTAAATTTAATAGATATTGTCATACTTGAATCTAGGTATATTTCTAGACCATATATTGTATACCCTTTTTACTAGAGCTGATATCAATCCCACCTTTCTCAGAATTAGATTATAGTAAGTGTATTAGGAGATTATAAATGTAATGCTTAAGTGAAATGTTTATAGTTAGGAGGTTTTGGTGTATTTTTTTCACTTAGTGTATAAGTGAGGGTTAAAGTACAAATTTACTACTTGATTGGTTTATTATTAAATAAATGCACTATAAATTTCATTGGCATAAATAATTGGTAAATAAAATAAGTAATATCACTTAAATTTTTTCCAAATGAATAATAATTGTATTGATAATAGTCCTGATCTTCAAGTTGTTGAATCAATTATTAAAAGAAAAACTAAAAAAATAATGATGATAGTAAGATATAGGCATTAGGAAAATCTAATCATAATAAAATAATCCAAAATCAATTCAAATATCCAAATATTAGTGAAAGGTAATAACTAGGATAATAGATATGGTAATAGTAGCTTTAAACCCTAGTATATTAATTGAATACATAAATAACCTCAAAAGTGGAAAGTAACATCAAATTTGGAATCTACGTGTGTTAAATATCTAGGTCATCAAATTTCATTTAAGTGGACCATGTTTGATATCTGAACTAATTGTGGAAAGAAATTATAAAATAAAATGCTAATTACTTGATTAAATTGATAATATACTATGATTCCTCTAAATTATTGATGCCAAACACAATTTTCTATTCTTCCTATTTCTAGACTGTGATAGAAAGTCCCAAATCATTTTGGAATCTTCCTCATTATACTAGGGGGAGTTCGGGTGACAATGGTTGTTGCCTACCTTTGGTAGGAGACTTGCTCCACATGAACATGATGCATTTGCATATCTCTATTTCTCTCTACTATCTCCCTCTATCCTCCACTTCATTGCTTGGTTCTTTCTCCATTGAATTCATCTCTCCATTCTATATACATCTATCCCACAATTCCACACAAAAATCATTAATACAAGAAATCCTCAATCTCTCTTTCTCCACAGTTTTAGATAGTCACTGGGGTCTCTTCCTCCATGGCCTCTTATATCAAACAATTGATCCCACAAGTGTATAAACCTTGACCATTAGCTAGACCAATTTACTTTGATACACCTCCCCCCAACCCTCATTGATCTCATCTTCCTCTACAATGGGTTGGATTGGGCATTGTTTGTTTATTCCAAAATAGTCAAATTTGTAAAGTATGATCCATTGATCCCACAAGTGTGTAAAACATTTACCACCAACTACCTTTGACCAATTTCCTTTTATACACCTTTCCCCAACCCCATTTATCTCATCTTTCTCCACAATGAGTTGGATTAGGCATTGTTTATTTATGCAAAATAGTCAAATCTATAAAGTACAAGCCATCCTCCCACCATAAGAACCCTACTCATTCCTTTTTCCTTCATAGTTCACCTCCTAGAGCCCTACCAACATCCAAACATAGCTAGTAATTGGTCGAGGTTCCCCATGCATGCTTGGTGGTGTTTAGGTTTCAAAAACTATATATGAGAATCCAAGAGGTCCCTCAACATCTCGTTATGATATATTCCCACTAATTCTTAGTTAACAAATAGAACCCATTTTCCCTTCCTCCTTATGTGATTAATGGTGTGGAACTATGGTTGTAATGGATTTTATGATGTTTTCATCATTTGTGGGTCACCTAGACTTGGCAAGGTCCTCGTGAATGCTATATGTGGGTTGGTTTTTCTGAGCGTGAGGTTTTCAATGAATGCATGTTGTGCTCCTCCTCCAACCCCATACAAGGAGAGGATCTTGAGTCTCAAAACAAATCATAATCTTGGGTTTGTGCTTATTAAGGTCTAGGGAGGCTGAGAAAGTTGAGGGTCATGGTTCCTGACTTTGATTTATTGATTTGCAAGATGGAACTCTTCCTTTCTTGATTCTTTTAGATTTGTTTCTTCACCACATATGAAAAATGAATCATGATTATGAAATTACTATCATGACCTAAAATTTGTTTGTTTTGTCACACATGAGAAGGATACCTTGGTCTTTTTTTGCTTAGCTTCTTCCTACTTGTGTGAGTTTTGCTCTTTTATTTTTATTAATTTACTCTTTCACATGATGAGGATTTATAATTACATGTAAGGGCAACTCACTCTTTTTGACATGGTCTTTTATTTCATAAAACATCAAATATAATTTTTTTAATAAATTCATAATTAACTATTTGAGCTATTAAAAATGATAAAAAATTAGTCATGTCAGTTAGTGTGGCTTGTTAAACCTAATTTGACTAGGATTAGAAGTGATTAATTAGATCTAGCACATATAATGTAATATTAACCCTATTTTTTGTAAATTTGGTTACTCAATGAAATAAGACCCTCTCATGGACCTAGGGCATGAACTTGAACATTTAATATAGAATAAATTGTATGTGCATCCTCTTTGTTGCATTTTGGTAATTACTGACTTTACTCTTCATTATGAGGCACTATTAAAAATTGGAAATTCTATTTGAGTATCTTTGAAATGTTTATTTAAAGATTATCAGATGCTCTTTGGGTTCCCTCTTATAACTATTGAATTTACTAAACCTCGTAGTTATGTGTCTTGTGACCCCACTTGCTATATGATGATGACTAATCCATTTTGCTACTTTGAAATTTGGAAATGGACTAAACATTACTTCTTGTCTCCTCTATCTGCATGTATGATTGCTAGACTATTATTAACTAGGGTGGTGGTGCATACAAGGATTTGGACCCAGTGCACAACCATACTTATTGGATATGCCTTTCCACCCATTCCACATATCGTGCACTTTCTAACCATATAACTTGATTTTCACTTGATACATACATACATACATACATACATACATACATACATACATACATACATACATACATACATGCCCTCTTGGCTGGAGCCTTTGTGATAGGAAGGAGCATTAGTGACTGTGCTCTCTTGGCTGAAGAATTCCTACTAGATTATAATGTCATGAGAGGAAGCAAGAAGGCATGTCTCAAACTGGATGTGTCCAAAGCATATGATAGCGTCAGATGGGAAAATCTGTGGTGGATCAGTGGACCAGCTGGATGAAACAGTGTGTTGGAACTACTAGTTTCTCTATTCTGGTCAATGGCACATCTACAGGAATGTTCAGAGGTGGCAATGGGCTGCGCCAAGGGGACCCTTTGTCTCCTCTCCTCTTTTTTATTGTTATGGAATACTTCACATAGAAAATGTAGATGGCAGAAAAAAGAAAGGAGATAAATCCTTACACTGTACATGGTACAAAAGTGTTCACTTACCTAATATTTATAGATGATGTGTTGGTATTTATAGAATCAAAATAAAATACTCTAGAGTGCCTACAAAATCTATTGAAAGATTTTGGGAAACAGACAAGGCTGTGCGTGAATGCAAGCAAAACACACATCTTTTTCTCCAAAAATTGCACCCAAGTGAAAGACAGGTTACTGGAGGCAACGTGTGTAGAGAAAGGAAAGTTCCCTACAAAATATTTTGGCTTTCTGCTTGCGGGGGGCAACTTGTAGGTTAAGGACTTTGCTGATTGCATGGATAGACTAGAGGAAATGATCAACAGATGGCCATCACAAAAGACATCCATGGCGGGGAGAGAAACTCTGATGCGAGCATCAATAGAGGGGATTCTTATTTTCTTGGTGTAATAAGGAGACATTCCTAGTTCGGTTCTGGACAGAATAGAGATGAAGATGCCAAACTTTCTATGGGCAAGCGACTACCACCCAATGAGATATGCAAGATTGGCTCTACCTAAGGAGGAAGGTGGATTCAATATGAAAATACCCAGAGATATAGCAAAGTGAGGGATAGTACATAGAATCATAATCTTACAGGAAGGCTCCTCAACATGGGAGAGATGGATGAGAGAGATATATCTTAGAGGGTTGGATTTTAAACCGAAGACAAGGGAGGGATACTCACGTACTATCAATGTCATGACTAAATTATGGCAGCAGACTAGACATTTCTTTGACCCTCACACTCAAGGAACATGGAGGCTTAAAGACACAAAGATGAATCTATGGAAAATAAAATAGACAAGGGTAGAAAAAGATACATGTGTAGAACAAATATAGATGGGTAGGTTTGTTTCGAAATGGAGCATGTGTGTCTACAAAATTCTGCATAGTGCATTGGGCACCCTGGACAAGATACATGGATGGAACTATGATGTCTCAGTGTAGTGTTTGCCGTGCAGGAAGGAAGATGAGTCCCATGATCATTTGGTGGGAGGATGCAGTTTCACAAAGGAGGTTTGGAGGATTATATGTGAAGAGTTTCAACTGCAGTTCATGCTGGAAATAGACCCAAGGAGAATGGTAACAAGCTGCGGAAGAGAGGATACAAATAAGAATTTATTTGTTGCTCTCTGCTATCATATTTGGGAGGAACGGAATGCCAGAAGACACCACGACACAGCTGTATATGAAAGGAGTTTTTCTATAAAAATTTGTAAATGTGTTAATCGTAAGTTACACATTAAATAGCGTGTGAGTTGTTGCTCCTTGTTATTTTTGAGTGTATGACATCGGGCCTACATGTAACTCTTGACTTTCTACTATTTGGTATGAGAAAGTTAGAATATATTTATCGGATTTTGATACATACATACATACATACATACATGCCGACAAGGAGTGGATCAAGTGGTCAAGCATGGTATCCCCTAACAAAGGGACCTGGGTTTGAATCTCAGTTGTCACCTTGATTTATGACCCTCCTGGGCGTCCGGCCTCCGCCAGGGGTGTGGGAGAGGGGGGGCTATTTCACTCTTAATCCCATACATACATACATACATACATACATACATACATACATACATACATACATACATACATACATACATACATACATATATATATATATATATATATATATGTATGTATATATAGTTCAGCAAGGAGAGATTCCTGGCCCGGTTCTTGATAGAATGGAGATAAAGATGACAAACTTTCTATGGGATAGTGAGTATCATCTGATGAGGTATGCACATATGGCTCTTCCCAAGCAGGAAGGTGGTCTGGGCTTAAAAGCACCAAGGGATATAGCAAAGTGGGGGACAATGAGAGGAATTATTAGCTTTCAAGAGGGCTCTTCCACTTGGGAAAAATGGATGAGAGAAAGATACCCGTGTGGGCTGGAATTCATCGTAATAATAAGAGAATGTTATTCATGCACAATCAATATCATGACGGAGATGTGGCAATAATAGAGACATTTATTTGCTCCTCAGGCGATGGGGGGGTGGAGATTGAAGGACTTAACGATCAACCTATGGGAAGTGACAAGATTAAGAGCTGTAAAAGATAATCATATGGGATAGATATGGGCTGTAATACAAGTACCAAAGTGGAGTATGTGCGTCTATAAAATTCTGCACAATGCTCTTGCTATGTTAGACAAAGTGCATGGATGGAATCATGAAGTTGTTGTTGTTTGTTTGTTGTGCAAGGAGATGGATGAATCCCATACTCACTTGGTAGGCTGCTGCAAATTTACAAAGGAAATTTTAGAAATTTATATGCGAAGAATTCATATTGCATATACAGCTGAAAGAAGGGCCAAGAAGCATGCTGGATAGTTGTAGAAGAAGTGATAAAAAGAGAATCTTGTTTGCTACTCTATGCTTCCATGTCTGGGAGGAAAGGAATGCACAAAGACACGGATGTACAACCAGTAGTGCAAGGGTCATCGCTGTAAAAAAGTTAAATGTGTTAAATGTAAGTTACACATTAGCTAGACGAGTGTGTTGGCTGTCTTGTTATATGGCATTGGGATATATGTAGCTCTTGACCTCCTATATTTTTAGGAGGAAGTCGAAATATGTATTTACCTAATTTCAATATGTATATATATATATATGAGATTAAGAGAGAAATATTTCTCCCTTCCCCTCTCCTACAACCTATAGCGAAGGTCTGACGCCCAAGGGGATATTAAATCAAGAAATGCTTATTTAGTGGTTGGAACCCGTGTCCCTTCATTGGGGTGCACCTAAATTCGCCACTTCTCTATCTCTTGCCTATATTATATATATACATATATACACAGATATACCTATATATATGTATATATACATACATATATAGAAATATATGTATATATACAAATATATGCGTATATAGATACATATATGTATATAGACACATATATGAATATATATATGTATATATATAGATTACATATATGTATATAGACATATATTTGCATATATATATGTATATATGTATATATATACATATATATGCATATATGTGGTATATATTTGTATATATACATAAATACATACATAAATATATACATATATGTAATCTACATATATTTAGGTATACATAAATATATAAGTTATCCTTTCATGTCCAAGTATCTCTATCATTGCACATATAAAGTTTATACTGACACATACCTTTATCTATTGTTTCCTTTTTTGGTATTTTTTGCAAACCACCCAAGTGTAAGTATCTAAAGAATGTGCCTTAAAAAGAACTTATTTCAAAACGTTGGACTTCAAGTATATCTTCGGATGGTAGGTTTTCCTGTGCAATTATTCCCTTTGTATAATCTTAGGTTGTATCTCCCTATTGTGATTCCACCCTTGTGGTGAGGAAGAATCTACATTTTTGAATGTAATAATCTTAAATTTCTACTCCTATAATATAACATTGCTTGATGTATCATAGTTTAGAGAAATGAAAAAAAACTCCCTTCCTTCATACATTCACAAAATGTTTAGGTTTGGATGGGCTTTAGTTGTCTATAGTAATGAGTGGATCCTTTCTTGGGTCCCACATATTACCAGTATGGTATCAAAGCCTTACTAGTTTGTTAATATAACTATTTTAAGGTATCTTCCTTTATTCCTGTACCTATGAATTCAGTAGGTGGTTTGATAACCATGTCAAGGATGTTGTATGTTCCACCCCAGAGTCATAAGACACTAAATAGGATTTCAATCTTGGCTTGACTTGGTCCCTCCTACTCTCTCAAACTAGTTCAGTGGTTGAGAATCAACCTCTTCTAGCCCTAGTCATTCTTACACTATCTCTGGTAGTGGAAATTTTCTAAAAGTATGAGTTTACTCTTCTAGTGATAGATCATATATTCTATTGTAATGGGGAAATCATATAAACTACAATAGATGGTAAGATACCTAGAAAACTCTCATCTAGGTTAAGGCATAGTTCTGGCCTTTACCATTTTATATGTTGTGTTCCAAGTGTTATTTCAACTATTTTCACCTAGAGACTAGTCATGGTTAGCTAAATTTGAGCCCCAAGTTAAGTTTTAAAGTTATGATTCACCTTTTCTCAAATTGATAACTCTAACTAACTCCACATGCTCTGTTGAGTCATATATTCAAACTAGAGTAGCTTAGGTATAGTTTTCCCTAAACCATTATGCTTGGAGTATTGGAAATCCATCACTCTGAGTTTCTATATCTTTATATATTAGTGTTAGTTGATCAAAATAATAAGGTATATATTGAACACTCTTTGGAGTTCATATCCCTCATATACACAAGGAAAGTGGATACCTAGGTGAGCCCCTATGTCATACAAAGATATGATTTCTAGCTTTATCAAGTGATGAAGATGCACATCCTTATACTCTGCTCATAGATACATTGTTATGGTAATACATCTGAATTGGGAAACCTAAACCTCTTCCCTATGAGAAAGGATGACAGTGTGAACCCCAATGTCCCCGTGATGAGGTACTCCATCCTTGGTGAAGTAAGTGATGTCAAAATGGTTAATGAGTCTAAAAATATGACAGAAAAGTTGCTTTGTTCTCACAATGATTTTGGCATCTTTTCCATATTTATATCATGAATTTCTCCTAGTGGAACTTACTTTTCAGTATTATACTATGTATTAAAAGAAGGATTTATCAATTCATGCATGATTTCCCAAACTAAGTCATTACTTGTACAGGTATGAAGTAGTAGAGAAACCCCTTAATGAAGAATCACTTTACTAGTAAGATAGAACCCTAAATCCTAGACCGATTGGTGGGGTCATGAGAAACAAAAAGTCTTGGATATATGACTTAATGACTTACCCCCTGATTCCCCTTTAGGTGTTTATCTGGGTTATAGTTTGATCTTTTAAAAGGGGCGGATTCTTGTACCATGTAATCTCTTGGAGTATAATTCAACCTTAGGGTTGTACAGACTTAGTCATGGATCATATTAGGTGACTCTAAGGCACTTAAGTCATATATATCCATAATTTCTTCCTAGTGACAAATGCATAATTAGGTCTAGGATTTAGGGTCATATCAAACCAGTCATGTGATTTTTTAGGGGTTTCTCTACTACTTCACTCCTACACAAGTAATGACTTACCCCTTGATACCTCTTTAGGTGTTTATTTAGGTGATAGGATAATCCTTTAAAAGAGGTACAATGTTGTACCATTTAGTCTCTAAGACTATGATTCAATCGTACAATTTTCTAAACTTAGTAATGGACCCATTACATAGCTCTAAGGTAATCCCACAATTAATGTGAAAAAATCTATTTAATCACTAATTACATAAATGAATAAACCTTGCTAGTTTTACCCCCATGGGCATTAGTGGTATCTTTAAATGACTGTGTGCTAGTCTATAAAGAAATTGTGAACATAAGTTAGGTTGCTAGATTAGGTGAAATCAATTCACTAGTATAGATACCACCTATACCGTTAGTTAAAATAAGCCTATAATGTTGGTTTTATACCGAAATCTAAGTGGGCGACGTTACAACTAATGACCTTCTGTGTCAGTTTCAAAGGAAAGGTAACATTGACAACAAAGAGTTAGTGTCAGTTACTATGAAAATATTAACTGATGACTTAGAGAGATATCAGTGTCATGGGTATCACTCCGTGTCGTGGGTTCCTCGTAAAAGAACTGACACTATTGGTCCATTATGTCGTTGGTCTTTGTTTGAATAACCGACGACACAGAACGATACCACATCTTGGTAGCATGAATGTGTGGTGGGCTGGGTAGCATAGCCATGTTGGGTGGCATGACCATTTTAGAATAGATGTATCATCTATTTATATGAGAAAATGAACGATGTAGATATACAATGTCAAATTTTTGTATAACAATTGACGCTATATATGTGTTTTTTTATAGTACTACATACATGCTGTCGACTATTCAATAGGATGTAAAACCTACAATATATTATAACTACTGGTTTCATCCTATGTTTAGCTTGACGATAGACCAACATACCTACAAAACCTATAACAACAAATGCATACACACAATTCATCCACCCACATATATTTCCATCCTCCAATTTTATTCACTTCAATACTTAATTCCATTCTCATGTTGATACATAATTCAGAAAACACACATACAATTCCAATTTTCATTCTCATGACACATACAAATACAATTCTCATTGTATTCATTCCTCTTCAAATTCATTCACACACATGTATATATACATGCATCATTAACATATGCACCAACAATTCATTTGCATCACATTTAAAGTTGCACAAAGTCACAACCAACATATGTATTTAGAAATAATGACATCAAGGTACTATCATATGTATATAGAAATAATGACATCAAGGTTTAAAAACTCATATTTTATCCCAATCACATTCAAAATTTACTTCTTTAACCAAGAAGTATGTCCACTCTTCTCATATCTCATCTAGATCTTCATATGTATAGGGCTCTGTCGTGCCAAACAGTTGCAAAGAGAATGACATAATTCAAGAGTTTGATTTAATTTTTTATATTATAAAATGAGATTATTTACTTATGATAATCAAGATTATATTTTTACCTTTTGAATACAATGGATGTCTAGTGCCACCTATCGATAATCATACCCATATATCTAGAATTAATATTTTGTAATGGGAACTATAAATTTACAATTACACGAAATGTTAATAAATAAAACTAAGCATAGTTGGCACATATGTGCATCGGATTCAGAAAACTACCTTAACATTTTTCCAACTTAATAGTTTTTTATCTACCTTCCTCTGACCTTTTTGAATGATTTTATACCCCTATAAGTTAGAGTAATACATTTAATTGAATTAGTAAATATCATGTAATGATGTAGACATTAATATATGTTGATGGATACAAAACTTATTTACATAACTTATGCCGTTTTCATTAATTGTCCCCCACTCCCTACTTTTTCGCCCGAAGGATCTAGATAATACACAGTTAGCAACTCAAGGACAATTACCAACAACTCTCAATATTTATTAGTGATTAAAAAGAAGGTAAACAAAAGAAATTCAAATTCCACAATAAATTGTAATCTATAAGTCAAAATTATAAGCAAAGTGCCACAAACTTAACCAACATTGAAAGGAGATATAATCATTCTCTTTCCCACATTACCAAAATATTTAAATGTGATAGAGCAGATTACTAATAGATTTTGGGTCCTTATCTACACTGTGAATTAACGATGGAAATAGAAATACCATATTGGTTAGTGTGAACTGTCCACACACCCTATATAAGTAGCTACAAAATATATATGTATGCATTAATATATAAGGAAATAGAACAACATATATTTTCACATATATAGAGAGAGTTTTTTATCCATAAGATCTCACCATATCCAAAGTTCTACCATAGTTATATTCAATTAATCATAAGTAAATAGCTCCACAATATCTGGCAAGAATACACTAATATTATGATCTTGACCTGCATCATCCTCTTGGACATGGACCATCATAGTCGACCCCTTCTTCTAAGTTATGTAGCCACAATGCCAACCCCCTGCACTTAGGACCCATCAGGTCGGATATTTCCTTTGTAATACAATCATGTAATTGAATATCTAGAGGAGAAAGTGGAGGAGGAACTATAGGGGGTTTTCTAGGAGCTATGATCTACATATATTCTCATATCAACTATTATTTATACACACAAGTAGAAAATGATCACAAATACAAATGCAATGAAAATTTAGCATACATATAAATAGATAACTACTTCTTTTTGCCATGCAACCATGCCACCTTCTTTATTACCTATCATCTCATGATTGGGATGGCCACATGATAGTGGTGTTTGTTTCCAAGCATTGTAGACAAGCCTGATAGACACACATACATTATCGGTGGGTATTAGAGTACCATGAATCATGTCACCTGGAAGGGGTGGGTAAGTGTTTCCCAATGCAACGACACAGAATCCAAGTTCTAGTAATATAAGACAGCATGACCTCAACCCCTACAAATTTGTATATAGTGTTATATATGCCTAAAAACAAACATATTATAAATTCACCTGAAAGACTATTATATCTGAAGAAAAAACTGACACCAAACTTTCCAGCTGGTGGGTCCATGGGATTACTCCCAACGACATCTATCGTAGGGGGTCTACCTTGTAAGAAAAATGGGGCAACACAAGTACTGTCTGAGGAGGTTGAGACTAAGAAGCCTGAAACTATCTCATTTCACCCTCTATTCCCTTTGTAATCATGTCTTGTACATGCTCTTGTGACAATCCTCCTTTCTTGATAGATTTAGGCTTATGTTCTGATGACCCAAAAACGGATCTTATATGGATACCAGCCCCAACAAACCTAACATGACTAGGGTGCTCTAGAGTATCTGGAGAAACTGTCAATCATCCCATTGTCCCTCGGGAATGAACCTACCTTCTTTTCTTTGTTCGTAGAGATCCCACTAATCATCATAAATAGCAATTGGTTAGTAAAACATAACAATCAAGGCTAAAAATGAACATGCACTCTAAGAGTTGAATTTTACCAATTTTGCAGACACCTCAACGGTTGAGGGGTTTGATATTTCTCTAGATTGGCTTGTCTTTGCACCTATCCACTCATAGTGAAGTAAAGTTGTAGAAGTAGTAGAAGACTCAGCAGACCCAATATTGGGCTACTCAGAAGAAGACACCTTCTGTCTCTATTGGCGATGCCTTGTGTAGTCACATGGACCCAACTTGTGGTAGTGCTTAAACATCATGTAAATCTTGATTAATCCAAAGCATACGTTAAGTATGTAAAACATAGAATTCATCTGATTAATCATAAAAATGTATTTTAAAGGAGGAGTCTTAATACCTTGAATTCATTGATTTTTCTTGAAGAAACAAACACATGCCACACCTTTGGGTCAAGATAGGATCATTTCTTAGTGGAAAACTTCTTCTTGTCACTCATTACATATTCTCTTGTCATATTTGTCCTATAATTCCTTAATATCCCCCACCACCTTTTAATGATGCCGTTTTTCATCAATGTCAAAGATTCTATGCAACATTTCATATACTTGATGACATATTTTTAAAAATGGAATTGTGAATATCTTTAAAAATCCCAATATCTCACAGCTATGCCCTTCCATATGTAGTCTTTCACGAAAGGATCAACTTTATGCCAAAATTCTATTGTTATATTCACTTTTTTGCAAGAAATAACCCCTATATATTGTGTGAAGATACTGTGATTCTTCTCAATACGATTTCTAAGATCATCAAAGTCAACAACCAACTTCGGTCCTTTACCCCTTTGTGCTACTAACTTGTTCATCAAGGTGATGCCTCTTTTACGTGCATGTTCTAGCAGACGCAACAAGATCCTTAGGGTGCACATCTTCGAAATTCTCATCCTAAAATTATCAAGAAACACATATCATCTTCATCAACAACTAAACCTCAGTCCCAAATATGTTGAGGTCAACTATATCAATCCCTTGTTTCCATTCAAATCTATCATGAGTCATATTATGATTGTGATGTAAAGATTCAAAAACTCTCTTTTTAAGCTCTTCCCATGTTAAGTTAGGCCTTCTACTTCTTCTATTAATTGTTCTTGACTCAACAAAATTGCTTTGTATAGGTGCATTAATTGGTTTTTGTTGCACATACCCGTACCATCTGAGTCGACCCTTGCACAACTTGTCCTGAATGCTTGTCACCCCCACTTTATTCCTGATATAATCATATATTATTTTCCCACACATCCATCTCAACATACACATTTCAACCACATTCATCTTGTTGAGACCTTATTTCTTCACTGCCCGACATTCACTCCCATAGAACATGACTGGCCATATAGTTGTTCTATAAAACATGCTTTTTAATTTGACATGGATCTTTAAATCACATAAAGTGATAAAAATATAAATTATATAACTATGATAAAGAATTTAAAATGCACATCTATGTAATACAATAATACAACTTACACCAGACTCATCCTCACAATGCATATCGTCAGACTGCTCATCCTCACAGTCAGGCGCCATCTAAAAAATGTCATATTAAAAAAAGCTAAATAATGAAATATAAGTGATAAAGAATGTAAAATGCACATATAAGTTATTATTCACACACTCCTCTTCTTATTGTCCCTTTTTCAGAATAGGGATCAATACTTTTTATTGGTAGGAGCTTCATACAACTCAGAAAGTCATCCTAGAAGTCCATAACCTCCCTAGCCACATAATCCTCAATAATACTCCTGTCAAGCCGATAAAATTTTTGAACATCACCTTTAAAATACCCATATACCATTCAAAAGGATACATCCAATGCAAGAAAGCAGACCCAAAATTTTCACTTCTCTAGTCAAATGGGTAACAAGATGTACCATGATATCAAAGAACGAAGGAGGAAAATACTTCTCAAGATGGCACAAGGTAACAACCACTTCTCTTTGCAGCTTGTGAAGATTCTCATGATCAATAACTTTGCTACATAGAATGTTGAAGAAGAAATAAATCAAAGTGATTGCAAACCTTACATGCTCTAGTAGTATAGATCAAATAGTCACATGCAATATTTGATACATTAGAGTGTGACAATCATGAGATTTAAGACCTATCAGCTTCAGATCCTTCATTGAAACTAATCTATGGATATTAGAAGAGTATCCTTGTGGTACCTTAACATTAATCAAGCACTCACAAAAATTTCTGTTCTCTTGTCTAGACAACATGTAACAAGTAGGAGGCCAATATATATTTTTATAACTACTAACTTATCTTGTTAATTCTTTCCTTATACCCATGTCACATAGGTCCATTCTATATTCAATGTCATCTTTAGTCTTACTTGGTATATTCAACAGAGTACCAATAATGCTATCATATAATTTTTCTCAACATGCACGACATCAATACAATCCTAACTGCCACAGAACTCCCAGAAGGAAGATCCTGGAATATTGACCTCTTCTTGAGTAAAGATTTGTCACTTGATGTGGGAATATTATATTGTGATATATTACCAAATGCATTGACAAATTCTTTTACTCTTTCATAAACAACCTCCCCTGATATAGGTTTAGGGGCACTTCGATCCTTAGTTGATCCATTGGATGCTTTGTGTAACCTTCAATAAGGATGTACTTTTAGAAGAAACCTTTGACGACCAAGATATACAGTATTGCATCCATGTTTTAGTCTTATTGAATCAGTGTTCTCCTCACATGAAAGGAATGATTTGGATCCTTTTATATTGTATCCAGATAAATTCCCATATGCTAGAAAGTCATGAATAGTGCAAAGCAACATAACATGCAAACAAAATGTCTCTCTACGTAAAGAATCATAGGTCGTCACATCTTACCCCCATAGTTTCTTATAGTCATCAATCATAGGTTCAAGAGAAATATAAATATCACTGCCAGGTTGTTTGGGGCCCGATATCAATAAGGACAACATGGCATCCTTATTTTTTATATGCATCTAGGGAGGAAGATTGTATATAACAATCATAACATACCAAGTGCTATATTGGTTGCTTAATGTGCCGCATGGATTCATCCCATCAGTACACAGACCAAGTATTAGATTCCTGACTTCTTCACCGAATTTAGGATACAATAAATGAATTTTCTACCACTGTGGGGGAATCAGACACATGTCGTAGGATCCCATCATTGTTTTTATTTACCTATGCATGCCAAGATATCTGAGCATCCATGGTATTGGCAAATAAGCATTGAAATTGTGGTATTATAGGTAGATACCCCATCACCTTGGCAGAAGAGATAGTTTTGGACTTACCCAAAGACATCAGTGTGTACCTTGACGCCCCATATTTTGGACAATATTTCTTAAAAAAACAGTCATTCATGCATGCATGTATCTTATTAGCCTCCATTTCCATTGGGCATAATATTTTCTTTAATTTTTATGTTGAGATTAAAACCTTGTTTTCTTAAAGAATTTATTTTGAACAAAGACAACAAAGATGTGAAGCTTTTGTCGCTCCATCTATTGTTAGCCTTCAGAGTATACAATCTCATCATAGCACTCAACTTTGTAAACTTAGTACAACCTAAGTATAAAGGTCTCTCAACATCATACACAATTTTTCTAAATAAGGATGGTTGATTAGTAAGATTTACCCCACAAATATCTAGAATCATATCGACCATGTCTATCAGAATTGATTCGTTCACATCTGCGTCATCAATAATTTCTTCTTCAACATAAGTACTGTTATCAACATCGACTGATCTCATAGTAGGAATCTCTCCATGCCAGTACGATTCTGTATAGACCTGTACGATCATGTTGCACATGACATGAATTTTTATTTCGTCAACAATCTCAAATTTCAAATTTTTACTGTAAATTCCAATATGAACAATAGAACCTATCTCCAAGTTGTTTTCTATGTTCCTCCATAAATCTTATAAACTAATCAAGAACAATAATAAACTTTAGAGTGCACTAATTTGAAATGGAAATCCATGATCTATATGTAATATTATGACATAGAAAATGAATAATGAATTAGATGTTTAGATATTCGAATTTAGATATCTGGGTTTAGGGTTTACAAATTAGAGTTTAAGGTTTATAAATTAGGGTTTAGGGTTTAGTAATGAATGTGTACCACCTATCTGATTCTTGAAAATCTAAGCTCTCTAGTAAGTGTTTAATGTGTATTTGATTATTTCAAACAATATTTCCCCATAGTTCTCCAATTACAACAATGTAGATGGGGAAATACCCACCTACATATGTAGTTAGAGAACAAATAGGAAAGTGTTGACGAAACATCTTGAAAATCAAATACACATTATGCACTTGCATCCTAAGTGACATTAAGTGTTCAAAAAAAAGTTTCAAACCGGGAACTATCCAAGATTTACTCCTAATGAGTAAATCTTAGATGAGTTTCTAGACCAACACCATGATATAGAAATTTGGGTTAATAGATTAAGCTCTATCTATATGCCACACATCAATCAATAATTTATCAGAATTTATATCATCATTAATTATCTTGGGGTTTGGTCTCATAAGCAATGATAAACATGTACAATTTACATACCAAATATGCAAAATGACACCAAATATAAAATTCAAAATTTACATGAAAAATTCTAAACAAACAAAATAAACAACTATACATACATTTAAAAATTATAGCTAGACAAACCAAACAAACACACAAACAACAATTATAGCTAAAAATGTTTTAAAAAATAAAACAACATACCTTAAGCAGCAACAACAGAGGAGATGAAGGCATCAAGAACCTCAAGCAGCAACAACCGCGGTAGTGGTGGTTGTGGCGCTCACAATAGTTGCAACACTGGTGACTCAAGCACCAGTAGTGACAACGATGCTCGCAGAAACAACAACATAGGAAAAAGAGGGCCCAAAAAAATAGAGAGTGGTGACAGTAGCAACAATGATGATGCTCACAACAACAAAAACGATAGAGGACAATGCCAACAACTGACTTGATCGCCATAGCACAACCAAATCAAGTAATGAAACTGAGAATGGGGGAAAATGTTTTGCGGGTACTGTTATGTAGAACTTAATTGTCAATTGCTAAATAAAACAATGATAGAGGACTTAGCCATTCGTTGCTAAAAAAAAATTGACGATAGAGTAAACATTATGTTGACACTTATTTTAAAAGAAACCAACAATAGAGTCCTTATCCCTAATAGAAACTGCCAATTACTAAAGATGTAGTTGTCACTTTTATAAAAAAACTAATGATAGAGTACATACTACGTTGGTTGGATACAGGAATACGAACGATAGAGGTCTTTATCTCTAATAAAAAATGCCAACCTCACTAAGGACTTTGTCATTAGTTTAAAAAACCAAAATCGACGACATAACCCCATTTTGGGGGAAAATATTTATTTTATGGGGCAAGTGAGGAGAACACTATATCGTCAGTTCATTACTATTGAAATGACACAAAAGACTTTCTAGAGGTAAAAGTTTTCATAGTAGAGGTGACTTATGGTGTTAATTTTTTAGAGCAAGACTCACGATAGAGGTGTTTTGGAGGAAACAATATTTCATAGGAAGGGGTGTGTCGTCAGTTTCTCCACAACTGATGCTAGCATCTATATCAAAATTTTCTCCTAGAAAATTAAATTTCACGGGTTGTCTATGGCGCGTTTCTTTCTATGATAACTGACATTATATTAAAAGCGGTACACATTATTTTCTTAATTGGCGGGACTTGACTGATGGTGACGTTTGTGCTCTAGTAACCGACAATATATGGATGTACTGTCAATTTTCTATTGAAATAAACATTAAGTGACACCATGGGTTCAAAATGTACTAGTGATTGCTAGATAAAATTTAAACATTATTTTTATAGAGAAATATTTAGTGGCTGAACATACTAAAAGTTTGAGCTTTATGTCCCATAACCCTAACATCACCATAAGGGTAATGATATGCATAAACTAAGTTAATCACAGTAGGAATATTTAACCTAACGAATGTACATCCTTTCTTATGTGACAATAAAAAATTAAAGTGAATAGATATCAATGATACCCTAACCAAGACATGGTGCAATACACACATGTAGTAGTGTGAATTAGGATTATATTGGCTTATTTGATAAAGTTACATAATATATGTTGAATCCATAGGTGACATTGTCTAAACTCCGATGATGACTTCACCAATCCATTCATGCATGTCTAGTTTTCCATTGAGATTACTTGATATGGATAGACACACTCTGATTATCACAAATAACAAGTACTCGAGTTAGAATTTGGAGTCAATTCATGCACTAAGATCCAAGAATGAAGAATATATGTAATTCTCTCTATATTTTTTTTTTCATGTAAATCACTTTTATTGAATGTATAACTTGTATTGAACTCAAACTTGCAATAGATGAATTGTTATAGATTACAATGTACTTTGGGATATTTAGAAATACCCTAAGCAAACACCTACATAAGCTAAGTTTTTTCTAACAAAACCCAGTCGGGTAGAATGCTGATGCATTCTAAAATCCCTAGAATGTGTTTCTTTTCCTAAAAACTCAGTGGACCAACAAAAAAACCAAACACATTCGGTGTCATTGGATGAGATTTCTAAGGAGAAACTCAGTCGACTACCCTACCACCAGTCTCTAACTGTTATTTATAAGCTGATGATTCACTAGTGAATTTCAGCCATCTATATTGTTATTGTACCTTTTGATTGGTGCTAAAATAGTAGTTAGAGGGGGCTAAAATTTGGAAATAGTTCCATTAAATTCCTTCCCACCCCCTTAAAATATATATATTTTGTCCCACATCTATAGGCTAGTAGTCACCCTCAACTATAAATAGGAACCTGTTGAGAGCTTCCCAAGGTTACCAAGTGTTCCTTATGTTATAGTTGAGATACTTTGACTCAATGAGCCACTAATCACTGTCTTGATCTTCATTGATTACTTACTCAAACTAGATTGGATATGATACACTTAAGAGAGATTGTTCTAATTGTGATATTGTAAATCTCTCATATCTATTACACCCTCTTTGTCTCACAAAGGTTGATTCAAGCTTTTACTTAGCTAAGGAAGGTTAAGGGTAGGTGTCACTATGTAAGGGAAGGTAGTACCTTAGGTAAGGTTCTCGTCTCCTTACCCATATAATGAAGCTAATTACTCGTGATATGAAAATACATGCCTTGTTGATATGTGCTCTTGTAATGATTAATATAAAGTGGTATTCAAGGTATTGAGAATCCTAGATGTCGACCTCTAGGTAGTGGAGCTAAACCATTTCAAGCTAGAATGAATATAATCACTTGTGTTCAAACTATGATTTGCTCAATCTCTCTCATACTTTCTTTTGTTACTTTTTGTACTAATATTGTGAAATGGTTTTAAGGTCTACTATGTTTTATTTAGGTTTTCAATAGCTTAGTTCACCCCTCTTGAGTCTAGATACTATAAGTGGTATGATAGAGAGGTCCTCTATAATCAAATACTCCCACAAGTAGGTGCATGTGGTCAATACCATGATTGGGCATCCCAATCACAGGGAGGCTACTACACATTCCCATAGACTTTGACAACTCCAACTATTGATATTGGAAGAAGCATATTCAATTAGGATAAGATATAAAAAATGGTGGTCCTCCCCTACATCATGCCCATTGGAGACGTGAAAATATGGGATGAAGACACTATGAGAAGGGTCTAACTTAATGCTAAGGTGACTGACATGCTATGCACCACCCTCTCTCCTTTGATTTGAACTACATCTCTCTATGTGAGACAATGATTAATACATGGAAGAATATCTCAGTCACCCATGAAGGAACATAGCAAGTAAATGACTCAAATATTAACGTGCTTCAACATGAGTCTTGGTTCTCTTATAATGCATGTGGAATCAAAGGAGAAATGCGCCAAAATTTTCTGCTATATCACCTACCATGTTAAAAAAAGGTGTCAAACATAGATGAATATTCCGATCTTTACAAGCATGAAATGGAAGACCTCATGCATAATCTCCTAGTCTCCAAACTTTTTGAGGTAACGTTAAATGCCAATGATGAAGACAATAAGAAGAGTCTTCTAGAAAGAAGAAGGATGTTGCCCTCAAGGATCAAGAATCTTCTTAAATGAGTACTCTCAAAGTGATGAGATGCCTTATAATTTAAAGGCAACTATACAAGGGAAAGCCAAATACCTCCTCTTTCCATTACTAAGAGCATGTCCAAAAGGGGAATATCAAGAATGAGTTTCTAGATATATGGAAGAATCATCATCACAATGGAAACATTAAGATGGAATATGGATGCATGAAGGAGGATAAGTATAAGAGGAAGGACAAGAAAGACAATAAGGACAAAAAACCAAATTGCTAATCCGGTCTCTTCTCAAGCCTCTAGCAGTTCTAGTGAAAGTGAAATAGATGAATTCAACATGGATCTCATGTCAAGATCAAATAAATAGGATAAGATAATAATGTAAGTTTAAATTATATTTATTTATACATTAATTGAAACTATTCTTGCCTATTGTGCTTCTTTTGACTCTTATAAGTCAATGAAGAGAACATTGTCTAAGATAGTTGATACTACTGGTGGACATAGTTTGGTTTGGTTTGGTTTACCACTAAAACTACAAACCTAACCATACTCATAGGTTTGTATAATCTATGGGAAACTATAAAGCTTTATACTAAGGTTTTTAATTAAAAATTCAACAATTTCTCATCATCTTAATCAATGCATCTAGCATGATAAGCCAACTTTATATAAAAACATTATTTATAAAATGATAATATAAGAACACATATAAACTATGTCCAACTAACTTCAAATAACTGTGCCTTATACCACATTCTAAAATTTTATAACCACTAGTTTCATTTATCTAGCATTACTATTACACATTAAAATACAATAAATTACTAAGTGTCATATAATTTAGTTTAGATAAGTATTTTTCATAGTATAAGTATATATTTTATTAATATATAGATTTGTGTGTTGGTTCGGTTTGGTTTGGTTAAATGACATCCCCAAACCAAATTTAACCATTTTTAATGGTTTGAAAATTTGTGGAACCAAACCAATCTCCCTTGTAAAATCAAACCGAACTAGTCGATTCGGTTTGATTTGGTTGTGTTAAATGGTCTGGTCTGGTTTCTTGCCTAGCCCTAGTTAATAATTTGTATAACGATAAGCATGAGCTTGAACAAATTAACTTTTACATGCTAGAATATATTGATAATCTTAAGGAGATTAATCTTGATTTTAAATTGCAATATAATGGTGTTGATTAAGAAAAGAATTCCATCTTAGTCAAAATGACGTTCTTAATGCTAAAAATGCTTCTTTGCTTGCTAAGATAAATGTTAACTGACTCTCAACCTATCATTAGAGAAAGTGAGTTTTCAGTTCTTAATTAAAAAATGAATATTATTTGATTAAATGATTTATTTTTAGAATCCATTCTTATTTATGCAAATGATAATATTGATAGAATCTATTCTATAATTGCTTCTCTTTCTAAAGACAATCATTTTCGTAAAGCTTATTTGCAAAAGTTTCTTAAGGTGAGAAGAACATGAATGAAATCCTACGTCATGATAACAAACTAATTGATAAAAACATTTATATGATAGTATCTATACAAACAACAAATGCAAGGGTTAGTCAAATTTTCATGGAGAATCTTCTAGTTATCAAGTTAAGATTGTATATATTTTTTGTAGAAAGAATGATCACAAATCTATGTATTATCCATTTAATAAGAAGTGATCCAAGAAGAACATGGTCTAGGTTCCCACGATAACCCTTGACCTAAATATTAAAATAGGATTTGAAATTTTTCTTTGTAGGAAACTTTAGAATGGATTGTTGCTATATGTTGTTGGAAGAACATGATTAGAGTGAAAAGATATTTCAATTCACCAAAGAAGAAAGGTGAATCACAATTTGTGATAATGTAATCGTAAGGTGATAGGTGATGTGATATAGGAGATCCCTTTTGCATCAATAATGTTGTTCTTTTTTATGCCCACATCACAATCTTATTAGTGTTATACAAATTATGTGACAATGGATATCTTGTTTTATTTACTTATCTAGAATGAATCTTTATGTATTCTATTACTTAAGATGCTATATATAAGGGACATAGAATGGAAATCTTTATACTATTACGCTCATCTCTCTTCATACTATTATTTTTAAATGCCTAGTTGTTGATAAGAATGATGTATCTTTATAGAATGGACGACTTGCTCATGTAAATATGTAAAATGTAAATATATAAGAAACACTTGAATGAAAATCTTTAATCTGTTGTTCTTATCTCTCTTCATCTGATTCTTGGAAATGCTTAATTATTGATAAGAATGATGTATTTTTTATGGCATGGACTACTTGGTCATGTGAACATGCATCAATTGAGCAAAAATGATTTGGTCAAAGTACTTCCTAAATTGAGTTGTAAGAAAGATGAAGAATACCAATATTGCACACAAGGGAAACAAACTAAGTCATCTTTAAAATCCAAGGGAGTCATTAGAATCAATAAAGCTTTATAAACTTGAGCAATGCGTGGATTATCTTTGTTCTTTGAGCGTTGCGGCGATTAGGAAGTAGCAGCGGCGTCCTATCTGCTCGTGGTCCTCTTGGCGGCCTCATGGCAGAGGCGGGCCAGGGAGGGTCGGTTTCCTCCAACCCTTCTGCTACCAACGCCCCCCTGCTTCCTTGTAGTCCATTGCAGGTCCTCCGCCACCCTCTGCGCCAGAGGAGTGGGCTGATCTGAAGATAGATGTAACGAAGGGTAGATGCTGGGAGGCTACTTTGGCCAAACCCATGGTGGTGCAGCGGCGGTTCAAACCACTGCTACTGCCGGAGGACCCCAGGGATCCCACCTTCAAGGAAGGCGACAATAGGCCATGGCTAAATTTCTCTGAACCTGTGGTGAAAGAAATGGACGAGTATCACCAGTACTCAGTCATTGTTTAGATCCTAGGCAAAGAGGCCGCCCTACGACAACTGTATGGATGGATGATAAGAGCTTGGAAGCCCAAAGGCGAACTCCAACTCTCACCGTTGGTGGGAGGGTTGTTCCTGGCCAGATTTGCTTCAGCGGTTGACATGGATGTGGCGGTGGAACATGGCCCTTGGTTCTTTGACGAACACCTGGTCCTTGCTCGTAGATGGACCCCCGAAGTAGATTTGAGACGTGCATCCCTCACCTCCGCTCCCGTCTGGATAACCCTCCCTGAAGTTGGCCAGCATTGGACTCGCAAAGCCATCTCCATAATTGCTTGTGGAGTTGGTGAGCCCAAGGTGATCGACTTTATGTCGAGGGGTAAATTCACGGGCGCTACACACATATGCGTTGAGATGAAAGACAATAGACCTCCCCCTAAAGAGGTCATGATAGAAATGCCTGATGGCAAAGCTTTTACAGTAAGGGTGCTATAGGAAGCCCCTTACCGGACAAGTGTGATGAATGCCTTGTCTTCGGTCATACTACAGGTTGCTGTCCTGGCGAGTGAGTTACTCAAGCAGATCCACTGATGATGAAGGTACCCATACAAAGTGATACACAACAAAGAAAAGTGAATAGGGGCAGAAGTCGAGGCCCACCCAAGAACAATACATCTCGCAAAGCCACGGGTGGTAGCTCAGTAGCAGGCCGACTCAATGTTGCTGGAATAACACCGGTTGTTCCTATCTTCAATGCGGCGATTGCTATCTCTAACAAAGATAAGGGGAAAGCAGTGGTAGAGGTTGATCAGGACATCACACTCATTGAAGAGGGAGAAATTCCTATAGATATAAATACAGTAGGTCCGAGTCACAGTGTCAAAAACACTATACCCAATCCTAACATAGGAGAAGTAGTCATGAAGGTAGCTGACAAACAAGGTATCTCAAAGGTGAACCAGTTCGCAGCACTGGATCATGAGGATGATGGAGAACCTACACCGATGAAGGGTGTACTCGTAGCCAAAGCCCAAGACAGACGAGAAGTGCAATCAACAAGAACAAGGGCTGACCCAAATCCATGAGTGGAGGAGGGCGAGAAAACACCAATAATTAAATGTCAATTATGGCGTGGAATGTCCGGGGGGCTTCTCTCCCGAAGACACAAAGGAAGCTTAGGAAAATTCTGAAGGAGATTGAAGCGGAGGTCATTTGCTGTTTTGAAACTAGAATAAAAAGAATAACTGCGGATCGTGTTAATACTCTATTCCCGCCTCAGTGGAATAGTATATCCAACCTGGAAGATATTGATGGAGGAAGGATAGTCATAGGGTGGAACCCCCTATCTTAGCACATTGACCTTATTAGCTCCACAGACCAGATCATCACAGTGAATTGCTTCAACCAAGGAGGTTTCTTTTGTATTCTTTCAGCTGTATACAGTGAAAATCTGGAATATGACCGGGATAGACTCTGGCCTGTGTTGGAAGATACGACTCAAAATGAAATCCCTTGGTTGGTGTTGGGCGATTTCAACAACACAAGATAGAATAATGAAAAGTATGGAGGCAAGAGGGTGCCAGACAAAATCCTAAATAAGTTCAATAGTGCCATGGACAAAGCGTGCTTACACCAAGTCAACACGATAGGGGGCATAACTATTTGGTCCTATAAACAACACCCTTATGGTCGCATTTCTAGCTTCCTGGATAGAGGTTTCATCAACAACGCCTGGCTTGACATGTTCCCTAATGTTGCAATCAGATTGGGATCACATTACTTCAGCAATCATGCTTGAATGAAGGTACATATTAACCAATCCCCTAAACCTCCTCGTCCTTTCAGGTTCCTAAATGTGTGGAGTGATTGGCACGGATTCAACGACCTAGTCAAAGACTGCTGGTCTATCCATGTGGGTGGGAATCCTCTTTTCAGAGTTCTTAAAAAACTCCAGCACACTAAAAAAACACTCAAAGCTTAGGCGAAAGAGAAGGTCAATCCGCCTAACCTTATACGTGAAGCCAAAAGAAACTATGAGGTAGCTGTCATAAATCTTCATCTTAAACCTTTGGATGCTACATCGATAGAGGAGGAAGCCAAATGCGAAGATAAAATCAGGAAACTCAAGAAAGCCGAAGAGGTTTGCTTATGACAAAAAAGTAGAATGAAGTGGATAGCAGACGATGAACGGAATTCTAAAATCTACCATACGACCATCAGGAAGAGAGAAATGAGGGATTCAATTTATGAACTCATCAATGATAAAGGTGAAACAGTTGACAAGAATGAAGAATTGGCGGAGACAACAATCCATTACTTTACAAATCTCTACAACAACAACCACATACAATCGATTGATGAAAGTGTTCTACCAGATAAGAAGGTAACTCAAGAAATGAACAATAATCTCAACAAGGAAGCTACTGAGGAGGAGATTAAAAAAGCAATTTTCTCTATCCATTACTCAAAAGCCCCCGGGCCGGATGGATTTAATATCCAGTTCTTCCATAAAGTTTGGCCTATTGTGAAGCTGGATATTTGCAATGCCGTGAACTGGTTCCTTGCAGGAGGAGCTATGGTTAGAACTGTTAACCATTCTTTTATCAAACTGATCCCTAAGAACAACAATGCTAAAGAGATGACAGACTTCAGACCGATAGCTTGCTGCTCAGTGCTCTACAAAACCATCTCCAAACTCTCGACGAATAGGCTGAAAGAGATTCTACCCCACATAATTTCCCCTAATCAAAATGCTTTTGTCAAAGATAGATACATGTCAGATTGTTCCCTCTTGGACACAAAATTTCTCAGGGAATTTAATACAAAGAATACGAATGTGAAAGCTTGTATGAAAATTGATATTAGTAAGGCCTATGATCATGTAAACTGGGAATACCTTTGAAGGGTGATGGATGCCATGGGCTTTGATCATAGATGGATTCATATAGTCAAACAATGTGTGGAAACTTGCTCTTTCTCTATACTCATTAATGGCTGACCTAATGGTATGTTTAGATCCTCTAATGGTCTGCGACAAGGGGACCCTTTGTCCCCGTTCCTTTTTACTATGGTGATGGAAGGGTTGACCAAGATGATAGAAACAACGGAAGACAAGCGCCTAATAAGAACCTAGAAAGTCAAAGGGGTTAAAGTCATGACCCACATCATCTTTGCAAATGACGTTTTCCTCTTCTCAGCAGGCAGTAGTAGAAGACTCAAGGAGTATAAATCCCTCCTCCTAAAGTTTGGTAAATTGATGGGCTTATATGTAAGTACTATCAAATCCCATATCTTTCTCTCTAAATCTTGCGATAGAAGAAGGGGAAGATTCAAGACAGCTATAGGAATGCATGAAGGCACCCTACCTACCAAATATTTGGGTTTCCCCCTCATTGCGGGTCACTTGACCTCCAAAGATTTTAGTGGCTACCTTGATAGGTTTAGGGAAAAGATTGAACATTGGAGTGGGCTACATATCTTGATGGCTGGTTCTTATCAGATCAGTTCTCCAAAGTATGCTGTGTTTTTTGGTCTCCATGGGATCCATTCCTAATCCTATCTTACACTCTCTCCAGTCTCTCACAGCCGGCTTCTTATGGTCTGGGAAGAGTCATGCCATTTCTTGGGAAAAAATTGCTAAACCGTTTCTAGAAGGTGGGCTGCAGATTATAGATCCGGAAGTCCTTATGCAGCAAAGTAGTGCAAGCCGGGTTCTCAAATTCATTAACCAACCTTTGAACTGCTGGTCAGTTTGGATGAAATATAGATACATCTCCAATCTTATCTGTGTTCTTAGGAACAAACCCTCTCGCACCTGGCGACTGATGTGCACTTATGTGGATGCCAACCTACATCTGTTTAGTGTTGATGTGAATGGTGTTTGGTCCTATAACCAACCACCAATAATCAACATTGCAGCAGGTCCCCCTACAGGGGTGGTTATCTCTGCTTCTCTTTGCGGCCGCGCTCACTACCCTAAATGGAGTGTTTTCTGCTATAGGGCCATTCTCAACAGACAACCTACTTTTGACAGGATGGTAGCTTGGGGTATCCCGATGGATGAGGCTTGTCTTCTTTGCATGAGTGCAAATGAGACGAACACACACCTGTTATTCAACTGTATGTGGTCCAAGCAGGTCTGGAGTGTGATATGCCTCAGAAACGGTTGGGGATAGAATGTACCCAACAACCTATATGAAGCTATCAAGTGGGCTGAAAACATTCACAAAAATGACAAATACATGAAAAGCTACGCCCTCCTTTGTATAACGGGTCTCAGTTATTATGTATGGAAAGAAATGAACAAGAGAAGCCATGAGAAGAAGGAGACCAGCCAACGCGCATTCATTAAAAACTTTGCTGAAGAACTCAAGTGGCATATGAATAACAGGAAGGATATTTTGTATAGGCTGAACGCTAACACTCGTACTTACTGGGGTTTTTGTATGTAACACCCACATTTAGTTTTTGTAGGACCCTGGGTTAGGGTTCCTCATTTTGTACTGTATAGTTTTCCCAAACTATACCTTCTTTTGGTTTAATATATTTACCTTACTCCAAAAAAATAAATAAAGCTTTATAACTTCTTCATACTGATTTTTTGGACCAATGCGCACGCAACCACTGAGAAGGTGGAAAATATTGTTTAAAAATTGTTGAAGATTATTTCAACTTACTTGGACATTCTTTTTAGTTGCTAAAATTGATACTCTTCAAACTGTCTAATGAATCTACTTCTAGAATTCTTTCAATACATAGTAACAGTGGGTGGAGTTTAAAAATGATTACTCAAACATTTCATTGTTAAATTGGGTTATGTGCATCAATGCTCTTCTGCCCAAGCACCTCAAAAAATGGGGTTGTAGAGAGGATGAATTTCTCATACAAGAAATGGGTAAAACCATGATTTTGGAATATGAACACACAAAAAAACTGTGGGAACAAAGACATAAACATCACTTGTTTTGTGCAAAAATATTTTCGACTCATACTTTTAAAGTAAACATTCTATGAGTTATGACATAATAGAATACCTTATATAGATTATTTTCATGTCTTTTCTTGCCCATGATTTGTTCTTAACACCTAGGATAGTCTATACAAATTTTGTGAAGTCTTATAAATCTAAATTCCTTGGTTATGAACTTTGTAGTGGTGTTTTTAATGTTTATACTAAAGAGCACACTAGAATTAAAGAATCCATTCATGTCAAATTCCTTGAAAATAACCTATTTGTGATGATGTTCTGAGTGATATTGTTCTAAACTCAATGAAATAGACATCAAACACTATGATCAAGAGAAGGTATTTGATCAAGAAGTCCGTGAAGAGAGCTCCCAAGATGAGGAAAAGAAAGATCCAATCCCAACATTTATGAAGAGCATCAAAGGAGCTCACCGCAGGTGAACCATTTGGGAAGGTCAAGACAAGAGTAGTCTACAAGGTTAGAGCCAATAACGCCTTCATTTCACAATTGGATTCAAAGTCCACAATGGAGTATCTTGAAGACAATTATGAGGTCATGGAAATAAGAATATCTTGAAGAATTTGAAAATAACAATATATTGATACTTGTACCAAGACCAAGGCATATAAAAACCATAGTCACAAAGTGGATATTTTGGAACAAGCAATATGAACAAGGAAAGGTGATAAGGAACAAACAAGGTTAGTATTTCAAGGATATAATCAACAAGAGGGTACATATTTTTATGAAAATAATGCATCAATATCAAGATTGGAATCAATTTATATGTTACTTGCCTTTGATAATCATATGCATTTTCTTATATATAAAATGGATGTTAAAATTTCATTTTTAGTGAAATAATAGAGGAGGAAGTCTATGCAGATAAGCTTCCCATATTTGAAAATGACAAGTTAACTACTCATATATATTGCACATATGCATCATATGGTCTCAAACAAGCTCTCTAGATCTTGTTATGAGAAACTAAAGACATTTTTCTTATAAAGTGTCTATATTATGTAAAATGTTGATTATACATTCTTTCTTATACACACTTCAAATGACTTTGTTTGGATTTAATTTTATGTTGATTATATTATATTTGGTTCTACCAATATTCATATTTGCAAGATTATCTCCCTTATGCAAAGTGAATTTGAGACGAGCATGATGGAGGGAACTAGCATTCTTATTAGGATTATAAATCAAGAAAATGAACAATGAAAACTTCATCTACCATGGTAACACATAAATGAATTCATAAAACACTCAAGGATGGAGAGTGGCAAGCCAATTCTCACTCTCATGTAAAATAAGGAAAAGTTTGAGAAGAATGAATAAGGTGAGAAAATGGATGAGAAGCTCTATAGAGGTATGGTCTGTATTTAGTTTACCTTACTTCCTATATACCGAATATCATATTTATTGTAGGATTATGTGCTTTCTTTAAAATTTTCTTTTGAAAATGATATCATTTTTGTAAAAGTTACTCTTACCTCTCTAGCTAAAACCCTATATTTCAACCGATGGCACCCTAAGTCAAATGAAATTACTCTAACTGCCTATAGTGATGTTAATTATGCAAGGTGCTTTTTTGATAGGAAGGTCACAAGTGTTAATTTCTTCCTTCTAGGACTATTCGTAGTCTCTTGGTTCCTGAAGAAGCAAAGCACAATGGCATTATCAATGATTGAAGGGGAGTACACATATGATGATAGTTGTTATACCTAGGTTGTATGGATGAAGCAAATGCCCAGTGATTTTGATCTATCCTTTTATGCTTCTCCTATTTATTATGATAATACTAGTACAATCAATTTATCTTAGAATCTTGTAGTTCATAGTTATCCAAGCATATCGAGGTCCTCCATCACTTCCTTCACGTTCAAATTGCCAATGAATATATCTATATCACACATGTGGGCACCAAAAATCAACTTGTGCATATATTCACAAACCTCTACCTAGGTAACAATTTTACTTTATTATATCAAGATTGATTATCAATTATCTTGATGATGCATGTAAATCCCCTAGTTAAACATGTTTCATCCCTCTACATGCTTTCTTGGATTAAATTTGATTTATTTTCTTGAAACTTTTTAGTGCTTGTACGCCATTCACATGATTTTCTTACTCAACTTGAAAAATGTGATTGATTACTTTTTTCCTTTGTCAAACATGACCACTAGTGACTTTAAAATGCATAAATAAATAAAATACATCATTTTATATCATTGAAATATTTTTCTAAGACACATAGAATAGTTTTTCATCTTTTTCATATGTGTGGACAAAGTGTATTGTTGACCGAGGTCTTCTTGAGAAAACTTAGCCAAAGAACATTCCTTAGCCACAATTGGTTGAGTTTGTTATGAGGAAACTCATATAATGATTCATCTTAGGAGTTGGCATTTTGAGCCGTTCATTGAGATTTTCTCCCAAAACCTTAGCTGATGATTTTATGGCACATTTTTTATATATAAGTAGTGTCCTTCTTGATTTTTCCTTGCTACCTATCTTTGTCAACACCCACCTCTTCCTTTGGCACCTCTTTGACCTTCTCATCATCCTAGACCTAACCCTAATCTCCTTGATCCATCTCCTACACTCCTTCTCTAATCCTCATTCTTTGCTTCTAGTTCCTCTTTCTCTCATTTCACCATGGTTAATGTATTGAAGATGAGGAGACCCAACCATAGGACGTACCTAAGGGAGGAGAGGCAGTACAATCCCATACCTACATCCTCTAGGACTGTATCTTTTGATGGCATCTTATTTGTACTTTCTCAAAACATCAAAATGTACAACAATTTGTTTCCTAGATTGACATATCCTTTTATATAATATTAAGATAAGGAGTTAGGAATGTGTGATACCATTTTGTCCCACAAGATTAATTATTTACCCTCCTATAAGGTGTGTTATTACAACCATATATGGAGCTATCAATATGTGCATGGGTTCTTTAAACACCTAACAAAGTAATACACCATTCTCACCCCTACTAAAATCAAAAGTATATATCTTCTATGATAGCTGATTCCGATTTCAAATGTATGAGGAAGGCCTCAATAAATATTTCATTAGATTGCAAATGTTCTCTACTTGATATAGAGTGTAAGCCAATGTTATATATATCACAAATTTTTGTATCTCTACAAGCATTATGATCCTTTATCAAATTCCATGACAAGAAAATGGGAATTAATAAACTTAGGGATCTTTACCAAAAGACTAAGACCGTACATGCCTCCACCTTCACATAGAAAGCCAAAAAAGTGCTATTTTCATCCTTAATGCATGCATATTTACATATTTGAGAAGACTACATTTCTAATATAATATTCCTCATGATACTAAGGTGAAATTATGAAGGTATATTTTACATCATATGACTTGCTTTAATACTATTCAACACAATGCAGATACCCAACCAAACTCTCTCAGTGTCTACTTTGAACAAGCAACAAAAAAATCTATCTTTGATGATACTCAAAAAACCCAAAGGGAACAATGATTGAAAGATCAATCAAGAAATCCATGGATAGAGACATGCCTTATTTCTCTATTATCCCTAGCCCCAATTCTTGATCATTCATGCATCCACTAAGAACCCAACCTCCACCACACACATAATCCACTTCACCCAATTGAGATGGCTTCTCAGTGTCTAATGAGAAAATGATGGGTTATATGATACATTGACACGACAATTTTGGACATATTATTGGCTATCTCCACCAAGACTCCTCTTTTATCCATGATGACATAGACCACACGGTGCAAATCTTGAACTTGAGTTGCACCTCCTCCTATCTTAAATACGCCGATGGATGCCAACACTTGTAATATTATACTGACAATGCATCCTATTCTAATGAATAGTACTACACCCTCCTATGCTATTGCTATTGATCCTCCACCATACACAATCATGCAAGAACATGCTACTCCACTTATTTGACAATGGCACTACCCTCCTTGCCAATCCATGAAACCCTTTACATATGCAATTAGGTGTCTTATTATACCTATAAGAGGCCTAGATTCTAGCATAAAATGTCTTCAATACAAGATAAAATATAAATGAAATGTGACACAAGTACCAAGTCTAAGAATATGCGTCTATGTATGCTGATGGTGAAGAATAAGAAGAAAGTGGTGAATTTTAACTTGAAGAGCTTAAGGATGGTGAAGAGGAGGAACACCTACACCATAATATCCTATATCTCACTCATTATTGGAATCTAAAGACTATGATCCCCATTATGATTAGTTAGAAATATAATCTTAGTGTCCTTAGACTATATATATTTTTTGATCTTAATAATGTAACATTAAGGGCCCTTGTCTCTAAGGTATGTACTTTATTTGAACAATATAGTTCTTTCCTATGTTATATTTCTCATGATTGTATCTTATTTTTTATTTATATGTACTCAAATCTTAGTATTGAATGTTAAATGTACATGTTTGAGTTACATACTATAATATTTTTATATACTTCATCAAATTGCATTTTGGGTTGTTTGTGTTTTTTTTTATATTGTTTTTTTAATTTTTTGGATAAGCCCTATTATATTTCTCTTCTACACCTACACCTTTTCATATGAAAAAAGGAGAAAATATTTTTGTTTGTATATGGATATAACGAAATGTTCTCAAATTGCAAATATTTTTGATTGGATCAGATTATGCTAAAATAGTGAGCCATATATTATGTTTTACACATAAATTTAAAGCTCTATTTTAAAATTTTAAAACTAGAAAACATGGTTGGAAGCATAAACCTAGGGGATGTCATTGAACTCAAATCATAAAAAAGACATTGACTTCAAAGGTATATATCCAAAATTTTCATGTTTCTCAATAATGTAGAAATGATTGATCAGCTAAATAATGGAAGGATAATGTTGACCCCATAGCTTACATTGTCCATATTTTGATTATGACTTCACCAATCCATTCATGTGTGACCTTTGATTGTACTAAGATCATTTGGTATTGATGGACACTCTCCAATTGCCCTCAAACAAAAATCCTAGACATTGGAGTTTCAAGTGAAGTCATGCACAAAAATTTAAGAATGAAGATAGATAGAATTCTATGCGTATCTTTGATGTAAACCAAATTTATTGATTGTATGACTTGTAACTAAGCTTGAACTTGTAATTCTTTGGGTTTAATTACAAATTTTTTTGGAATATTTAGAAAGACCCCCAAATAGAATCATGTGTTAGTTGATTTTTTTTGGAGGAAACTCAACCGACCAGACTATTTAGGCATTCCTAAATCCAAGTGTAATCTGAGTTTCTTTCATAGTAACTCAATCTACCAACAAAATAGTTAGAGATAGACAACATTTTTGGTTGGGATTTCAAATGAGAAACTCAACCAACTAACATACCATGGGTCTCTAATAGATACCCATCTGTCAATTTTTTTTGATGAATCTTAGCTGACTATATTGTTGTTGTAGATTTTTTATTGCTAAAATATTCATTAGATGGGTCTAAAAAGTGTAAATAGACATGTTGGATTCCCGTTAAGCCCCCTAGAATGGGTGTAATTCGTTCTAAATCAAATCATTGGCTAGTAGGAAACCTCAACTATAAATAGGGACCTATTTAAATATTATTAAGGTTACCAAGTGGCCCTTATGCTATAGTTGAGAGATTTTGTCTCAAGAGCCCCCAATTCTCCCTTGATCTTTATTACTTGATTACTTCAACAATAGTGAATATGATATAAGAGATCTATCCATAAATGTGATCTTGTGAATCTCTCATATCTCTACAAATCTCTTTGTCTCACAAAGGTTGATTCGAAGCTATTACTTGTCTAAGTAAAGCTAAGGGTAGGTAGCCCCAGGTAAAGGAAGGTAACCCTTAGGTAAGGCTCTTGGCTCCTTGCTAAAAAAACAAGGTAGTTACTCTTTATCTAGAAAGCTATCTTCTTAGTGTGTGCCCTTATGATGATTAATAAAAGGTGGCACTAAATGTGTTGAAAATATAGAGGCTGACCTCTCTAGGTACTGAAGATCTACCATTTGAAATAAAAACTAGTCGAAACACTTTTGTCCAAATTATGATTTGTTGAATATCTCTCAACATTGATTACTTTTTCCACTTATCTTGTGATATAACTTGAAGGTATAATAAACATGGTCTAAGTTTTTGATATCTCAATTCACCCTCTCATGAGCATAGATCCTACACAATACATAATAATGTTCAGATTTAGATAGTAAAATGTATTTGCTAACTATAACCTAATTTCACAATTTACTTAATCAATTACCTATAATGTCTTGGTCACAAGAAACGAGTTAGGTAACCCCTTATAGTAGATTCTACCATAATAGATAACTTAAGAAGTAAACCTAATTGTGGAAAGAACATACATACATATTACATAGGTCAACTGTTGTTAAGTGTATTTGGAATAACTGTTGAAGTTGTTGTTTTAATGAGATAAGTTCATAATTGTAATCCCATAATTCTAAGATAAAAAAACTTACATCGTATTATATTTGAACCTATAGTCAAAATCTATGTGACCCTATAGAGAATAGGTTCATGGTATATTTTTCTTATGTAGTGTAAGAGGATAGACTTTAGAAATAACCTAGTACTCCCATGTCTAAAATTCCAAAAGTTAAACATACACTATGGGAAAAAATAATAATAGTTGAAATATGATTATGAAATAGATCATAACATTTTCAGATAGCCATTGTAAGTAAAATAGTGTTAAGTTAATGATGTAACTCAATACTAATAGAATATGATGTTTGAAGTGACATAGTTTCAATGTGAGACTATATTGTGGTACAAGATGGTGTGCAATGATCCTTACTACATAAATCCCCTCTAGTGACCTAGATTACTATAATAACTCCAAGGAAAGTATATTGTACACCATTTAGATGAAAAGGTACATTAAGTATTGTAAAATACCCAAACGTAGGTAAACATATTTCAAACCTATATTCCTTTTGCCCATTTTCACCAGTATTAAACCCCCTTTTCCTATGTTACATGATAATAGGTGTATTAGGAGCTTAGAAATGTAGTGGTCAAGTTAAATTATAATAATTTAAATATTTTAGTGCAATTTGTCCACTGAGGGTGTTATGTGAGGGTTATAATATAAATTCACTAATGAATAGTTTTTTGTGTTAGATAACTGCTCTACAACTTTCGTAGGCATAGATAATTAGTAAACTAAATAGAGTATGCAATATTACTAAAAATTTCCAAAGGTATATTAATTATATTGATTATTGTGTTGAGATCAAGTTGCTAAATTAATAATAAAACTCCTAAAATATGGGAAAATAAAATAAAATAACTATGATAGTTGGATATATGTATTAAGGAAAGTCAGTCGTGATAAGACACCCAATTTAAATATATTAGTTAAAGATAATAATTATGGCAGTACATATGTTTATAATAGCATTAAACCCCAATATATTATGATATATTCTAAATAATATCAAAATGAATCATAATTCCAAATTTAGAATACACATAGATTAAGTACATGAAATATCAAATCTCCCTTTAATTAGACAATGTCTGATCCCTCAACTAATTGTATAAAGAAAACATTAAAATAAAACACTAAGATGATACCCATTTTATTTCAATTCAATCGATTTACTGTAGTCCATAAAGTTATATTTTTTCACATGCCTTTTAATACTCTTACCATTTTTGGACCATTGATCAAACTACCCAGATAATATTAGAGCTTTTCTCACTATATTAGGGAACGAACACATGATGTAGAGGTCATCTCCCACCTCTGGTAAGATACCTACCTCATGTGAATGGAACATATCCACTTATCTATCTCCCCCTATATCCATCTCTCATCCCCTTCATTTCCAAATTATTATCCATTGAGTTCGTCTTTTCATTTCATATATTTCTATCCAAAATTTCGGCACAAGATCATTGTAACAAAAATCCAAAATGTCCCTTTCTTCACAGAGACGTCACTAGAGTCTCTTCCTCCCTACCCCCTTAATATGAAATAAATGATTCTATCAATATAAAACCTCTAGCACCATCTACCATAGACCAAGTTACTCTAATATGCCTCTCCGTCACCTTGCATATATCATTTTCTTATGTAGAGGGTTGGATCAGGATTTCCATGTCTACATCAAGTTTGTTAACTCCATTGAGTACAAATTGTTCTCCTACTACTAGAAACCTACCTTTACATTTCTTACTTCCTACTGTATATCTTGGATACTATCAATCTCCAACCACAAATACCATTAGGTGGAGGTTCTCTATACCTATTTGGCGGTGTTCACATTTCTAAAATAACAGGCGATACTTGAAGACCATGTTGATTCTTTGTTGATCAATTCCCATTGATTCTTGGTAAATTCCTAAAACTCAATTTTATGTTCTCTTTCTATACCTACTGGTGTGGATAGTGTTTCCAATGATTCCTACAAGTTTGTTAGAATTTCTTAGTCATGTTGACTTTGAAACGTCCTCATGAAGGATTTATTTGGGTTTTGTGTTGTCCCTAAGTGAGGTTGTTGAGGTATGCCCATTGTGCTCCTCCCCTCCTCCATAGAACGAGTGTCTTCTGAGTTTGATACCACCATATTACCTTGTTTTTGTATTGGTTGAGGTGGGGGGAGTCTAGAAGTCAAGGGTAATGGTTCCAAACTTCCATCCATTTTCATAAGTTGGAATTCCAAAATCAAGCTTTTGTTGTCATTCTTGCTTCACTACATATGAACAAAGAATCAAGGCTTTATAATTATATCCTACCACCAAATTCAGATCATGATGCCACGTTTTAGAAGGTATTCTCACCTCATGTAGGAGTGTTGATCATTTTTATACTATATGACCTTCTAACATGACAAACTTTGAAATAGCATGTGAGCTAAGAATATCTTTTAAGCCAGTATATTGTTTAATAATATATAAATATATTTATCTTAATAAGTTCATAAGTAACTATTAAGAACATAGACAATTTATAAAAACATGTTTCAGAATCATAACTACCAGTTAGTGTGGTTTGTTACACCTAACTTGACTGGGTTCAGAAGTCAATTTTAGGGTTTTCACTTTAGTAAAATTTTGACTCTAATTTTATGTAAAATTATTAATAGGTGAAATAAGACCTCATCTTGAACCAAAAGAATATACATAAAAACAATGTGTATAAATTAGTTTCAAAACAACATACTTATTAGTTAAATTAATCAATAATACAATACACATTATGGTTATAAGATGGATTAATAGCATAAACAAGGAATATTTCCTCAAAATCACCTCTCATAATAGGATATCCCATTGAGATCCTTAAACAAAGACATAAAAGGGACACATCTGCTCCTCCAAATCCCAAGTGGCCTCAACACCATGATGATGCCACACACCTTCACTAAAGGTATCTCCCTTTTACTCAACTATATTTGACAATATAAGATATAAAACAACTCTTCCTCATATGAAGCTTCATTCATATAAAAAGGTCTCTAACTTGTAATAGAAGTGTCTCCTATGGTTACCAACATACAACTTTTTCTATTATGTGTTTCTTTCAATTGTATCTTATTAACATGTATCTTCTTAGTCGTTTGCTCTGCTTACTCAAGACCAAAATTTGTAATTCATCCATATCATGCCTCTATCAACACTACCAAACCCATGAATGTATTTCCAATAGAAACTCAAAGTACAAACTTATAACAAGAAAATATACAAAGACATCACTTCTCCCAAATGAACAAGCACGCCAAACCCACACCACCTACAACTAAAATGCAAAGTGAAGAGTTAAGTTTAAATGATAAAGGATCATCTAGCATTATATAACACGTGGGAAGATGACTCCTTTATATTGAGTAGTAACATATATAAACAATTTCCTTAGACAACCTCTTCCCTGACTGCTTTTGGCTGGTCTAGATGACCCATCTTGTAATTCCTAGAATTTTCCTCTTCTAGAACTCCCCTAGTAATACACCTAGTTCAAAGATGATCTCTAAGTCATTTATGGACACTGCTACAACTCCTTACATGCTTGTATTGTCCAAATTGGTAGAACTACCTTGACCAAATAATTCCCTATGATGGTTGTTGTAGACAATGCATTTCCTACCAATATGTGGCCTAAGGGGACATGTCAGTAATGTAGGTAATAACTCATTACCCTAAAAAGCAACAATCTTCTTCATCTGCCCTTTCTTGTAGAGAACTACAACAAACTCTTTAATTATGATGTCGTTTTTCTCAATTGTGACTATTACTATGGGGACTATTATTGTTGTGCTACTAGAAACCTCATCCTTATATAGTTTTTAAAGTACATATTGAAGGGATGAGTAGGTCCACTCCTCGATTCAAACTAATAAATTACTTTTGTCACCCTATCAATCCATTTAACAGACTCTACAAAAGTATAAAACTTAGCCTAGGTATCTGATGTCAACTGCTATAACTCCATGTTAAACCCCCTACTCAAACCATATGATCCTCTCATGATTTATATGGGCTAACTAAGCATATAATTGTATTAGATCCATGAAAATGTGCCTTGTATTCATTCACATACATCATCCTCTGGTGCAAGTTCTCAGACCGCCTCATCTTCTCATGTAGGTGCAACTACAAAAAGTACCTACAGTTGAATTCCTTCCATAAATCAACACATATGACCTACTCCGCTCTCATATTCTTCTCTCCCATGGCCCACTAGTTTTCGACACTCCCCTTGAGAAGATTGATCATGTATTTAACCTTTCCCCCCTCTAGTATATCGAGGATCATGAAGGCCTTCTCAAGATCTGTCAACCATAGATCCATATACATCATATCCTCTTTACTGGTGTACACCATCACTCCCATTCTCCTCATCCCCTCAAAGGTCTTCCATGAACATCTAGAGGACTCAATAGGTGGCAGATGTGCATGTGGTTAAGTAATATGCATCATTTCCATAAAATTCACAAACATCAACATCAAATACATGGACATAGATTGTACTTCTATTTCAATTGGTGTCGTCAGGTTTAAGGGATGTGGTGAAGGTTGTGACAACCCTGTATCTAGCTTACTTGGACCCTATGCCGTCTTCTATTTCTCTACACAAAACTTCTTTCCCCTTGATGTCACAAAGATACTCTCCACTTTCTCTTCAAGCCACCTGGTCATATCTACATTATCATAGGGGTAAATAGATATAAAAAACACATAAGAATAGTCAAGACATCTTGTGTCATTATAAGAAATTACTCAAACCTAGGGATCTGGTACCGGTAAATTTGGCATCCATACCCTGATATTAGCATACCAAGAAAAACAAAATTCAAAAATTAATCAGTCTTGACCGACATCATGTTTTGTTATATATATATATATATATATATATATATATATATATAACCATGCAAGAATAACCTCTATTTAAATTTTCTACCCAGGTTCACATACAAAATATCAAAGAATGGTATATGATATTAATATATGGTTATCTCACTATAAATTGATTATCAAGTGGCCTACTCTAGTCAAGGAGTATTCTGCTACTGACCCTATGTTACAAGATATATTGTGGAAGCTCAATCATTTCAAAGGAAAGGACACTTCCAATGAATTTTAGGATTTATGTTACTTCCCTAATGCAAAGTTTCATGAGAAACTTGTCATACCAATACTCAACAAATATTAGGGAAAAGGAGATCCATGGAACATGTGAAAGATTACATATCTGACATAGTGGATGCCCAACACAATAACAATGTCTGGAACTAGTTTTTTTCCAAATCATTAGCTGGGCCGACTTTGACCTAATACAACAAGCATGATCTACTATCATTAAAAAACTATGCATAGATAACAAAAATCCAATAATCAATATGTCTAGAACCTCAACCATACGACTACAAAGGCATACTTTGAATCACTTCAGTGTAAGATAGATCAAACCTTAATTGATATTGTGGGACAATAAAGAGATCTTGCAACACGTATTAAATTGAATCCAACATACAAATAAATATAAGTCAAGGTGATAGACATAGGTACACTAAAACTCACTAGTTAACTAGGACTTTGAATCTTCAACACCTCATATCTCATTTAGGTAAGGGAACATATTGAGAATCCCATCCAGAGGGGTGTCTATTAGAATCCTACATCATTTTCTAATCTCCTTCAAAAGAGAAGATAAGGAGAAAGGAGACAACCCATCATAAATCAATAAATCAAATTAGACAACATATGATAACTCATCATCCCTTTGTCTAATCTCAATGACAAGAGACACAACTTGAAAAAGATACCAGTATAAGCTGAGTCTGCTCAAGTCAATGAGGTTTACATAGTGCTTCAACAACAACATCAAATGTAATAACCTTAAATGCAAAAAACTCAAATGCAACGACCTAAATAAAAAAATCTCTTTGTGGTTATGCACCACCTCTATACAACCACCAATTTCCCTACGAACAACACTAATGACTCCTCCAAAAATAGAAGTGTTGGTCACAATGGTGGAAGCCTAGTATGGTTTGATCAAAAGTAGAAAAGAAAGTTCACTCTTATGGGTACTTCATTAATTTCGATTCCATCAACTACACAACATGTGCTAAAGGTTCATGCCATAAAATACATGCCAAATCTCTAGATCCCCAATGTGCATTTTCCTTATCATAATAAAAATGACACCTAACAAATAGCTTCATCAACCTTAAACATGACCTCAAGAATATAATGAAAGAAGGACAAGCCATAGATAGGTCACCAATAGACACACCCTCAACTCCATATACACTAACATCTATTATAGATAATGTTATTTAGATACTCAACTTGATTCAACATCTTCAAGGACCTTGCACTGACTAGTACATCTACACAACCATTATTGGGTCTGTTCATGAAGAAAACCTATAATCATGCCCAAAATTCTAGTAGTCGACAACCAACACATGTCCTACTAGGGGCAAGTCCATGCCTCATCTCTCACTCGATATGGATACCAAAGAAATCACTAGTATAAGAAATCATTACTCCCATGATATCAAAATATTATTACTGGAGAACAACTAAAAATATCATCATACCATATGTAGCAAAATTTAGGGTGATTGCACCTGCTTGACAAACAAAGACAAGCGCAAAGGACAAAAACCTAGAACTTCCAACATCTACATTACTAACATTCTGGACACCTACTATGCCCAAAAGAGAACAATTGGGGCCCCACTCCTTGTAGATAAGGTGAAGATGACTTTAAGATAAGATGTAACACACTACATATCATTGTAAATGTAAGGTGTTGAACCTTGCTTTACCTAAATCACACCCTATTTTCTTTGATTGCATGATTTATTGGATTTATTGTGGATATATTTGTAGTTACTTAATTATAAACAATCATGATGCATAGCAAGTATAAATATGTCTTAAATCATAAAAATAAGCTATGTATAAATTTTTTTAATATATTTTTTAAGATGTGGTAAAAAGGACATACCTTAGTGTACTTAATTGGTAAATTGGACCAACCTATGCTAGTTCATTATCCATTAGACTTATAGCGATCCTTGGAAGGGTCACTTGACAACCTCATGATGTCAATGATGTTGCTTCAAGCTGGTAGGTAGATTTATGTGTGCCTGAATTGGGTGATGTGATTGTTTGGGCCACAAGCTAGAGATGCAATCACTTTGGGTGGGAGCCCAAGTCAATGCAGTCACATCAGACTAGGTGGAGGCTGATACACTACTGGTGCCTGATAAAATCTAAGGAGGTACCATTGTGGTTAATTTGTGCTAGAGGAGAGGTTGATGCAAACGAAAGCCACCTAATGTGTGGTATATGGGGTCACAATGGGTGCTTCATGCTGCTTTTTGGGCTACTTAAATGGATGGGGGATCCCAAAGAAAAAATACAACTATCTCTGAAACCTGCCTATAAATATGTAATCAATTTGAGGCTAGTCCTTTGTTATATTATTTTGAAGCTGTAGAATGCTCCTGGATCTAGAGGAGAGTGTTATCGTAGGAGGATCTCATGTATGTTGGTATGTATTGGTGATATAACTTGCTTTGGAGAATGGAAGCCTAGAATCATCATCTATACATAGTAAATAATGAATTTATATAAGTTTTCTTCATTTTTCTCATATTTGCTGTCATTTCCTCCCTATTATCTACCCTCTTTGATGGATTATGTCCATGATGCACATTGAATTTCCCACTTCTTTGCCCTATATCTCTCGTTTTCCCCTTCCTTGACCTAATTGAGGCTAGAGTGTGCAATATGGATGTTTTGGGCTGTCGGTCTAACTCTAGAGCTATGATTCATGATCTTCTTACAAAACCTTATTCCCCCAGAAAAGTAGACTCTCCCACTTAGATATATATACATGTAAGGCCTAAATCCAAGTTCAAACAAAGATTTGATCACTCTTCTAATTGATATGTATGCCCAGAGAGCAAATCATATGATGATTGTAATGGCATAACCTATAGATGATTTGATCAAATAATAAAGACAATCTTACAATTTATTCTATTTTATTTAGTTATGAGATAATGATGTAACATAATACATGTCTAAAGAATAATAGTACTCAATCACATATGTCTTCGGGTTGAGGACCTGAACAATGAGATCATGCGGATGTCAAGAGTATATATACATTCTTATTATGTCCCTAGTTGGTTATTACTATGGAAGCAAAGTAGACAAAAACAATACATAAGACTAGAGTGTGTGTTGGTTGATGACAGAATCTCATCAGTCATGATAGGTGATATCAAACAAAACACATAGATACTTATTAGAGAATAGTGGATCAGACATACCCACCATAAGAGTGATACATGGAAACCATGGTTGGTAGTCAGAATCATCTCTTATAGTGATGGTAGTGATTTTGGTTCTTAGACCTGAAGTCACTACACTCATCACATGTTGTTCAGTGTAATTTGACATCATACACCATGACATTGAATACGGGTTGCCATAAAGGTGATGATCAGGTGCATCGTGACACATGGGGATGACTATGAGTGATGTATATGGGATTTGTCCCTCCTACAGGAGTTTGATATCTTGGCCACTTGATTAGTGAGACTAAGATGTGTGTGTCCATGCAGATGTGAGTCAATATGTGATATTGAGCTTACATATATCTCAAACAATATGCTCTAGTTCAAGGAATAGAGATTGAATGTTGAATAGGATGGCTATTCCATGCCTTGAGTTCAATCTGGATATTAGTGACAAAGGAACTATACAAACACTGTAACACCAATCATAGATTATAGGTTGAGGTTGTTCTCCAACTTCCATTTACTTGGGTAGAAATGATGTGTTTCTAGATACCACTCTTTGCTTGTGATGCCTTAAATTAGTTATGGACATTCACTGCCAAAATAATATGGAACCTATAGGGTCACACACTTAGGATACACTTGCAATAGGAGTTTGTTCATGAATTATGTTTAACTTGATTACTAAAATATTTAGTTATTCAATTTAAACAAAAATTGACTGAATAAACTCTGAGTCGTCTGATACAAGTGTTGAACTGACCGGTTGGAGTGTAAGGTTGATTGAAAATTGCATTGGATGAATTTTGGATGAACCAGGGCATGAACTGACTAGTTCACAGAGTGAACCAATCAACTCAAGGTCATCAAATGACTGGTTCATGGATCAATTCGATTAGATCAAGGATTAGTGCTTCCATCATGTTGTGCATTAATTGAATTAGAATTGACAATAAAATTGTGATTGGGAAACATGATGAAATGACTGGTTCAAGGGTAGAACCAATCGACTCACATGCCAACCATTCGGTTCACCTATGAACCGACCGTTTTACCACTCACAAGTTGTGAAAATTCATGAAATTCTAGTCCCTCTCACTCCCGCACAGACTGGGAACCTTGACCCTGACCCTCCTATAAATAGAGGGGTACTGGGGTATTCTTAGACACACCATCAGTTGCTCTGACAATTTTTGTTTTCTTTAGTTGTGGTAACCAAGAGAAACGCAGCAAGTCCTACCTGATAAAGGGAGGGATAGTAAGGGAGAACAATTATGGGAGAGCAAGTTGATTCTATACACCAATGAGAAGGGACAACTCCTTCTTGTCCTTTCATCACAAAAGGAGTTCCCGGTGATCCGTGTGGACTACTATAGAAGTGAGGATATCGTTGCCTGCTGCTAAGAGGACAACATCAAGATGCCATTTGTGGTGATCAACCAGGAGACACTATAGACGTTGTTTGAGTGCAACTTGAAGAAAGACACATATTACGACAAGGATAATGTTGCTGGACTTGCTCTAGGACTAGGTATATCCTTGAAACCATCCTTCCCATTATATAGTTGTTGACATTATCTACTATTATAGGGAATATGGCAGTTAAATTTTACTTCTACTGCCTACTCTGCCGCTATATTTTCCTATAGTGGTATCAGAGCCACATCAACTTACTATGTTTTGGGATAATCGATATGATTGGATTTTTGGTTTTTCATTTATTTATTACATATGATGTGCATACTTAAACTGATTAATGTGCATATCTGATTAATTACCACGTAGAGTCCCCAACTAATTTATATATATATATATATATATATATATATATATATATATATATGCAATTTACATGTGTCACCCTAAAAGTTGGTTTTGATGATGGATGTGTGGTGTGGTTATGACCAATAACCCTAAATATTTGTGCATTGGGGTTGTGTGTATTTATTCTTGTTTTATCTCAGTTTGCATACTGAGCCTCTACTTATCTTCTAATTGTAAAAGTATTATTCTCTCCTACCTTTTCTCTCCTTGAATGTAACTCAAGGTTTTTCTATTATCATGTAATATGTAATAGCATTAGGATAGTTTAATTCTTGTTACGATGAAGAAGAGGAGCCACCCATTTCAAAAGATGAGCTGACTGAATGGAGGACCAAGGAGGACAAACGACGAAAGGATCTGAACCGGTCGGCTAGAGGCCCAACTGATCGACTGGAGGATCCAGAAGATGGTGGACCGGAAACTAGGTGACCGGGGAGACGCCCAACCGACTGGCCAAGAGGCAAAGTCGATCGGTTCAAGGGTTAAACCAATCAACCCAGATTGGCAAGCACAAATATTAATCAACAATATGTTTTTGCATATGAAGTAGACCCTAGGTGGTGGTAATTTCTTGTGGCTCCAAGGAATTACAGTAGAATGGCCATAACCATCACTTATGTTTTATTGCATGTTTTTGTTTGTAGAATATAGAATGCATATTATACGTACTATAAGTATGTAGTGATTCAATATGTGTATGTATTTATAAATACATATCACTCAATATATATTAAGCCTAAGATTCTTTCCTTAAGAAACACACATGAAAATCTTGATTGACCAACCTTACATTACGCCAAAGCGTGGTGCACCATCTATCTCATGGAAGTGTGATGGCAGATATGCAGATATGCCAAAGTAGGGTATGTATTCTATCGTGTTGGCTTTTGGGTCTGGCTTAACAAGGTGATATTAATTAAATTAAGCACCTAGAAGCATAGAGATAGATTGGGACAAAGAGTTGTGTACACCATCTATCCAAGAATTGCATTTAGATGCAATTGATAGAAGTTTCCTACCTAAATAGTCAAGTTGTGGGCGATCAAGCAAAGCTGACTCGTGATTTGATGAAATATAGATCTTGGCTCACTAGAAGATTGTATGTTGCAATCTTCCAAATTGATAGTGAGGGCTATCAATTTAAACAGAATAGTAGGAGTGGTAATTAAAGGCCTAATTAAATATCATCAATTTTAATCAAATCAAATCAAAAGTTTTTTGACAAATGTAAATTTTACTATTGTAGATAAATGGAAAACACAATTATTATGATTGGTCCTTATGAAGGACAATCTAAATGAAATATACTTCCATAACTGGTTCAGGACTTGAGAAGTGTTCTCTATGTTCCTGAAACACCAATGCCAGTAGAACCCACTCCATGTACATCTAAGGATGAAATGGATGCTTACTTGAAGCATGCCAATGATGCCATATACATCAAAGACCTTATACTAAGCTATATGAACTATGAGTTGCATGAGAAGCATGAAAGGTATAGTGTCTCTAAGGCATTCTTTATGTGCAAACTAATAGAGGGAGACCCACTACAGTCTCATGTGCTCAATATGATTGGGCATGTGGAACATTTAGAAAGATTGGGATTTTATTTAGGTCAAGAGTTGGCCACAGATATGATTTTGCAATCATTGCCTAAATCATATAGCAAGTTTATCGAGTATTATTACTTGAGTAACATGGCTAAACTGTTGCCTGAGTTGCTTGACATGTTGATATATGTCCAAGCACAAATGAAGAAGGAGAAGTACATGATGGGGATTAGCAGAATTGAGTCCAAGGACAAAAGCAAGGCCGATAAGTGTTCTGAGGATAAGTTGAAGTCAAAGTCTTCTGCACTCAAAATAAGGAGAAGGACAAGGAAACCTAGGAAGATGAAGTAAGGGATAGAGATATATACTTCAGGTATATACACAATTGAGATTAACAACACTGCTTCTTCATCTTGGGTACTAGATATCAGATGTGGATCACACATTTTCTCAAATGTGAAGTATCTCAAAAGAAGTAGCCCTTTAGCGAAAGGTGAGGTTGAATTGCATGTCGCTAATGGAGAAAGAGTTGCTGCCAACACAACTGGAACCTATGAGTTATCTCTACCAAGTGGTCTTGTAATAGAGTTAGAGAACTGCTATTATGTACTTGCCATTAATAGTAACATCATATATGTATCTTGTTTGGACAAGTATGGATTTGAATTTCACATAAAGAATGGTCGATATTCTATTAGTAAAGATGAGATCTTTTGTGGTAGTTCCCCAATGTCTTATGGTATATACATGATATATCTAGAGACAAGATTGTATAAAGTAAATACCATAAGACAAAAACTATAACTCAAACCAAATATACCTTTGTCATTGTCGTCTAGGGCACATAAATGAGAAACAGATATCTAGACTCCATAAAGATGGTTATCTAGACTCTTTTGATTTCAAATCAATAGAGACAAGTGAGTCTTATTTGTTGGGCAAGATGACAAAGACTCCCTTCACTGGTATCAATGAGAGGGCTAGTGATATATGAGGACTCATACATACTGATGTATGCGGCCCTTTTAGGACAACTTCTAGAGGTGGGTATTAATACTTCATTACCTTTGTTGATGACTTTAGTATGTATGGTTATGTTTACCTGATGGAACATAAGTTAGAAACCCTTAAAAAGTTCAAAGATTTCATGAATGAAGTACATAACCAACTTGACAAAAGTATTAAGGCACTTCGTACTTATTGAGGTGGAGAATACTTAAATCAAGAGTTTGAAGACCTTCTGTGAGCTCGTATTATTGTATCACAATGGATTGCACCTAGAACACCTCAACATAATGTTGTATCAAAAAGAAGGAATCACACATGACTAGATATGGTGCAATAAATGATGAGTTTTGTTGATCGTCTGACACCTTCTGGGGTTATGCTCTAGAAACCACAACGTTTACACTTAATCGACTACCATCTAAATCGATTCAAAAGGCACCATATGAGATATGGACTAGGAAGCATCCCAAAATGTCTTTTATGAGGGTTTGGGGATATGAAGCTTATGTGAAGAAAATGTTTCCTAAAAAGGTTGGCCCTAGATCTGATAAATGCTATTTTGTTGGATATCCCAAAGAAACCAAGGGATACTACTTGTATAACCCAACTGACAACAGCGTGTTTGTTGCCAGAGATGCTACATTGCTAGAAAAGGAATTTATTTCCAAAGGAAGCAGTGGGAGGAAAGTAGAAATCAAAGAGGTTTGAGGCTAACAAGAAAATGTTGAACCTAAAGAGGTACAATAGGAACTAGGAGACTCACAAATTTTTGTGGAATCTCAAGCTCCTCAAGTAACACAAGAACCTCATAGATCTAGTAGGATACACATTGAGCCTGAAAGATTTGATTATCTTGTAACTCAAGAAGGCGATGAGTTGGTCATAGATGATGAGCCAAAAACATATCTGGAAGCTACTAACAGGCTAAAGTCTAAGAAATGGCTTGAATCCATGAGATCTGAGATGGAATCTATGTACACCAACAAGGTATGGACCTTGGTGGATCCACTTGAAGGGGTAAAACCCATAGGGTGCAAATGGGTCTTCAAGAAGAAGACTGACTTGGATGGTAATGTGCATTACCTATAAGGATAGATTGGTTGCAAATGGTTTCTAGTAAGGTTCAAGGTGTTGACTATGACAAAACCTTTTCTCCAGTTACCATGCTTAAGTCCATTAGTATCATGCTTGCCAATGCATCTTATCATGACTATGATATTTCATAAATGGATGCTAAAACCACATTCTTTAACGAGAATCTTCTTAAGGATGTGTACATGACACAACCTGGGGGTTTTAAAAATCCAAAGGATGAAAATAAAGTCTGTAAGCTACAAAGGTCAATCTATGTATTGAAGTAAGCATCTTGGAGCTAGAATCTTCATTTTGATGAGACAGTCAAAGAGTTTGGCTTTACTCAAAATGAAGATGAACCTTGTGTATACAAGAAAATTAGTGGGAGCATAATAATATTCCTCATATTGTATGTAGATGACATACTATTGATAAAGAATGACATTTCTTCTTTACAGATGGTAAAGAATTGGTTAGAAGTACATTCTCTATGAGGGACTTAGGTGAAGCATCTTATATGTTGGGAATCAAGATCTATAGAGATATATCTAGAAGGCTTATTGGACTAAGTCAGAGCACATACATTGACAAAGTGTTGAAAAGGTTTAGCATGGAGAACTCAAAGAGAGGAAACCTGTCCATGTGTCCCAGATCTTGAGAAGAAAGGGAGCACATGCGTAAGATTCCATATGCATATGAAATTGGATCTATCATGTATGCAATGTTATATACTCATCTAGACATCTCGTATGCCTTGAACATGACAAACAAATATTAGTCAGATACCAGTGAGAGTCACTGGACATCCGTGAAGAACATCCTTAAGTACTTGAGAAGAACTAAGGATTAGTTCTCTGTCTAGGATGGTGAGGAAGAGTTGGTGGTAAAGGGTTACATGATGCAAGCTTCCAAACTGACAAAGATGATTATCAATCAGAATCAATATTCATGTTTTGCCTTAACAATAGATCTGTGGGCTAGAAGAGTTCCAAGTAAGAAATAGTTGTGGGTTCTACAACAGAGGCTGAGTATATTGTTGCATCGAATGCAACAAAGGAGGCTGTTTGGATCAAGAAGTTCATCTTAGAACTTAGGTTGGTTTTGATCATCACCAATTGCTGATTACCAAAGGGAAGCAAGTTTTAAAAAAAATGAATATCTCAACTCATCAATCACCCACAAGTATATGAGATCAATTGTAGTTGAGGTCGAACTACAGGGAGCTAGGCTAGCTAGGAGCAAAACTACTAATTTTTGACAATCTAAATTAGTTTCCTTTAAAAGGTTAGTTAGGATCAAATCATTTCTAAAATTTGAACAAGAAAACTAAAAACACTAATCACTTGGAGAATGATTAAAGATCAAATCATGAGAATCTTGGGTATGGGATTTCACTTCCGCATCATAATCAATAAAGAATCACAAATCTCACTCATAATATTAAATCTTCATAGGGTAGGTTGATATCATCTAATACATTTCCCAATGATAAGAGATATTCCTAACCTCGTATAGCATTCCCATGCATATACACAATTTTAGACTACAATGTAGACCCCTTAACATGATCCTATTCATTCCAATGATCAAGGACATATTGTAAAAATAGTTATTCCCTACCTCTTAATATGTCTTCCCAAAAATAATAAAAGACATAAAAGATGTAAATATTGTGGTCATCCATGCATACAAGTAGATAAACACCATAACTAATTTTAAAATAGGAGATTAACCATATTTAAACATGAAGTTCAAATCACATGAGTTATGACATGGGAGCTACTCTCCCATGCCCAAGAAAAGGAGTTTACTCACTCATGGTGAGAAAATACATGCATAAATGATATCTCAATGAAAGAAACATGAGTAGAGAAAGAGGAATAAAAAATAAATCCATAGGAGTGAAGAATAGATGAAGATCTCCAACCAAGAGGTAGAGATCTGTCTCTAAGAATGCTCCTTGCTTCAACAACCACCTCTCTACAACTTCGCAAAGGAAAGAGAAGAGAAATAAAGCCAAGAATGGGTTCTCTCCCGATAAACCCTAGCTTTATCTCCAAAATCATCCCTCTAAAGCTCTCGACTTGTCTCTGGCCTCTAACTGCTCCAAATGGTATGTGGTACGCTTCCTAAGGGAAGTGGCTTGTTACTTTTTTTTTGAAGGTGTAGTGGCTTGTTATATATAATGAAATGAGCAATTGCTCTTTTCTAAAATATAGAAAATAATCCCGACACACAATATTTATCAGTCACATGCCATGTGATATCCATTTTTCTGTGAGTCAAGCCACGATCACAAGTAACATGTCATGTGAGTGGATCACATGACATAAGGGTGATTCTCTGTTGAATTATGGGCTTCCTTGGGTCATGTCATGTGGTTGGAAAACACACCATGACTGCACTCGATTCAAGGGTCAACTGACTAAGAGTCACACACCATGTGGGTGGTCCACATGGCGTGCTACTTTCCTATTGAGTTCTGAGCTCTAAGACTTGGAGAAACTCTAAGAATGCCAAATTGTCCAATTTTGGGCATTTTTCTTTCATTATGAGTGGAATGTGGTGTACCTACAATTTAAACCATGACATGAGTAAGATCAACAAGAAATAAACATCTTAGCATGAATCTAAGTAGAAATGTGGGTAAATTGAGTGAAGTGTGCAACTAAAATGACATGAAAATATGATATGATTTATGCACATCAGCGATGCAATTGATCTATATTGTGATGACAATGGAGCTATTGTACAAGCTAAGGAACCAAGATCACATCAGCATTACAAGCATATACAAAGGTAGTTCCATCTCATACGAGAGACTGTACAACAAGGAGATGTGAAGATTTGTAGAGTACCAACCGAGAGCAATGTGGCCGACCCCTTGACAAAAGCACTTCTGTAGTAGAAGCATCATGGTCATGTTAGATCACTTGGAATCAAATTCATGGGTTATTTGTCTCTAAGTGAAAGTGGGAGTCTGTTGGTATGTATTCCCAGGGAGCCAATCATATGATTGTAATGACATAACTTGTAAATTATTAAATTAGATAATTTAGGCAATCTTTCAATTTATTCTATTTTATTCAGTTATGAGATAATGATGTAACATAATAAATGTCTAAAGAATAATATTAGTCAATGACATATGTCTTCAAGTTGAGGACCTGAACAATGAGATCAGGTGGATTTCAAGAGTATATACATTCTTGTTATGTCCCTAGTCAGTTATTACTGTGGAAGCAAAATAGACAACAATCATACATAAGACTAGAGTGTGTGTTGGTTGATGATAGAAGCTCATCAGTCATAATATGTGATATCAAACCAAACACATAGATACTTGTTAAAGAGAAGTGTATCAGATAGACCCACCTTAAGTGTGATACATGGAAAGCATGATTGGTAGTCAGAATCATCTCTTAAAGTGATGGCGGCGATTATGGTTCTTATACCTGAAGTCACTACACTCATCACATGTTGTTTAATGTACTTTGACATCATCCATCGTGACCTTGAATAAGGGTTGCCATAAAGGTGATGATCAGGTGCACGATGACACATGGGGATGATTGTGAGTGATGTAGATGGGATTTGTCCCTCCTATAAGAGTTTGATATACTGGCCACTTGATTAGCGAGACTGATAAATGCATGGTCATACACATGTGAGTCAATATGTGATATTGAGTAGGGATGTAAATGGGTATGGGTAGACCCGCAGACCTGCAAATCCAGACCCTTAAAAAACATGTCACAGGTCTTATTCTTTATACCCTCATACCCTTGGACCAGTATACCCTTGGACCCGCATATAAGCGGGTCCAATAATGGGTATGCTTGGACCCAAACGCGCTAGACCCGTGTACCCGCTATACATAAGTAACTACTTAAATAATATGTTATATAGATCATACTTTACTAGTCTAACTAATATAATTCTTGAGATTATATCTTACTCTAACCACAATAAGGTTGAGACTAGTCGTATAGTTAAGAATTAACTATTCTAGTTACAATAATGAACATCATATGTAAACTTAAAATCCAAATGTCTACTAATTTACATTACTTTCTACATAAGTTAACATTATGATGATAACCAAAAATATGTAAATAATTAACTCAATTAATGTTAATGTATAAAATATAGAATTATATAATATAACTATTGCATGTTAATATACTATATAATAACAATATCTTATTGTATTAAAATATATATAACAAAGCCATTTATCTTACATAAGCAATATGATGTTTCATAGAACTTCTTACCCGCATACCCGCTATTATTGTGGGTACGAGTATGGTGCATGTCTATATTTTATATTATGCAGGTCTAGAATCAGAACCAGACCCGCTAAATTAGATGGGTGTGGGTATGGGTATGGACAGACCCGCACCATACCCACATCATTTACACCCCTAATATTGAGATTACATTTATCTCAGACAATCTGCTCTAGTTCAAGGAACAAAGATTGAATGTTGAAGAGTATTACTATTCTATACATTGAGTTTGATCTGGATATTAGTGACAAAGGAACTATACAAACACTATAACACCAATCACATATTGTAGGTTGAAGTTTTTATCCAACTTTCCATTTACTTGGGTAGAATGATGTGTTGCTATATACAACTCTTTGCTTGTGATGCCATAAACTAGTTATGAACATTCACTACCAATGCAATATGGAACCTATAGGGTCACACACTTAGGATACAATTGGAATAGGAGTTTGTTCATGAATGATGCTTAACTTGATTATTAAAGTATTTAGGTATTCTATTTAAACAACAATTGACTAAATGAACTCTGAACTGACCGGTTCAAGTGTTGAAAAGACTGATTGGAGTGTCAGGTTGATCGGTAATTGCATAGGCTGAATTTTGGATGAACCAAGTCATGAACTGACTAGTTAACAAAGTGAATCAATCAACTCAAGTTCATCAAACAACCAGTTCATGTGATGAACGACCCGATTCATGGATCAATTCAATTGGATCAAGGATTAGTGCTGATGTCATGCTGTGCATTAATTGAATTAGAATTGTCAGTACAATTATGATTGGGAAACATGATGAAACAACCGATACAAGGGTCGAGCCAATTGGATCACATGCCAACCAATCGATTCACATGTGAACCGACCATTTCTCTACTCGTAGGTTGTGAAAATTTGTGAAATTCTCGTCCCTTCCGCTCCCACACAGAATGGGAACCCTGACCCTCCTACAAATAGAGAGGCACTGGGGGCTTCCTAGACACAACATCAGTTTCTCTAAAAATTCTTTGTGGTAACAAAGAGAACTTGATAAAGTCCTACCTGATAAAGGAAGGGATATCAAGGGAGAACAATTGTGGGTGAGCAAGTTCATGCTAGTACACCAACGAGAAGGGACAACTCCTTCTTATATGTTCATCTAAAATGATAGGAATTCCTGATGGTCCGTGTGGACTACTATAGAGGTAAGGAGGCCATTGCCTGCTACTACGAGGATCATGTCAAGATGCCATCTGTGGTGATCAACCAGGAGCTGCTGAAGACACTATTCGAGTGTGACTTGAAGAAAGGCACATACTACGACAAGGAGATTGCCACTAGACTTTATCCAAGACCAGGTATATACTCAAAACCATCCTTCCCATTATATAGTTGTTGACGTGATCTATTGTTATAAGGGAAATATGGCAGTTAAATTTTGTTTCCAATGTCTGCTCTGTTGTCGTATTTCCCTACATCTTGCACGTTAACAAACTATACATTTTCGGTGGTATGTACCACATACTTGGAAATATGAAATATGTGTTCACTTTATGTATATTTTCTATCCATATACATGTTTCTAAAGATATGAATCTTAGCGAGTTTCCTCTATGCATGTTTATATGTGGTTTATATGTACCACAACCTAAGATAATTCATCAACAAATTTATTGGGTTTGTACACTCTCTCTTGCTAAAATTACTTATTCTACTCAAACTTTTTCAGAGAAAAATGACTATTGATTCTAGTGAAGTTTCCTTGTGTAAGTCAAAGATGACATAAGATGTGATGTTTATGCATAACATCAACTAAATGATGGATCTAGGGGTTCATATGGCAACAAATAATACAATATGACAATAAAATTTGTGGGAATGCGTTATTCACAAAGTCTTCAATCAAATATGGGTTTCTCCTAAAAGATGTTAATTCTATGTGAAACTTGCCCTAATTAGGGACCTTCCCTCCTAAAAGATAATTCTATGCTTTTACTTCTCTTCTCACTTAACATTAAGTGAAGTTAGTTAGAGATAACAAAATATCTAATGATGAGTGCTACATCATTGTCTAAGGGTTATATACATATTAGTATATCAATGCCTTGTGGTTGATGATGTGATATTGCTATCATGGGTCAATGGAAAGGTCCAATAGATATAGTTCTTTGATTCTTTTAGATACAAATAAATTATGAGTAGATTGAATATATTAATAAATTCTTTGGGCTTAACAATATGATTGTTTTTATATGCTGATACAAATGTTTGAAATGTTTTCATACACAATATGATCATTTGTGAAGCCTTGGGATAGAATTGTGAGCTTATTAATTTCTTTAGAGGATATGGATTCTTTATATATATCATATGTAGTCATTTCCTTAGGTAAAATATTATACTTGCAATGAGGCATTTATATTTGTAACATGTTATTCCTTGCTTTAAGTGGTAATTGATGAAATTTTTCAAATAAGTGAAAGTGGCATTATGATGTGTGTTCCTTAGATGAGATATTTAGTGGGTTGAGAATTGTGACGTTGATGTCTTGTTCAAGTCTAGTAATGATAATCTATGAAATAAGCCCAGATGATAAGCCCTAGGGGAAGCTTCAAGTGAGTATGGTGATGATTATAGACATGCAACATACTAATAGTGAATTTTGAGAAATAAAAAAAAAATTCATGTCTTCATACATAGCTTGCGACGTCCCCTATTTTCAACACCTTGACCACATATGTGACTTCCAAATTGAAACCCTATATGTGGTTTGAGACCTTTTGTTTTGCTTTTCTTGGAGTAATAGAATGGACTAAGTTCGAGGATGGAATTCTTTAAAGATGTGAAGGATGTGATAGATTGGATTTTGGCTTAACTTTAAGGAAGAATTTTCTTTTAATGGGTGTAGGATGTGATGGAGTGAAATTTTGGAGCATTTAGATGTGCAACAACATAAGTGAATTCATGTGTTTGAGTTGTATTAAGAGTTCCTAGTATTTTGGTAAAGTATGGATGTTAGTTGATTTATGGAAGCAAACCTGAACAGATCATAGCTTGAGGTTTGAAAAATATATGTATAAATTTCATAATTTTTCAATGTTTTTAGAAGGAGATCCATAGTTTTGAATATATTGAAATAATGTACGTAATGATGTATGGTAGACAAGGTTTTAGTGCTTTATTTATCCTAAGTTCTAATCAGCAACTTTGTCATGCACCCCTATCATACATGGCTGGACTACATGGCCAAGATCTGGCCCTAGATCCCCAGTTCAATGGTTTTGGAACCTATTCAAAGAGAGGCCACGAATCATTGTTAGTGGGAGATGCCCTCATACCCTTGGATGCATGATTGATGGACAATAAGTTATATCTTACATTGAGGTTAGAGAAAGGTAGTGGAGCAGGTAGGCACCACAACCTCCACATCACCGCATAAAAAGAACGTGGGTTGATATGTCATTTGGAGTGAGAGGTTTCTTGAGACTAGGATAAGATATCTTTTGGCCTCTTTGAACAAAGTTAAGATTAGTAACCTAATATCAAGATGACAAGGCAAATAAAATAAGAATAACTTAATGGGTTAAGTAAAACCCTAATAGACATAATTAGGGTTAAGATGATGAGAATCTAACGATAGTTACTATGATCTTGTCTTAATCAGGGTTGACTAAGGTTAGAGATGACACATGATTGTAATGATATGACTATCTCTTTTTAAGGTACACTTTACCTCTTACTTGACCTACTATATAGTATGGTTGTATTATATGTGTAAAAAAGTCCTGACATAGGACATTGGATCAAATAATTATTCTTGTGTGTTATCTTATGTGATTTGCTGTATATATAGTTCTTAACACATAAAACATAATATGCTTGTTCCATAATGTAATAGAACTAAATCTCTTTAGTAGAACAATGCATTTTTCAAACTACTTAATCTCTTTGTCAGAATAGTACTTGTGAGCACTAAATCTCTTTGGCTAAATAATGCATCTATGGAAGTGCTAAATCTCTTTGATAAAATAGTACATGCGAACACTAAATATCTTTGATAGATAGTGCATGTGGTTGATCAAATTTATATATATTGGAAAGTCATGATAAAATATGTGTTCTATTTTATAAATAAAGATAATCAATTCATGTATACTTTTATCATAAATATTACTTCCAATTTCTATATTTATTTTATTGCCAAGTAATAGTATTAAAGAGACATATGATTCTTATAGAGTACCCAACACATTGTTTTATTATGTTGCGCTGATGTGTACCACTTGTAATCCCTTTTGTAGGTGATATATGGATATATGAACTTGAAGAATCAGAATAGTTGAGAGTTGTGTGGAAATCTTATGTGTAGGTGGACCTATTGTCTAAAAGATCCTTTTGTAGTGGCAATACATTATGTAAAAATTTGACTATTCAATGTGTTATATCAATTTGTAATAATTTATATTTTAATTATATGTTGAATGGGGTGAGCTTATGTTGTATAGTTTCTTTTTGTCCATATGCATGTACTTCTGTCATTCCTTTCAGTTCCCTTGACTTTCTTCTTGTTGAGCTAGTGTGTAGAGTTAAAATTAAGATTCTTATTGAGTGAGGGTTTCAATTTGGACGCCAGACATGTTATCAAGGTGTTGAAAATCTAGGGACGTCACATAGCTCTTTTTATTACATATTCATATTATCACTACTTAATCTTTATCATCTTACATGATAATGCAAAGATAATGATATCTATTTGAGCCAAACTAAGAAAAATATTAATATTGTTGAAATGGTCCTAAAATATGAGTAATTTGACTAAGTAATGAATGAAACCCTTATCATGTAGTGTATGCCTTGGCACTATAAAACTTCCCCACTGTTTGGCAGTCAGGGAAGGGAAACATTTATTATTGTAGTGATCTAGGGATTGTGAGAAGGCACTTGAATTTATATATTGTTGAGTATATATGGGCATTGAGAATCCATATAAGGTGTGCCCACCCTCAGTGATCTAATATCACATTAGATGAGTAAGTTTGAGGCCATATATCAAATTGTTATATAGAAGTTGTACCAATGTGATTGATGTAATATGAATGTGACATGTTTAAAAGGTTCTACTTTCTCTATGATATGACATGTGTCATGGGTTGTGTCTCAAAGACGAACCTAATGTTTATGTAGGTTGTAGGCTGATGGACCCCTACTTTATATGCCCACACTAATTTGGGTGTGGAAAGATCTTTGTGAAATTGGATACTTCTTGGATACTTAATGGTGGTTTTAGGGACTTCAAAACTATAAGCTTCTAATTGGAAGGGTACACTCAAAATCAACCAGGGAAAGATTGTACATTATTATATAACTAAGTAGGATACAAATTTAATCCATAATCATGATTTCTTACAGGATACTCACATATGACCTATTAAGTGATTGTATGTCTATATAATTGAAATTATTTAAATGTAGAATTGACTATTATAGTGAATAATATGTCATTGTTTCTTATGATAGAAACCTCATTTCATGTTAAGTTCCTAAGTTGGTAATCAGAATTAATTTGAGTATATGTACATTTCTCCTTTATTTTAATTCATATAATTTGATGTTAGTAGATGTTTGTCGAATAGAGGGATGGGATCTAGAATAGGGGTCATGAAGAGGAGAACATATTAACTTTATAACATCTTTCCACATCCAAAAAGGTCAGCTTGGGATTCCATGGGTCACTAAGAAGAAAGCCACATTTCACAAGATGGAAGCCTAAATGGAAATTGACATCACTTTGTCCTACACATGAGGATCTAACAAGCCGTGGTTATGCTAGCTATAGACCTCCTACCATAAAATGAGAATATTATCCCAAATTATCAATTGAGAAGAAGAAAGACAACATTAATGTGTTGTAATGGTGGACCCTGAGTAAAAGGGTCCCCATCCCAATATTCCATGCACTTCTACTGCAATAAAAGATTGAAGCACCCATAACAAAGCAATCATAAACATAGTGATTCCGTACCTTATGAAGGAGGTTGTCATGTATTGAGGTATAAAAATGCTACATATACCTACGAAATGGTTGTGGATGTCCTTTTGCTTGACATGATTCACACATAGCTCAATGTCTAAGTGGACACCATGATTGGCATATATAAAGAGATAAAAGACAACATAATACTATGAAGAAGATATTACAAAGAGTATGCCAATTCTCCCTTCGACATAACACTTCCAATTGTACCCTTAGAGTTATATCTAGTAACCCCCTATGCTACATTTATATTCCAAGGAAATATAAGGTCAATCCAGGAAAAATTGGGCCACCCAAAATAATCCACAGTCTAAGAAAAGTAATGGCCATGAAAGGGTTGTCAAAGATGAATATGTGACTAAATATGAAGGAATCATAAATCTGACTTCTGAAGTCTAGTGACTGTCCTTAAATCCAACCAAATTCACAATATCATATATGGTAACCAAATCACCATACTCAACTAGGCTCCAATCGTGAGTAGAGAGAAGAGTTACCCAAAGAGGACTACCATACAACAAACAAACACAATGAAATCTATGAGATTTTTAAAGGGTGGGGAATCATGGCCATCACCAATGCCAAATGCATAAAAAATATGCAACAAAGATCCATCTCTACAAAGAAGTAGTGATATATCCAATTGGTATGAGAAAAGGAAAACTAATATAAAGGCATAGAACACCTACAATGCTCGGAGAAAGAACATGAGAAGCATGACACACTGACATCATGAAGAACCCACAATGAATATTCCTCCATGCTCAAAGGTTCCCTTCACCTATCAAAATAAAGTCACAAAATACTAAATAGAAAATTGATGTGTTGGTATTGCAAAACCAAATTCACTTAGGGGTTTAGTCCCTAGATTTTTACCTAGACTAATTATAATAATCACCACACGCAAGTGGAAGAATCTTATTGTAGTATAATTCAAGATCGATCCCAAAGGGAAACATATTTAAGAATTAGTTTGATCACACTAACCTATCAAAAACTAGTAGTTTACACAAAATATGAATTGGTTGTTGATTATACTAATATCACAATTTATAAGAGGGATCAAGGTGACACTAGGGTAGAATAGGTTTCACCACCACCACCAATCATTCACTCTCTCACTGCATCATATTACACATGAACATATATCTATCTATATATCTATATGTATATATATACATATGTATATATGTGTGTGTATACTTATACACACACACACATGGGCATTCATTCAATGCCCGCGTGGGTAGCTACCCACTCCACATTTGGTTACTTCTTTTGGAGTTTCTTACTTTACACATGTGGATGGTTAGTTTACCTTGCAAACTGTTACTTTTCATGCATAAACAGTTACACTTGTAACAACTATAACAAATATACAATTACATATTTATTCCAAAATTTTTGCTGTGTATTCTGCCCAGTTTTACTTTTTGAGTTGAATAATTACTTTTTGGTCAACATAGTTAGTTTTTTGTCTCTAGAGTTACTTTTCTGACCAAACAGTTACTTTCCAGGCGGCACGAGTAGTGAATTCTAGGCTACCCATGTGGGCATTAAAGATAAGCCCCATACATACATACATACATAAACACACACACACACACACACACACACACACACACACACATATATATATATATATATATATATATATATATATATATATATAGTGTATTCGGAGCAGAATACACTCAAGTAGTTTTTCATGATGCAATATTTTTTTTTCAAAAATCTAATCCGTTGATCTTCTTAAACATGTTGTGAATAGCTCATATGCAAAATTTGAGAACATTTGGACATTTATAGGTCATGTTATAAAGATTGCAAAAATTATGCATTTCAAATTAGTTTTGCTCATCAATTTTGTTGCCCTTGGATGAGTGACTTACACTCATCCAAATGGGCTCAAAATTTGTATGTAGCCTAGTTGTAGTATGATAGTGAAGATCAATGGTTTACATTTTGCAAAAAATAGTCTTGATATGCAAACACACTTGAGTGTATTCGTGTGATCTATATACTTGAGTGTATTCTAGCCTGACTCTCTCTCTCTCTCTCTACATATATATATATATATATATATATATGAAAAGAGAGAGAGAGAGGTTAGGAAGTGTGTAATGGCCAGTACATGTCATTTTTATGTGCCAGCCATTAAAATGGCACATGCGAAGCATATTCACAAAATCCAAGCATATGGATTGATTCAACACTATATAGATTAGATATATTTAGAAAATCATCACCATATCTCATATATACCATGAGATATAGCAACCTATCATCTAAATTATTCTGTAGTTTCTGCAAATTACAGTTGATTACAAAATACACATTCTTTCACCAAATGATGTATGGATATTTTGTTGTGGTGATTTTTGATACACATCTTATCTAAGAGGTATACATCACATATATAAGGTTAGATTTGTCAATACAATTTCACAATCATCATAAATGAAAATGGGTACATGTAAGCTACATGTACTTAGGTACACAATTCTTTTAGCCATATATATCTATATTTATTGAATATTGAGGCATGGTAAGTCCTCCTTTCATCATTAGAATTAACACAGACAAAAATCACTTCAAACTCACTACAGAGTTACCTAGAGATCATACATCTATTGCCCATACCTATCTAAAGTTCTCATCAAGGGTTTAACAAGAATCAGTCGACAACTTAGATCTTGGGTCAAAAGTTCTCTACACCCAAAATCTGATAAACATGTAAACTTGATGATTAAGAAAGAGTACAAGTATAAAATGATTGATTATAAATGTATAATGTCCTATACAATAATAGATGTAGTAAAGAAAAACAAAATTGGGTAGCAGGACTACTCCCCACACCCTGGTGAAGGGATTGCTCGCTCATGGTGGTAGTAAAAAGTACAAACATGGAAAAAGAGGAAGGAGGCCATCATCACAGTAAAAGATGATATTGTAAACTTGGTGTGCGAAGAATGTCTTGAACTTGGAGATGAAACCATCAAGTCAACAACAAGAACAACTCCTTGACGTTTGTCAGAGGTGAACATGATGTTTACGGTCTCCTCTCCTTGTGGTGGGAAATGATACTATGGAAGCAAAGTAGGTGGTAAATATGATGGCTTGATGGTGGAAAATTTCTGTTATCTAGATTCTTTTGAAGTTAGGGACTTGTAGTCTCAACGGAGGTTGGGGTCTCTTTAGTTTGGCAACCAACAAAAAAACCCGATGGAAGTGGTTGATGGAAATTGAACATGGATGGATGATGATTGATTTTGGCAGCCTAGTGGCTTCGAGGGTAGATCCTTTTCTCAGTGTTAGTGTCCTTGTATTTATAGGAGGAGCGTGGGATTTGGAACCCTCCTCAATTGCCTTGTAGTTAAGAGTGTGAAATTATGATGAATCAAGTTGATGAACAAAGAGTTCTATCAGAAGATGAATTAAGAGTTCCATAAAAATATGAGTGTGAAACTTCCATCAAAAGAGGAATGCAAGATTCATGTAGGAAGGAAAGTAGATAAAAGTTTCATTGATATGTGGGCACACAATGTTTCTGTCAGGAGATGGTCATCGATAGGTGAGTGTGTAGTGTTTTTGTTAGAATATGATACACATGAGTTTCATTAAACGACGAGTGATGCAGCTTTGAAAACCAAAGGAAGGGAAGAGCGAGAAAACCAACAAGATTTTAGGCACATACAAACCCACTCGGGGAAGGGGGTTTAATATTGTGTGTCGTAGGGTCTGTGCCTATGAAGCATAAACTTATGGAATCATCAACTGATGAAGGGAAATATCAATGGAACTATGGTCCATTTATCAAAAACTTTATGTGCCCACTACTCAATTAGTGAGACTAGTGTCTCCTACCCTGGTGCAAGAGATATGAAGCTCAAAACTATCATAAAAACTTGGGATTTGGATCAAAATCCTATAATTTAACATAAAACTAAGAAGACCTACAGGTAAGCTAGTTATAAAGTAAAATGATGGAAACAAATGCAGTACTAAGATAAAATTATAACTTTTTTTTGAAAAATTGGGTAAATATATTATAAAAACCCTCGTTAAGGGGACAAAGTTACAAGCCACACCAACACCCACACATGTGACTAAACACTCCTAAGAATTGGTTACATCAGATCCCAATTCCTAGCAATAGTAGGAGAAATATCAAGACATGATTTAAAAGTAAAATACATTCTCTTGATCTCTAGAGCTAAACGGTTAAAGATGACAACAAAGTTTGAAGTGCCACCATTATGTAGTCGTTTATTGCGTTCCTCCCAAATGAAGTGGACAACACTAGTAATGGCCCAAAGCTCAATGATTCTGGACTATTTCGACCTCTTACCAAGGTCATTAAGGCAGCCATATAGAGAATAAGAGGACCTGATGTTGAGTTTAAGTTGAGCTCGACCCCAAATATATTTCCAGTATTTGCAGCCCTCAAACAAATGGGCAATCGAGTCATTGTGATGGCCACACAATAAGCATCCTGGGACAGGAGCCCCCGACCAGGAGCTAATCTTTTCCAGTGTAGGAAGGACATTAGTGAGAGCTCTAAAGGCAGTGAGACTCCACCTAGGATAGTGCTTAGAGAACCAAAGACTTTCATAAGCCTTATCAAATGGACGTCTTTGCCTGGTGTTTTCCCAAAGATCCCTGCCCGCCCACATTGAGAAGGAAGGCCACAGAGTTACCATACGCCTATGGCAAGTAGAGCCACTCTTGGAAAAAGTAACCAAGGAATCACCATACCTACAAGAAAGCCATGATCTCCATATGCATTAAACTTGGGTGAACTTATTGATATGACGTAAAGTATGGTAATCCGCAAGTTCATCAAGTCTCTTTAGACCAAGACTGCCTTCACAAAGCGGATAGGCCAACCATGACCAACAAGAGGGATGCACCGAGATGCCTTATAAGAAATAAAAAAGAAGCAACTCCATCCTACGCAGAATGACTGGGGGAATATCACCCATACGTAACTAGTAGCTAATCAAACCCATGACACAATGCTTAATAAGAACAAGATGACCAGCCATAGAGATTTTAGACCCCGACCATCTCTGTATCATGTCTCTTAGCTTGTCCAAACATTCATGAAAGTGGAACCTCCTGAGATTTCCACTAGCCATAGGGAACCCGAGATACTTCATGGGCCATGTGCCTTACTGAATACCCAAGCAATTGAGTAAGGCATCCTTGTTGCAGCAAGAAGAAGACAAAAATATATAGGTTTTATTAGGGTTGCACTTCATACTAGAGATAGAACTAAACTCAAGCAAAATCTATTTGAAATTTATAAGACTACGCAAGCGCCCCTCAGAGAAAATAAGAACATCATCTGCAAAAAGAAGGTGGCTAAGAGCCTTGGTCCTGTTGATAGGGTAGCTTTTAATGAGCTTGATATCATACGCTTCCTTAAGACATCTTCTGAAACCTTCCATAGCAAGGACAAATAACAAGGGTGATAAGGGATCTCCTTGTCTAAGACCATTAGAACTTTTGAAGAAGCCAATCGAAGAGCCATTCAGTAAGAGAGAAAAGGATGGAGTATCCACACATTTCTTTAGAATGGAGATAAACTTCTGATTGAACCCAAGGCCAGTAAGACAATCCCATAAGTAGGACCAACGAACGGAATCGAAGGCCTTGGCGATATCCAACTTGATGCAATCAGAAGAGGGACTGGACTTCCGATTGAATTTAAGAGTAAACTCAGCCGCAAGAAGAGAACAATCTTCAATACTCCTACCTTTAACAAAAGCACCTTTGTAAGGAGAGATAATATTTGGCAAAAGAGTGGCTAACCTCCTTAAGATGACTTTGGCAATAATTTTATAGAGCATCGAGCAGCAAGAAATAGGCCTAAAATTAGCTAGAGACGAAACAATGTCCTTCTTAGGAATAAGAGAAAGGAAAACATGATTGACCTGTCTAACCATGCTACCACCTACGAAAATCCACAGGACAACCTTAAGAAGATCATCACAAATGACGTTCCAATTTTCCCTATAGAAATAACCATTGAAGCCATCCGAGACCGGGCTTTTATGAGGCCCTATGCTCCATACTTCATCACGAACCTCATTCAGACTCAGTGTAGAACACAACATGACATTATCATTCACATAGACTAGAGGGGTCCAATATGGAATACAAGAGTTGGATGCAACATGAGGTTGATTATATAGCTACTCAAAGAACTGTACAGTGTCATCCGCAATGACATCATTATCCTGCAAAAACTCTCCATGTGAGTCAAAAAGTTCAGTTATAGAGTTAATATCATCCCTTCTCTTAACAATGGTATGATAGACTTTAGTGTTCCTATCTCCATTGGGAAGCCACTCCATCCTACTGCATTGCTAGAAATAAACCTACTCAGCCTTAAGAAGCATGTCTAGTCTCTCAAGGGTTTGTTTTTCAGCATGGATGAGATCAGGATCTAGAGGAAATGTACGAACCACGACTGATATGTCATCAAGCTCCATTCTTTCTCTTGTAATAAGGTTCTTGAGATTGACATAGTGTTTGGACCAAGTCTTCAACTTCTCCTTGACAATCTTGAGTTTATGACAGAATTGAAAGAGAGGGTTGCCTTTAATATCAGTAGCCCAAGCATCTTTAATAATGTCCCGTCAACCTTCCCAATCCAACTAGAAATTGAGGAATCTGAAAGGTTTCTTCTTGAAAGAAATAGGTCTCACATTGAGGTTTAAAGCACAGTGATCTGAATAGTTGCAAGTGATGAACTTTGTTTTGGAACCAGGAAATTTAGACAGCCAAGCATCATTGACAAAGGCTCTATCAAGCTTGCAAGAAACCCTTTTAGCAACGCCTTGTTTGTTATGCCAAGTATAAATCTCTTTACCAATGACATGTAGTTCGGTAAGACCAGCACTATCTAGGGCAACAAAAAGAGCTAAGGATGGTAGAAGGAACTTCACGACCTCTGGCCTTCTCCCCTTATTTCCTGATGTTATTGAAATCGCTAGTGATAAGACAAGCATCATCTATATTAGCAGCAATCCTCTCCAAGGTATTCCATAGAATAAAACGATCAGCCACAAAGTTCCTAGCATAGATAGCCGTAGTATAGATAGTGAGGCCACCTTTGTTAATGCATTTCATAGTGACCTGTTGATCATCCATTCCAGTCACAGTAGTAATCCAACAGTTAGGATTCCACCCAATATAGATACGACCATTAGGATCATGTAGATGATTAGAAGCCCATAGCCAACCTTTAGGGAACATACGATCAGACGTGTGAATCATATGGGACTTGATTTTAGATTCAACTAGAAAGTCCATAGTTGCTTTGTTATCAAAGATGGTTCTCCTCACTTCTTTCTTTTTATGTGGCTTCCCCGAGCCATGAACATTAGTCATGAGAAAGGTCATTAATGACCTCTAGAGGTAGAATGGGTCTTACGAGACCCATCACCCTTGGACGTCTTTGGACCTGTTACAACCCCAATTTTTGGGTTCAATTGGTGAGAAATATAATTTCTCATATTAAAGATAATTGAACAAAGAATGGTATAATTTGTTTGGAATAAGTGGATTTTGTTTACAATAGCCTTGATGTTTGTGTTGTGGGCTTTATTGGCTATTGGGCCCAAATAACAAGGAAATTCAATTAGTAAATAGATAATTGAATTTTTTTAAGAAAAGAAATATGTAGAAACCTTTAGAAGGCAAATCCAAAGAGGATTTCGTGCCTCTTGGGTTCCTTGGGTACCAAGGAGTCCAAGGTTGCAAAAAGAAGGCAATAAGAATAGAAAAGTTTAATTAAGTATTTCTTTAGTAAGAAAGGAATTGAAAATAATGTTAAAATGTTGGAAATTAGTGGAAAGAGGCATAAATGAGATTTCTTGGTGAAATTTCATATCCATGAGGTTGCCAATAGTAAAAGGAATGCCAATGAGGAAAATAATAGAGAAATAAAAAGAAATCCTCAAAAAGAGATATTTTAATGAGAAATAAACAAGATAATATGAAGTAATGCATAATGATGCATCTAGAAGGATAATAAGTATCCACTAAAAAGAATTTCGAAATAATGGAGTGTTTTGGGATCAAAGGAGTCCCAATAAAGAGGAAATAAAGAGAAAATACCATATTTGCAAAACAAAAGGATAATGTGATACCTTATTAATGAATTATGAGGTATTGTTAAAAAGAAAGTAATTTCTATTAAAGGAAATAGAAATTTCGTGGCTAATGGACTAAAATCTAAGAATAAAGACAATAATGCGAGGGATTTTCGAATTCCTAATATCCAAGTAATAGGAAATACCAAGGGAGAGAGAGAGAAGAATTGCTTCTCTTTGAAGGAAAATGATTCCTATTAGAAGAGGGACTTCGTTTCTTTAAGGAAAGCCATCCTAGGGCTTCGTTTCTCTCCCCTATAAAAGGGGTAAGATCTTGGTTTGAGTTCTGGAGAGAATCCCATGCAACAATCCCCTTTCTCCTTCTTCCTTCATGTTAATCCCAAGTAGAGGGATATGTTGCGACCCTGGTATAGAGAGAAGCCCAAGATGGGAGATGGAGGTGCACCAACGTCAGAGAATGACCTAGCCGGAGTTTCTGTACCCTAGACAACTTGCCAGGGTGGCCGCATGGCTGCAACTGGCGTCTGCAAGTGCGGGCTCGCGTAGCAGATCCTGAGTAGCTTGTCCACGGATCAGAGGCACCAGCAGGTGCGTGGAGTGCAGCGGAAGGAGTAGGACCTTCCCAGAGGGTCACCGGCCCTTGGAGGAGAGGGGGCAGCCGCGCATAGCTGAAGGTCGGCGGGCTAGGGCAGCAGCAGGCTGCCGTCGCGAGGAGGAAGAAGGTGGAGGGGCCGTTGGACGAAAATGCCCTCTGTGGGCTGAAGAGGCGCGTAACTTAACAAAGGGCATATCAGTCATTTGGTTATGTTTCCTGAACTAAGGGCAACGTTGCATGGAGCACACGTGGCACAACCTGATTGGCCAAGTAAGTAACTTTTTGCTAAAATCATAATTAATTCTAGGAAACTCGGATTAAAACAAGTTATATATGAAAATTGATCCTCAGAACGAGAGGAACACAAAGAAATTATGTTTGAATCCTAATTTTGCATGCTATTCGAACAGTAGTGTAAACTGTCATCTTTAATGAATTAAAGATTAAGAAACCCTATTTTGATATGATTAATGTGTTTAATAGGGTTTAATGGATCTTTAGGGTTGATGTTAACCTGTTAAATGTAAAAAGGTACTTTAAGATAAAAAAGGATGATCTTTGCACGTAATTAGTTTAATTTAGAGTTTATATACATAAATATGCTTGAAATGTGAAAAGTACATAAAGTTATCATCTTTAATGATTTAATTAAAGAAAAACCCTTAGATTTGATGACAAATGGACTTAATGACGTTATTTGGATAATTCAAGATGATATTAACCTGTTGTTAATAAAAGTGAAAAATAGGATCTAAAAAGATGATCTTTTTATATAATTGGTTTAATTTAGGGTTTCATGCATGATTATGCATTAATGAGCTTGAAAACCCTAATTTAGGAGAATACGTCTTTTAATTGGTTTAATTGTTTAAATCCATGAATAAATAGGGATATGATGATGCTAAGTCAATTTGGGTATAAAAGACTATTAAAATGGATAGTTGAGCAATTAAGGTTCATATAAATGGAAAAGAGTATTTTAGGGTTTGTTAACCTAAAAGGGATAAAGTTTGAGAAATTAATCTAAGAAACCCTAATGAATACTAATGAAACCTTAATGCGGATTAGAAACTCTAGAAAGAGAATCCAAGTCAATAAGTTAGATTCTTGATAAAGTGTGTAATAAACAGAGTACATATTCTTTTCAGGAATTATGTGATGATTGAATTACTTGCTTGGATTTGTTGATTGGTTGGATTGTATATACATGAAGTATATGTTGAATAATTTGCATGACTCATCAAATCAGGTATGTGGTTACACTTATGAATAATCGTTCTAGTTTCACGGCGATTCCCGAAGTTTTAATCGGTTGCTTGAAAATAACTGTTGGATGTTTATTTATTTCATGCAACTATAAAGTGACTATGATTATCACCATAAATGTGCATATATAATTGACTAGATCTGGGTCCACCTCTATTGCTTTGAAAAGGCTAAGAAAAAAAGGGGTAATCCTAGAGCAAGGTCTAGGTTATCGAGAGTTAGAAACTGGGCTACCTATGTGTAGTGCCATGAGACTCATTAGCCTGCCATGAGTTAAGGAGTGGGCTACTTATGAGTAGTGCCATGTGACTCAACCCTAGAAATTGGTTCACTTATAGGTGAATCATGAGGGGTTTAATGGGGACAACATAGAGGATAGGGTACTCTTGGATCGCAGAGTTATATCTAAAATGTAATCTTAGTTGTTAAATGATTAATTGAATGATTACATTGTTAACACATTTACATGATTATTGTTTCCCCCACATACCAGCTTCGGCTGACCGACGTTTTGTTTGTCGGCATTTTAGGTACAAGCTAAAAGGACAAACAGTAAACCGTCATATGGTGAAATACATGAAGTTAAATACAAGGAGGATTAGTTAGAGTAGAATCCTTACGTGGATAAAAGTTTAGAGATCCAAGTTTTCAAAAAGGTATGCAAAAATTTATTTTCTTACAACTTTTCAGTATAGTAGGTTAAAATTTGATAATTATTCTTGGTTAATTGCCGAACCTTTGATCCAGAAGTTATGGGTGCAGCTTCGACCTCTCGGTATCCCTTAATTGGGGGTTATCGAGAGATGGGGTCGTAACATTTGGTATCAAATCTTAGGTTCCTCAGTTAATCATTAATAATTATTAAATTTTACAAACTCCATAGAACCCAAGGGAGTTATTAGAGGATTATCCAAAAGACGGAGGTGTCTAGAAAAGGATCCCGACCGGGGGCTGGCAATATTTTCCTCCACATCGCTCGGAATACGAGGACTCCCAGATCCGTGTGACTGCCTGGCCAAAGTCTTAGGGTATGAATCGAAATAAGATACCTTTAGGACTTTCTCATCTTATTCATCCCTTCTCATCACAAATTCTGTTAAGGACCATAAGGATTAGGGTTTTCTCTCCCTTCCCCTCACCCTCTTGAGGTATGGGTAAGGATAATAAGGTCTAAGGAATCCTCCATCAAATTAATGAAAAGCATGTAAATGAAATGTCATGGACATAAGCTTATTAGATTAAGCGCAAACTAAAGAATAGATACATGCTTAGGTCGTATGACATAAGTTGTCATGTCCTCAGAAGAGACCTGAGGCTAGACCTTCTTGTCAGGAGGATAAGTTTGTCTTGGAGATAGAGATCTCCATTGCAAGTAGAGACATGGCACATCCTCTGAGGATGATGCTAACCCTAACTGTAAGTGAAGGTTAGAGAAAGATGAGTTGGACCAGGTGTTTGATAGGACATGTCTTTGGGATGCCATATGATCCACGGGTGACCTAGCACCTTTGGAAACCCAACCCTCGGAAGGGTCGTGCATGTTAGGGTTAAAAATAGCTTGTTAGATGATGATGTTAGTGAAGGATCTTAGAAACCCTATGGGCTTGTGCAAGTAGGGTATAGCTGGCACCTAGGGCACGTCATAGTGCTGACGGTAGGATGAAACCCTGGATAAGGAATCATGATGGAGCACAAAGGGTTATGGATGATCTTGAGCAAACATAAGTTCGAACCTAGGCTTCACCCATGTAGGGCATGCTTTTGAGGTTGATCCTTCAAGAAGAGAGAACCTCTAATGGTGAGGTTGGATGTAGGGTTAGCTCTAGAGAGAGCAGGAAACCCAACAAGAAGGTTGGAAGCCTAAAACCATGAGATATGAGGAACAATAGATGATAGTGGTTGCCTCATGATCGATCCCTAGAAGTTGATGATATCTTGGTTGCCTTTAGAGGGACCAAACCCTATAGAGAGGATGAGTCTGCTTATACCTTTGTACCTATGGTATAGATGAGAAGAAGAGTTACATAAACCCTGGAGAGGTATAGTAACAGGTTATGAGGCCTTGTACCTTGTTGGTTGTCCTTAAGGAAGACCCAACTCTAAGTGTTGCTCGAGTTGAAGGATGACAAGAAGTGCATGTCATGCCTTTTGCATGCTTGGTTTGTGGTTAAGAGATAGAGAATGTAGTTGGACACCTACAGGTGAACCTAGGGTTCCTAACCTAAGAAGGGAAGTGGTATACCTAATGCTCATGATGAGAATTAAGTTGCTATAGTTTCAAGCATGGTACACCTCATGTATAAAGGAAAAGGGAAGCCCCTTAAGTTTAAGGTATGTTTGTTGAACCCCTCATAGTTAGGTTGATGATAAAGGAAGGTATGATCTTGATCCAGCTTTGAGGAAAGAGGACAAGTATGACCTAGCATGGTACAGTAGGTGATCGGCTTGTGACTTAATAGCTTGATAGGGTTAAGTAGGCTCATGTGGATGTAAACCCTAGACCTAAGAACTTTTATGACCTTGTTGTCAAGAGATAGTTTTCCTCCCATCCTGGGAGAGGGACCCCTTTGGTAAGGTGTATATCAGTTTTGTTCGTTTAAGGTAACCTGAAGAGGTCTCACAGGATCTTGAGAAGCTAAGTGAAAAGTACATGGTATGAGAATGAACCTGTAGACCCATAGATATCCATCTCTAATTGCATATGAATGTGTTACCATGGAGGTAACCAGTATGGGGCTTGACCAAGGTAGGTAGGTTGCCATGATCCCTATGAAAGGATGAAATCCATCCCATGAATGAAGAAAGAGAGATGATGAAGACTTTGGTAAGGTTCTAAGTGAACATGTACTATAGTGGAGAATCCTAAGTCTATCCTAGGTTCAGGTAGGGATAAGACCGATGAAAGTAGGAGTTGCCAAATTCCCCAATTGCACATGACCATAGGGTCGGGAGGTAACAACTATCATTGTCTGAGGGCCATGGGTTAGGAGATTGATCACCTTCATGAATTCATGGGACCCAAAGGGCAGATGAGTAGGGCACTCTCTTGATGCATGAGGGAAGAGGGATGACCCCAAAAGAGCTGGTACCCTATAGACCTAGAGGAGATGGCCAAGGATATAAACCTGAGTAGGTTCAAGACTAGTTTGATATCATGATGTCTGTGATGTAGAGACATATGTGGCATTTTGCAACTTAGATGTAAAGGTGTATTGGCAAGATGAAATGTACCATCTCTACTCTCGGAATAGGAAGAACTCTGTATTTGGATTGCAGCCAAATGCTTATTTCCTCTTGTTATGGGGGTGAGAGATAGGACATTACACATGCTATACACCAAGGATAAGAGATGATGTAGGGTGGAACGTTGCCACGAGAAATAGGGATAGAGAAGATAACCTACCTTGGTAAAGTGGATGATACAAGGATGGTTTGCAAACACTAAGAGGTATGAGGTAGTCATCTTTTGAGAGTGTTTTATCATGAGCGATGTGGAACTTACAAGTTATACCAGGTTGAGTTTGATCACCATGATGATGAGATCAGAGAGTGTTCTTAATGAAGACAGACATAGAGTTTGAGGTGAGATGATAAGTGAAATACATGGAAGTGAATGTCTTCAATGTTACCTAATACCTAAGGATGTGAAGTGGTAAGGGATGCTCTGGTCGAGATACATCTGAATTGTTTGACTAGAAGCTAGAAGAGGTTGTTTGGATAACCCTAAGTTTGAAAAGGAGAGGTGTTTGGATAACACTCAGTTGTAACAAGATACATTGAAAAGTTAAGGGTTGTTTGGTTAGCCAGTCTAGTCCCTGATACGATGAAAGGATGGTGGTAGAACCTCAGATGCAATTCTTTGGAAAAGAAGGAGATGAAACCCCGACTAGAGTGGTTTAGGGTTTCAGAGGAATCGATCTTGAGGAACCATGACGTCCAGGAAATCATGATTGAAGATCACCATACACCGTGGTACTACCAAGATAATAAGTGACAGTAGCACTTTAGATGCCTAAGATGAGGCTGCACGTGGTATGTTGCCATGCATGATAGGAGGTGAAGGATGAGCACCAGTAACCCAATGCATGGATATAAAGGATAAGGAGTCCCCAAAAGGGAAGGGGAGTTCATCTCTATGGACGTTGTAACTATCCTCAGTACCAAGGAAGGTCGAGATGCAATATGGGTTATGGTAGATCGCCTTTCGTAGATGACATGAGAAAGAAAGAGTTCTGTCAAGGGACAGATCGGGTTGAGCTACATATGAGAGAGATGGTTCAACTACACCATGATGTGAGTTCAAAAGTTCATGAGTATGACTTAAAGGTTCACTACCATAAGGTGAAAGTAGGTACATGAAGAACTCGATGATAGTACAGTTTATCACCCCTAACTAATGGTTAGTATAATCTAGACTAAAGGGTCTGATGAGAGCATGTGTGCTCGTACATGGTGATATCTAAAGACAATTCTTGTCCTATGAAAGATGTGACAATGACCACCATAGCCAGTATCGGGTTTTATAAGAAGCTCTGTAAGGGAGGTTGTGTCGATCACCACTTCAGTAAGGTGATGTTGGTGAAAGGACCACATGATGGTTAGAAAAGGGCCACAGTGCGTGTAGATGAAGTCGCTTCAATCGTGCAATGGCTGAAAGGAGCCTAGAGATGACGAAAGTCATGAGCAGATGCAAAGTAGACTGACATGCAGTTCACTGTGGGAATGTGTGACATGAAAATCCGACCCCTCTAAGTTATGACTAAGAGAGATGAGTCCCTGATGCATGGGTTCTTTTGACATGGTTTGGTGGAGAAGGTTAAGTTTGACCTTACCCTTCAGGATAAAGTAATGTGTGATGAGTTCCATGTGTCCAGTTTAGAGCACTATGTGAGGTACCCCGACTATGTGCTGAGCAATGAACCTCGTGAGCCCCAAGGGAGGCTGACATGGCCTGAGTCACCTGTGCAGTTTATAGACGCCGGGATGAAAGAACTCAGAGAAAAGAATATGTGATGATAAAGGTTCTATGGAAGCTCCATTAGTACGGTAAAGCCACATAGGGGCCAATGATGGACATGGAAAAATCTTATCCTAAATTGTTTGTTTGTTTGTTTGATCGATAGAATTTTGAGGACAAAATTCCTATAAGAGGGGAAGGATGTTACAACCCCAATTTTTGGGTTCAATTGGTGAGAAATATAATTTCTCATATTAAAGATAATTGAACAAAGAATGGTATAATTTGTTTGGAATAAGTGGGTTTTGTTTACAATAGCCTTGATGTTTGTGTTGTGGGCTTTATTGGATATTGGGCCCAAATAACAAGGAAATTCAATTAGTAAATGGATAATTGAATTTTTTTAAGAAAAGAAATATGTAGAAACCTCTAGAAGGAAAATCCAAAGAGGATTTCGTGCCTCTTGGATTCCTTGGGTACCAAGGAGTCCAAGGTTGCAAAAAGAAGGCAATAAGAATAGAAAAGTTTAATTAAGTATTTCTTTAGTAAGAAAGGAATTGAAAATAATGTTAAAATGTTGGAAATGAGTGGAAAGATGCATAAATGAGATTTCTTGGTGAAATTTCGTATCCATGAGGTTTCCAATAGTAAAAGGAATGCCAATGAGGAAAATAAAAGAGAAATAAAAGAAATCCTCAAAAAGAGATATTTTAATGAGAAATAAACAAGATAATGTGAAGTAATGCATAATGATGCATCTAGAAGGATAATAAGTATCCAATAAAAAGAATTTCAAAATAATGGAGTGTTTTGGGATCAAAGGAGTCCCAATAAAGAGGAAAGAAAGAGAAAATACCATATTTGCAAAATAAAAGGATAATGTGATACCTTATTAATGAATTATGAGGTATTGTTAAAAAGAAAGTAATTTCTATTAAAGGAAATAAAAATTTCATGGCTAATGGACTAAAAGCTAAGAATAAAGACAATAATGAGAGGGATTTTTGAATTCCTAATATCCAAGTAATAGGAAATACCAAGGGAGAGAGAGAGAGAAGAATTGCTTCTCTATGAAGGAAAACAATTCCTATTAGAAGAGGGACTTCGTTTCTTTAAGGAAAGCCATCCTAGGGCTTCGTTTCTCTCCCCTATAAAAGGGGTAAGATCTTGGTTTGAGTTCTGGAGAGAATCCCACGTAGCAATCCCCTTTCTCCTTCTTCCTTCACGTTAAACCCTAGTAGAGGGATATGTTGCGACCCTGGTACAGAGAGAAGCCCAGGAGGGGAGCTGGAGGTGCGCCGAGGTCAGAGAATGACCTAGCCGGAGTTTCTGTACCCTAGACAACTCGCCAGGGCGGCCGCATGGCTGCAACTGGTGTCTGCAAGTGCAGGCTCGCACAGCAGATCCCGACCAGCTTGGCTGCGGATCAGAGGCACCAGTAGGTGCGTGGAGTGCGCGACGGAAGGAGTAGGACCTTCCCGGAGGGTCACCGGCCCTTGGAGGAGAGGGGGTAGCCACGCATAGCTAAAGGTCGGAGGGCTAGGGCAGTAGCAGGCTGTCGTTGTGAGGAGGAAGAAGGTGGAGTGGCCGTTGGATGAAAATGCCCTCCGTGGGCTGAAGAGGCGCGTAACTTAACAAAGGGCATATCAGTCATTTGGTTATGTTTCCTGAACTAAGGGCAACGTTGCATGGAGCACACGTGGCACAACCTGATTGGCCAATTATGTAACTTTTTGCTAAAATCATAATTAATTCTAGGAAACTCGGATTAAAACAAGTTATATATGAAAATTGATCCTCAGAATGAAAGGAACACAAAGAAATTATGTTTGAATCCTGATTTTGCATGCTATCCGAAAAGTAGTGTAAACTATCATCTTTAATGAATTAAAGATTAAGAAACCCTATTTTGATATGATTAATGTGTTTAATAGGGTTTAATGGATCTTTAGGGTTGATGTTAACCTGTTAAATGTAAAAAGGTACTTTAAGATCGAAAAGGATGATCTTTGCATGTAATTAGTTTAATTTAGAGTTTATATACATAAATATGCTTGAAATGTGAAAAGTACATAAAGTTATCATCTTTAATGATTTATTTAAAGAAAAACCCTTAGATTTGATGATAGATGGACTTAATGACGTTATTTGGATAATTCAAGATGATATTAACCTGTTGTTAATAAAAGTGAAAAATAGGATCTAAAAAGATGATCTTTTTATATAATTGGTTTAATTTAGGGTTTCGTGCATGATTATGCATTAATGAGCTTGAAAACCCTAATTTAGGAGAATACGTCTTTTAATTGGTTTAATTGTTTAAATCCATGAATAAATAGGGATATGATGATCCTAAGCCAATTTGGGTATAAACGACTATTAAAATGGATAGTTGAGCAATTAAGGTTCATATAAATGGAAAAGAGTATTTTAGGGTTTGTTAACCTAAAAGGGATAAAGTTTGAGAAATTGATCTAAGAAACCCTAATGAATACTAATGAAACCTTAATGCGGATTAGAAACCCTAGAAAGAGAATCCAAGTCAATAAAGTAGATTCTTGATAAAGTGTATAATAAATAGAGTACATATTCTTTTCAGGAATTATATGATGATTGAATTACTTGCTTGGATCTGTTGATTGGCTGGATTGTATATACATGGAGTATATGTTGAATAATCTGCATGAATCATCAAATCAGGTATGTGGTTACGCTTATTAATAATCGCTCTAGTTTCACGGCAATTCTCGAAGTTTTAATCGGTTGCTTGAAAATAACTGTTGGATGTTTATTTATTTCATGAAACTATAAAGTGACTATGATTATCACCATAAATGTGCATATATAACTGACTAGATCTGGGTCCACCTCTATTGCTTTGAAAAGGCTAAGAAAAAAAAGGGGTAATCCTAGAGCAAGGTCTAGGTTACCGAGAATTAGAAATTGGGCTACCTACGTGTAGTGCCATGAGACTCATTAGCCTGCCATGAGTTAAGGAGTGGGCTACTTACGTGTAGTGCCATTTGACTCAACCCTAGAAATTGGTTCACTTATAGGTGAATCATGAGGGGTTTAATGGGGACAACATAGAGGATAGGGTACTCTTGGATCACAGAGTTATATCTAAAATGTAATCTTTGTTGTTAAATGATTAATTGAATGATTACATTGTTAACGTATTTACATGATTATTGTTTCCCCCACATACCAGCTTCGGCCGACCGACGTTTTGTTTGTCGGCGTTTTAGGTACAAGCCAAAAGGACAAACAGTAAACCGTCATATGGTGAAATACATGAAGTTAAATACAAGGTGGATTAGTTAGAGTAGAATCCTTAAGTGGATAAAAGTTTAGAGATACAAGTTTTCAAAAAGGTATGCAAAAATTTATTTTCTTATAGCTTTTCAGTATAGTAGGTTAAAATTTGATAATTATTCTTGGTTAATTGTCGAACCTTTGATCCGGAAGTTATGGGTGCGGCTTGGACCTCTCAGTCTCCCTTAATTGGGGGTTATCGGGAGATGGGGTCATAACAAGACCCTTGGACAACGAAGAAGAAGAAGCGCCAGTGGAGCATTTAGTTGTATCTACAACCTCACCCGAGCCAGCTACGTTGGCACCCACCATTGTGCCATCAAGTGCATGGGCACTCAAACCATCGCCCATAACGCTAGAAGAACCGGGTGCAACACCATCGATAACGCGACGCAACATCACACCATCAGCCCACGATGTAGTGATGGTGATGCCCAGATACGCAACCCATGACACAACGTCTGGAGACGCAACGTCAGTAACGCCCGGGGACATAGCATCAGTGACACTATCAACCTGAGACACATCGTTGTGACGCAACATCGTGATGGAGCGTCGAGCCATCACCACCCTCAACCCTAGGAGCGGTGCCGTCAACTGATGAGGAGGCTCCACCACCATTCGCCCATGTCTCAACACCTCCACCAGAGGAAGGGGCCGCAACCCTCACGTCTGTGATGCCAAGAACAAGATCCCCAACACCAGTAACACCACCACCGTCACAAGTGTCATTACCAGTATCATCTCCACCACCCGATGAGGATGCACCACCACCCAGGATGTTGCTAGGGCGCACGACCTCAACATGATCACCATGTTCATCCGTAGTAACATTATCAACAACCACAACTTTGCCCTTCCTTCCCATGACCATCTAGGTTTGCATTGATCTTGGGGCAGGGACCTCCACATTGACAATCGGATTGATTGGACAATCGGAACCATCATGCCCAAAAACCTTGCACTCAGTACATCTCTTCGGGATATATTCATACTAGATCTTCACCGGCATAGGATCTCACCAAGGCATATTGACCCATACCTCTTGAGGAGGCTCTTCATCAGCTTCAATTTCCACCAAAGCACATGCCTCTCCCAGATATTCCTAACCTAACGACTTGTAGTCAATTATGAGTAGCTTCCCTACTCCACTCACCACACTGCCAATAGCCCTAGGGGACCAATTGCGTCCCATACTAGGGATACTAATCCAGACTGGTATGGTGCTGAAGAAATCTTTCTTTAAGTCATCCCCCGTCTTGTAATCTTTGACGACCACCAAACGATTATCAAACCAACGTGAACCACTATTGATGATGCTCTTCTTGTCCTCAGACGAGTTGAAACGAAGAAGAAAGAACTTGTTCGGTTTAGAAAATATATCAAAGCCTCCCTTAGGTTTCCAAACTCGACATATCCAAGCGAGGAGGTGGAAGTAGTATGGTCACTTTCCCGTCACATACAAGATTGCTGTGTGTTCCCAGCACTTCTCCATAGCTTCATAGGTAGGATCGTCAATGGTAACAAAGCATTTACCATCAATCTTCTCAGGAGGGCTAAGCGAGTACTTCTCAACTCCAACGTCGCCAGCGGCCAGGACCTGATTCCAAGCCCTCCTAGGGATTGGGTTGGGCGTCGCCACAGGAGCCCCATCATTAGATGAATCCACCACAACCATGGCACTGGAGAGGGGGGAGGAACACCCCCCTCTGGGGGGATGGGAGAAGCTCGCCTCGGGATCGCTCGTCGCAGTCAGGTGGCGCTAACCCTAAGGCAGAATGCGCTATCAAGAGAACGGAAGATAAAATTACAACTAAAACTAGGAATAATATGCATTCATCAAAAAGGAAATTTTAGCCAGAATAGAGCTTCAAGATAAAAAAGGAGGTCCATAACTCATATGACACTAGTTTCCTGGAAGCAATCAACTATCCTACATGTCTCATTAACATATTGTTGGGTCCTAAGAAGGATGAAGAAAATGAACGTGCATGATATACTTTGACTTGAACAAAGAATCCCCCCCAAGACAACCTTCATCTACTACACATAGACGTACTTGTCAACAAAACACCATGACATACCCTTCCCAACGTTCTGGATGACTTCATTGACTATTATTAAATCAAAATCTCTAAACAAGTCAATCATCATCATGGAATGAGGAGTTTTATATTACCGAGTCATGCCTTTTTTGCCTAAAAAATGTTAGATCCACATACCAAGGATGGTAACCCTCTTTCATGATATGATGCACAATGAGATTGAGGTCTACATGGGCGTCATGATTGAAAAATCTATAGAGCTATTCTAAAGAATCTCTTCTAAATATTATCATGATTCTTCCTTTGTCACAATGCAAATAAGTTTACCTTTAGATTTACATATGGTAATGTAACATCCCTGACCTGGGTTATGAGTCAACCCTAGGTGTTTTGCCTAAATATGTAATTAAATCTTTGTGATTAACTCTGAGCATGTAATTAAGCTTCTCAGAAAAGTATATTTCAGTATTTGCTCCTTTTTATTTCAAGTTGTAGCATTGTTTTGATATACAGGGACCTATGTGCAATTTACCCAGTTGAAAGGGTTATCTTCAATTTGCACAAAATAAGATGTTTCTATGATGTTGAGACATCATGAGAATCTTTTTGGCAAAGTTTGAGGGATTTCCCAAGCTTGGGCACCAAGTTGCAGCTGTGGAAGCAATCCCGGGGCTTGAAACCCTAATTTGGGGTAAAATGAAATTTACCCAAATTAAGGGATGCAATTTGTAAAATATGTCATCTAAAGTATATTTTAGACTCTTGCCATCATTTAGAGAAGAAATGATGAGGAAGTCACCTCAATTGAGTTATCAAGTTATGAAATATGCCTTGTGATTGAATAATCAGGGTATATGTGCAATATCTCTTTATGTATGTACCTTATTATTAGATTGTTCTTCCTTGCCTTCTTTTCTAGACCTTAAGATAAGGTTTGTCCTTAGAATGAAGAGGAAGGGACGAGCAAGTAATAAAGGAAGGACTTAGTTGGAATTAGGGGAAACTTATGGGCTTTTAATGAAACATCACCCAAGTATATGTATACCCTACCTCTCAAGCAAAGGAACTTTTCCTTCATGCATATCACTGTTTCCTCTTTGCTTGGCCGACTAAGGACTGTCTTGGAGCTCAAGAGAAACGACCAAGGGTGCAAGGTAGGTTTGAACCCCTCTTCTTGCCTAATTCCATGGTTAGAACTCGAATTCAAGGTCATCTTCATGGCTAACTCTTGAAACCCTACCTTTCTAGCCGTCTCTTTTCACCCTTTCTTGGAGTTTTCACCTTGGCCAGCCTGTGGGAACTCAAGGACGCCATTAGAGCTTGGATCTTGAAAGCTTGGAGCTCAAGAAGCAAGCTTTAGGCGGGTTTTATAACTCTAAACCCATGCTTTACTACACACATCTTTTATTTGCGGTTAGATGATAGTCCTTCATGTATCTTGCTGTTCTTTGCTATTTTGCAAGAAAACCCGTGGGATATCTGTACTGTTCTTGAGCTAGGAGATGAAGGCGTGATTTCCAAGAAAAACCCACCGCTTTTCACTTTCTTAAACGGTCCCAACAGTTTGCTCTCTCAGACTCAAGACCGCGAGGTGAGCAAACGGTCTCGAGACCGCGACAGGGAAAACGGTCTCCAAGACCGTTTGTCCCCGTTGACCGAGCGTGGACAGTATAAGAAATCTGTTCCTAATTATATAGGATAATTACCCTCAAAATTTGGGAGGCTAACTCTAAAGGAATCGGGAGATATGACCTTTTTAAGTAACAACTTTATTTCAATTTATTCCTGATTTTCAAACGGTCTGAAATTGCCTTTTTGGGCAAACGGTCTCAAGACCGTGTAAGATCGTTGACTAAGTGTTGAAAATATGCAATTACTGTTCAAAATTATGTTAATTAACAACTCACCAAGTTTGATGGTCTAATTCCAAACGGGCTAAGAGTTAAAGGGTGAATACTAGGGCTAACCCTAGGTAAAATCAGTACTGAAATTATGGTGACCTAATTAGGGTTTTTAGGGTTGATTGACCTAAACGGTCTCAAGACCGTTTGGGGGTCACCAAACGGTCTCAAGACTGCGAGGGCAATCAACCAAGACCGTTTGGAGGTCTGGGGTCAAGATTAGTTGACTAATTGAAGGTACAATTACACCAAATTACATTGCAATTAAATATTGATATAATCATCAACTCAATTTGTTCAACCTTGATGAATTTCCACTAGAATCCAAAATTGGATGGGCAAACGGTCTCAAGACCGTTTGGAACTCATCCAAACGGTCTCAAGACCGAGAGGACAATCACCCAAGACCGTTTGAAGGTCTAGGGTTGAGTAATTTGACCAATTGAGGACCCAATTGCAAATAAGTTATCAATTTAATCAAAATTCTATTTTGTGGCTCAATCATGGTTCAACCCCTATCAAATCACCTTAGATTTTGATGAAATCTTGGACAAACGGTCTCAAGACCATGTGGGGTCCACCCACATGACTTCAAGACCGTTTGGACCAAGTTTGAGCCCAATTGGAGCTCAATTGAAGGGTTCAACCTTGTGTTGATGCACATTGTTGAGTATTGATGGGTGAACATTGATAGACCCTAATTGAATCGATTTCAATCCTAATTGGTCAACAATTGAGGGTCAATTGAATGACCAATTGGTTAAGCATAACCTTAATTGACCCAATCCAGAGGTGGTCAACATAGCTTTGACCTTTTGAGGGCTTCAACATCGTTTGACACCATCGATTGCTTTATTGATTTTGTTGATGGACCAAACGGTTGAGACCTTGAGAGCCTCGCGGTCTCAAGACCGTGAGAGGGCTCGTGGTCTCAAGACCGTGAGAGGGCTCGCGGTCTCAAGACTGTGAGGGGGCTCACGGTCTCAAGACCGAGAGGGGGCTCACGATCTCAAGACCGCGAAGGGCCTCGCGGTCCTGAGGTCAAGATGGGCAAACGGCCAACGTCTCTTTGCGGTCTCAACATCAACTTGAACCAATGAGAGGGCTTCGCGGTCTTGAACCACTTGAAGAGGCTCGCGGTCTTGAAGCCTAAGGGGGCTCGCGGTCTTGAAGTAAGAAGGAGGCTCGCGGTCTTGGAAAGTCAAAGTGGGCAAACGGTCAACACTTTCAACCGATCTCAACTCAATTGATGATTAATGATTGAAATCAATCAATGTAATTCCAAGTTGACTTCTTTCAATCAATTCATAATATAAATGGTCCAATGTTGCCCCAAATAAAACCCTAATGATAACCTAGGATAGTAAGGGGTTATTTGACTAAGGTTTTTGACCATAATGATGATCAATGGGATGAATTACCAAAATACCCCTGAAGGGTCAATTGAGTTATACCTTGCTCAATTCAAACTCTAATTACATAAGAATGATGTTTTTAGTCATAATGACTCTATCCAACTTGATCTAGTCTAATGTTATCATCAACCATTAGTATGATGAAAGAGAGAAAGTACTCTAGAGAGAGAAAGTACTCTAGAGAGAGAAAGTAACTCTAATCACATAATGGTGATGTTTTTGGCTATGTTAGCCTATAATGACTCAATCCAACCTGTTTTAGAGTGATGTTGACATCACCTAACATTATGATGAGAGAGAAAGTACTTCTAGAGAGAGAAAGTACCCTTTTTAAATGGAAACTCAAGTAAAGCATCTCCAATGCACATAAGTGAGCATAATTAGGGTATGGTCCACCTGTGTGAGATCATAGAAACCCTAACTATGATAAATGATGAACTTTTACCTAATCTAAGGGCATCAGTGATGATGTTATTCATACATAATGATGTTATGAGTTCAATTCACCTTAATGTGAATAGTAAACCCTAATTCAAGGGTGATGACATGTAATGTGAATAGTAAACCCTAATTCAAGGGTAAGGACATGTAATGTGAATAGTAAACCCTAATTCAAGGGAAATGGCATGCTTTTGAGTATTAAACTCTATTTTTTTATGTGAATTAGAGATTTAACTCTTATGACAAGAATAGGAAGTACATTCCTTATTGTTGTATTACCTTTATCAGATATATTAAACATGCAGGTTCTGATATGAAGGTAATCATATCCAGGTATGGATGTTGCTGTTATATTCATTAAAGGCATGTTGTTAGCCTTATGAATAAGTAAAGTAATCTGATGCCTTGCCAGTGGCATCCTATGCTGATAATGGGCTATGAGAGCCATGAATACCATCAAGGTCATGCCTTAGAGATGACTTGTGATGAGGATAATGAGAAATGATAATTGATATGAGTTAGGCCGGTTACATTTAGTATTCTTCTTTTATAGCTGCTATGCTATTGTTATTGTTTGAAGAACAATGTATGCTGTTAAAGAATACTGAATGTACCTAACTAATCAAGCATAATGTAGAGCCCTGATCATAGATCCATCATTGTCAGAGATTAAGTGATGGTGAAACAGGTTTTCCTTAGGGAACTCCTGGAGCACATACTTTTGAGTATGTGGGGTACATGGATGTGTAGAACCTTACATCCTAGTGTAGGAAAGTGATGTAGATATGTAATCCATCCATCCTTCACTATATTTCCTTATCCTATCAGTGGTAGGTAAACATGAAACCTCCTGATGATGAAGAAAGCACAGATATCCGTATCAGTGGTAGGTAAACATGAAACCTCCTGATGACAAAGAGAGTACAGAACGCCACTGTGACTCTAAAATAGCAAAGGACCAGTTTACCCTGGTGAGCTATAATAGTAGAGACACGAGATGTCCTACAAGTGATCCTCTTACTGACTGAGGAAGGTGAAGGTCATGAGAATCCGGCTCTCTTAATGACCTATGTATGATACTGATGCGGCTTCTCAGCGATCAGTTGGAGTATGAGTGGTAAGCCTCATCTCCACAGGGCATAATGTTGTTTGTAAAATATAATCAACTATGTAGTATAACTTGTTAGAGATAACTCCAAGTTAGTTTATTGATGTTACGTTGCAATAGTGCTTATATTCTTCATATCTCCTAATTGTAGAGATCTTGTTATACCTGCAACGGTTATAGAATACTTTGAAGGTCTTACTGCTTAATATATTCTTTGATGTTATAATAAAGCTTCTGGCGAAGAGTTATAACTCTCGCTGGGACAATTATGTATAATTGTCTCACCCCGTAGACTTCAACTTTTTAGGTGGACGTCGGAGATGAAGGAACCAGGCTACAGGTGACCAGTCTCGGCAGCAGCAGCACCAGGGGCAGCAGTAATCTCAGGTGGAGATTTGTCCTACCATGTGGTGTAGTTAGAGTCAGTCCTATATGTCCTCTGTACTCTCAGGTCTTGGAGTCTTTTGTATAGTGATCTTGAGATTTTATATCTTGATGTATATAATTACTCAAGAAGTAATTATCCTGAGATGTAAACAGTTTACCTTACTTTATGAAAGAAGCTTTTATGGATTCAAGCTCTTGTCACGAAAAGTTTTAATTTCCCATGATTTTTGTCTTCCGCTGATTACCGATTCGCTTCCGCTAAGTTTTAATCGTGTTTATATCATGGTTTGGAGATCAGAGACCACAATTAGTGGTATCAGAGCTCCAGGTTCAGTTGAGTCTACAGAGGCATAGGACTTAGGATGTCGAGTCTACCTTTAGTACTCCTTCCTCATCTAATAGAATCTTGTGCTCCTCAGGAGAAGAAGATACATAAGAATATCAGAACATCGTGATGAGCACGTGGTAGAGAGTAGTGCTAGTGCACCTCGAGGCGGTGCAAGAGTTCCGAGAATAGAACAACCTACACCTGAGTTGCCAAGAGAGCCACCCCAGTTCGACCCAGCTGACATGAGTGATCCAGCTGTACAGACGATGTTCGGGCAGTTCATGACTGCCATGACACATATAACCGATAGGATGCCCATTCCTACACCTAGGGCACCTGTCCAGCCTGAAGTACAAGGTATTGGTAAGACATTCGAACGACTTCGTCGTGTCAGAGCTACTGAGTACTTCGGAACTGCCGACCCTGCAGATGCTGACTTATGGTTGACAGAGTTGGAGAAGGCTTTCAGGATTCTTATGATTCCGGAAGCTGAGAAGGTTAGACATGCTGTCTATTTTCTCAAAGGTAGTGCTGGTCACTGGTGGAACATGGAAGAGCAGAAGAGACCTGGAGTAGAGTTCTCATGGGAAGAGTTTCGTCAGGAATTTATCAATAGATATTTTCCAAAGACCTTCCTAGATGAGAAGATCTCTCAGTTTGAGAAACTAAGGCAGAGTATGATGAACATTAGTGAGTATGAAGCTAAGTTCATGGAGTTGTTGCGGTTCTGTCCGCACATGGCCGCTACGGATGAGGAAAGAATCAGAAGATTCAAAAAGGGTTTGAATTCTGATATGTCAACCCCTGTGTCTGCCTTAGAAAACAGAGAGAGATTCTCTACCTTCGTTGAGTCAGTCCAAAGGATAGAGAGATCTGTGGTTGAGAAAAGACAAACCCATAAAAGATATCCACAGTTCCAGGGTTCTTCATCTAGGGATTCCAAGAAACCTAGATTCTCTGCACCTAACCCTCCACCACCCAGATCAAGTTTTCAAACTCAATGAACACCAAGCAGAGGTAGAGGACGAAGTCAACCGCTCCAAGGGACGCACAGTTCTGCATCTGAGTCAGTCACTGGACCACCCAGACCACAACAACAGGAGAGGAGTTGCTACAACTGTGGTAAGGTGGGACACTTGATGAAGGATTGCCGTTCTAGGCCTGTCAGTGTGACACAACAAACCCCGAGACAGAATCAACAGGGATCTCAGAATAGACAACGTCAAGGAGCAGCTCGAGGACGTGGACAAGCGTCTCAAGCTGGATCATCAGCACCACCTCAACACCAGGCGACTGCGAGATTCTATGCTATGAACCCACCTGAGGCAGTGGTCAATCCACGGGTAGTGGCAGGTCAGATGAAATTTTTATATTCCGATATGTCTATATCCTGTGATGTATCTGTTCTGATTGATCCGGGTGCTACACACTCTTTCATCACTCATGAAATGATTCGTAACTGCAATGTGACTGTTAGTCATAGAGTAGATAGTTTGTTGTTAGAGACTCCGTTGAGTGGGTCTGCCGTTTTGCAGGAGGTATGTTCTTCCTGCATCCTTTTCTTTTCTGACCATCGCATTCAAGTGGATCTTATACCACTTGATATGCAGGGATTTGATATAATCCTTGGGATGGATACCTTAGAAAGGTATAGAGTTGTCTTGGATTGTGAGTCCAAGTTGGCTGTGTTTGCTGATAAAAGCAACACATGGATCTTTCAAGGTGAAAGAAAGATTCTGCCCACCTGTCTTGTGTCAGCTATGGTTGCTGATAAGCTGTTGAGGCAAGGATGTTATGCATTCTTAGCCCATGTGGTAGATGTTACCAAGGAAAGTTCCAATCCTGCCGAAGTTCCTATAGTCAGGGAATTCGAAGATGTGTTTCCTGAAGAACTTCCTGGTATACCACCACCTCGGGAGATTGATTTTGAAATTAATCTGATCCCAGATACGAAACCCATAGCTCAAACCCCGTATAGGATGGCGCCTGCCGAGATGGCAGAACTCAAGAAACAGCTTCAAGAGTTACTTGAGAGAGGTTTTATCCGACCGAGTACTTCACCTTGGGGTGCTCCGGTCTTGTTTGTTAAAAAGAAAGATGGGTCAATGCAGTTATGCATTGATTACAAACAACTCAATAAAGTAACAATAAAGAATAAGTATCCTCTGCCGAGGATTGATGATCTCTTTGACCAGTTGCGTGGTGCAACAGTCTTTTCAAAGATAGACTTGAGGTCTGGATATCACCAACTCCGTATTAAGGATAGTGACATATCCAAGTCTGCCTTTAGGACAAGATATGGTCACTATGAGTTCACGGTTATGTCGTTTGGACTAACCAATGCACCAGCTGCATTTATGGAACTCATGAATAGAGTTTTTCGACCTTTCCTTGATCAGTGTGTTGTCATCTTCATAGATGACATTCTGATTTATAGTAAGGATGCTCAGCAGCATGAGCAACATCTTCGCCAAGCTTTGACCTTGCTAAGAGAACATAAGCTGTACGCTAAGTTTAGCAAGTGTGAGTTCTGGCTGCCGGAGGTATCTTTTCTTGGACATGTAATATCCGCCTCGGGAATTCGTGTTGACCCTACAAAGGTAGAATCTGTTCTACAATGGGAACAACCAAAGACACCGACAGAGATTCGAAGTTTCTTGGGGTTAGCTGGCTATTATCGAAGGTTCATTAAGAACTTTAGTTCTATAGCTTTACCCTTGACCAAGTTAACCCGGAAAGATGTTCCTTTTTCTTGGAGTGATAAGTGTCAACAATCCTTCCAGTTGCTGAAAGAGAGGTTGACAAGTGCACCTGTGCTAGTGCTACCTGAACAAGGAAAAGGATATGTAGTTTTCTGTGATGCTTCCAAGAATGGACTAGGATGTGTGTTGATGTAGGATAAACAAGTGATTTCTTTTGCTTCCCGACAGCTTAAGAAACACGAGGAGAATTATCCAACACACGATCTGGAGTTAGCTGCTGTGGTTCATGCTTTGAAGATCTGGAGGCACTATCTCTACGGAGAAACATTCCAGATTTTTACAGACCACAAAAACCTTAAGTATATCTTCTCTCAGCATGAGCTCAACATGAGGCAACGTCGCTTGATGGAATTAATCAAGGACTACGACTGTACAATTGATTACCATCCAGGCAAGGCCAATGTCGTTGCAGATGCCTTGAGTAGGAAATCAGCAACATCAACCATGAATAGAACACAACTAAACTCTTTAGTATGCTCTAGAAGAGATATGCTTATCTCTTTAAGGCAAGACAATGTACAGTTGAAGGTGTCATTGTTAACCGGTTTGTTAGTTGAGATGCATATTAAACCTACTCTAAGGGAGCAGATTAAAGAGGCACAGCTAGGTGATGCTGCAATTCAACATATAAGATCTGAGTATGGAAATGAGAAGCAAGAAGGTTTTCATGACTCAAAAGATCAAGTAGCTTGTTATAATGGAAGAATGATAGTGCCGGATGTGGACAACTTGAGGAAGTTAGTCCTGGAAGAAGCCCATTCTTCCATGTATGCTATGCATCCAGGGAGCACCAAGATGTATCGGAATTTGAAGGATCTGTATTGGTGGCCTGGGATGAAAAAGGACGTTGCAGAGTTTGTTCTGAGGTGTCCCGTGTGTCAGCAAGTTAAAGCTGAACACCAGAAGCATGCAGGAACAATGCAACCTTTACCCATATCACAGTGGAAGTGGGACCATGTGACCATGGACTTTGTTGTTGGCCTACCCAGGACAAGCAAAGGACATGATTCCATTTGGGTAATTGTTGATAGGTTGACTAAGACAGCACATTTCTTACCTGTCAAAACAACCTATTCTACTGAAAGGTTATCAGAATTGTATGTTCAAGAGATAGTGCGTTTGCACGGAGTTCCTGTCACAATAGTTTCTGACAGAGGTCCTCAGTTTACAAGTCATTTTTGGGAACAGTTGCACAGAGCCTTAGGCACCAAGCTATGGTTTAGTACGGCCTTTCACCCACAGACTGATGGACAGTCGGAAAGGACCATACAAACCTTAGAAGACATGTTGCGAGCATGTGTTCTCCAGTTCACCGGAAGTTGGGATCTACACCTAAGCTTGATAGAGTTTGCCTATAACAATAGCTATCAGCATAGTATTGATATGGCACCTTATGAAGCCTTATATGGTAGACGTTGTAGATCACCCTTGTGTTGGTTTGAAACTGGTGAGCACCAGTTGTTAGGTCCTGACCTGGTGCAGCAAACCACAGAAAATCTTAAAGTTATACAACATAAGATTAAGACTGCTCAGGATAGGCAGAAATCTTATGCTGACAAACGTCGTAGACCCTTAGAGTTCCAGGTTAGAGACAGAGTATACCTTAAGGTCTCACCTTGGAAAGGGGTCCTTCGTTTTGGAAGGAAAGGGAAGTTAGCTCCTAGATATATGGGGCCTTATCCAATCATTGAACAGATTGGAAAGGTAGCATATAAACTAAAGCTTCCCCTAGAATTACAGAGGTTACATCCTGTGTTTCACATTTCTATGTTGAAGAAATGTCACCCAGACACCGAGTCAGTTCTACAACCTATGGAGGTAGAATTGAATGATGACATATCCTATGAGGAGGGACTAGTGTCAATCCTTGATAAACGAATTAAAAAGTTAAAGAAGAAAGATATAAGTCTTGTGAAAGTCCTCTGGAACCATCGTGGTATTGAAGAAGCCACTTGGGAGTTAGAGGATGAGATGAGAAGGAAGTATCCTGCCCTTTTCTCGTAGTATGTTTTATCGATTTCGGGGACGAAATCCTTGTAAGGGGTGGATAATTTGTAAAATCCCTGACCTGGGTTATGAGTCAACCCTAGGTGTTTTGCCTAAATATGTAATTAAATCTTTGTGATTAACTCTGAGCATGTAATTAAGCTTCTTAGAAAAGTATATTTCAGTATTTGCTCCTTTTTATTTCAAGTTGTAGCATTGTTTTGATATACAGGGACCTATGTGCAATTTACCCAGTTGAAAGGGTTATCTTGCAATTTTCACAAAATAAGATGTTCCTCTGATGTTGAGACATCATGAGAATCTTTTTGGTAAAGTTTGAGGGATTTCCCAAGCTTGGGCACCAAGTTGCAGCTGTGGAAGCAATCCCGGGGCTTGAAACCCTAATTTGGGGTAAAATGCAATTTACCCAAATTAAGGGATGCAATTTGTAAAATATGTCATCTAAAGTATCTTTTAGACTCTTTCCATCATTTAGAGAAGAAATGATGAGGAAGTCACCTCAATTGAGTTATCAAGTTATGAAATATGCCTTGTGATTGAATAATCAGGGTATATGTGCAATATCTCTTTATGTATGTACCTTATTATTAGATTGTTCTTCCTTGCCTTCTTTTCTAGACCTTAAGATAAGGTTTGTCCTTAGAATGAAGAGGAAGGGACGAGCAAGTAATAAAGGAAGGACTTAGTTGGAATTAGGGGAAACTTATGGGCTTTTAATGAAACATCACCCAAGTATATGTATACCCTACCTCTCAAGCAAAGGAACTTTTCCTTCGTGCATATCACTGTTTCCTCTTTGCTTGGCCGACTAAGGACTGTCTTGGAGCTCAAGAGAAACGACCAAGGGTGCAAGGTAGGTTTGAACCCCTCTTCTTGCCTAATTCCATGGTTAGAACTCGAATTCAAGGTCATCTTCATGGCTAACTCTTGAAACCCTACCTTTCTAGCCGTCTCTTTTCATCCTTTCTTGGAGTTTTCACCTTGGCCAACCTGTGGGAACTCAAGGACGCCATTAGATCTTGGAGCTTGAAAGCTTGGAGCTCAAGAAGCAAGCTTTAGGCGGGTTTTATAACTCTAAACCCATGCTTTACTACACACATCTTTTATTTGCGGTTAGATGATAGTCCTTCATGTATCTTGCTGTTCTTTGCTATTTTGCAAGAAAACCCGTGGGATATCTGTACTGTTCTTGCGCTAGGAGATGAAGGCGTGATTTCCAAGAAAAACCCACCGCTTTTCACTTTCTTAAACGGTCCCAACAGTTTGCTCTCTCGGACTCAAGACCGCGAGGTGAGCAAACGGTCTCGAGACCGCGACAGGGCAAACGGTCTCCAAGACCATTTGACCCCGTTGAACGAGCGTGGAACATATAATAAATCTGTTCCTAATTATATAGGCTAATTACCCTCAAAAGTTGGGAGGCTAACTCCAAAGGAATCGGGAGATATGACCTTTTTAAGTAACAACTTTATTTGAATTTATTCCTGATTTTCAAACGGTCTGAAATTGCCTTTTTGGGCAAACGGTCTCAAGACCGTGTAAGGTCGTTGACTAAGCGTTTACCATATGAAATTACTGTTCAAAATTATGTTAATTAACAACTCACCAAGTTTGATGGTCTAATTCCAAACGGTCTAAGAGTTAAAGGGTGAATACTAGGGCTAACCCTAGGTAAAATCAGTACTGAAATTATGGTGACCTAATTAGGGTTTTTAGGGTTGATTGACCTAAACGGTCTCAAGACCGTTTGGGGGTCACCAAACGGTCTCAAGACCGCGAGGGCAATCAACCAAGACCGTTTGGAGGTCTGGGGTCAAGATTAGTTGACTAATTGAAGGTACAATTACACCAAATTACATTGCAATTAAATATTGATATAATCATCAACTCAATTTGTTCAACCTTGATGAATTTCCACTAGAATCCAAAATTGGATGGGCAAACGGTCTCAAGACCGTTTGGAACTCATCCAAACGGTCTCAAGACCGAGAGGACAATCACCCAAGACCGTTTGAAGGTCTAGGGTTGAGTAATTTGACCAATTGAGGACCCATTTGCAAATAAGTTATCAATTTAATCAAAATTCTGTTTTGTGGCTCAATCATGGTTCAACCCCTATCAAATCACCTTAGATTTTGATGAAATATTGGACAAACGGTCTCAAGACCATGTGGGGTCCACCCACATGACTTCAAGACCGTTTGGACCAAGTTTGAGCCCAATTGGAGCTCAATTGAAGGGTTCAACCTTGTGTTGATGCACATTGTTGAGTATTGATGGGTGAACATTGATAGACCCTAATTGAATCGATTTCAATCCTAATTGGTCAACAATTGAGGGTCAATTGAATGACCAATTGGTTTAGCATAACCTTAATTGACCCAATCCATAGGTGGTCAACATAGCTTTGACCTTTTGAGGGCTTCAACATCGTTTGACACCATCGATTGCTTTATTGATTTTGTTGATGGACCAAACGGTTGAGACCTTGAGAGCCTCGTGGTCTCAAGACCGTGAGAGGGCTCGCGGTCTCAAGACCGTGAGGGGGCTCACGGTCTCAAGACCGAGAGGAGGCTCACGATCTCAAGACCGCGAAGGGCCTCGCGGTCCTGAGGTCAAGATGGGCAAACGGCCAACGTCTCTTCGCGGTCTCAACATCAACTTGAACCAATGAGAGGGCTTCGCGGTCTTGAACCACTTGAAGAGGCTCGCGGTCTTGAAGCCTAAGGGGGCTCGCGGTCTTGGAAAGTCAAAGTGGGCAAACGGTCAACACTTTCAACCGATCTCAACTCAATTGATGATTAATGATTGAAATCAATCAATGTAATTCCAAGTTGACTTCTTTCAATCAATTCTTAATATAAATGGTCCAATGTTGCCCAAATCAAACCCTAATGATAACCTAGGATAGTAAGGGGTTATTTGACTAAGGTTTTTGACCATAATGATGATCAATGGGATGAATTACCAAAATACCCCTGAAGGGTCAATTGAGTTATACCTTGCTCAATTCAAACTCTAATTACATAAGAATGATGTTTTTAGTCATAATGACTCTACCCAACTTGATCTAGTCTAATGTTATCATCAACCATTAGTATGATGAAAGAGAGAAAGTACTCTAGAGAGAGAAAGTACTCTAGAGAGAGAGAAAGTAACTCTAATCACATAATGGTGATGTTTTTGGCTATGTTAGCCTATGATGACTCAATCCAACCTATTTTAGAGTGATGTTGACATCACCTAACATTATGATGAGAGAGAAAGTACTTCTAGAGAGAGAAAGTACTTCTAGAGAGAGAAAGTACCCTTTTTAAATGGAAACTCAAGTAAGGCATCTCCAATGCACATAAGTGAGCATAATTAGGGTATGGTCCACCTGTGTGAGATCATAGAAACCCTAACTATGATAAATGATGAACTTTTACCTAATCTAAGGGCATCAGTGATGATGTTATTCATACATAATGATGTTATGAGTTCAATTCACCTTAATGTGAATAGTAAACCCTAATTCAAGGGTGATGACATGTAATGTGAATAGTAAACCCTAATTCAAGGGTAAGGACATGTAATGTGAATAGTAAAACCTAATTCAAGGGAAATGGCATGCTTTTGAGTATTAAACTCAATTTTTTATGTGAATTAGAGATTTAACTCTTATGACAAGAATAGGAAGTACATTCCTTATTGTTGTATTACCTTTATCAGATATATTAAACATGCAGGTTCTGATATGAAGGTAATCATATCCATGTATGGATGTTGCTGTTATATTCATTAAAGGCATGTTGTTAGCCTTATGAATAAGTAAAGTAATCTGATGCCTTGCCAGTGGCATCCTATGCTGATAATGGGCTATGAGAGCCATGAATACCATCAAGGTCATGCCTTAGAGATGACTTGTGATGAGGATAATGAGAAATGATAATTGATATGAGTTAGGCCTGTTACATTTAGTATTCTTCTTTTATAGCTGCTATGCTATTGTTATTGTTTGAAGAACAATGTATGCTGTTAAAGAATACTGAATGTACCTAACTAATCAAGCATAATGTAGAGCCCTGATCATAGATCCATCATTGTCAGAGATTAAGTGACGGTGAAATAGGTTTTCCTTAGGGAACTCCTGGAGCACATACTTTTGAGTATGTGGGGTACATGGATGTGTAGAACCTTACATCCTAGTGTAGGAAAGTGATGTAGATATGTAATCCATCCATCCTTCACTATATTTCCTTATCATATCAGTGGTAGGTAAACATGAAACCTCTTGATGACGAAGAAAGCACAAATATCCGTATCAGTGGTAGGTAAACATGAAACCTCCTGATGACAAAGAGAGTACAGAACGCCACTGTGACTCTAAAATAGCAAAGGACCAGTTTACCCTAGTGAGCTATAGTAGTAGAGACACGAGATGTCATACAAGTGATCCTCTTACTGACTGAGGAAGGTGAAGGTCATGAGAATCCGGCTCTCTTAATGACCTATGTATGATACTGATGCGGCTTCTCAGCGATCAGTTGGAGTATGAGTGGTAAGCCTCATCTCCACAGGGCATAATGTTGTTTGTAAAATATAATCAACTATGTAGTATAACTTGTTAGAGATAACTCCAAGTTAGTTGATTGATGTTACGTTGCAATAGTGCTTATATTCTTCATATCTCCTAATTGTAGAGATCTTGTTATACCTGCAACGGTTATAGAATACTTTGAAGGTCTTACTGCTTAATATATTCTTTGATGTTATAATAAAGCTTCTGGCGAAGAGTTATAACTCTCGCTGGGACAATTATGTATAATTGTCTCACCCCGTAGACTTCAACTTTTTAGGTGGACGTCGGAGACGAAGGAACCAGCCTACAGGTGACCAATCTCGGCAGCAGCATCACCAGGGGCAACAGTAATCTCAGGTGGAGATTTGTCCTGCCATGTGGTGTAGTTAGAGTCAGTCCTATATGTCCTCTGTACTCTCAGGTCTTGGAGTCTTTTGTATAGTGATCTTGAGATTTTATATCTTGATGTATATAATTACTCAAGAAGTAATTATCCTGAGATGTAAACAATTTACCTCACTTTATGAAAGAAGCTTTTATGGATTCAAGCTCTTGTTACGAAAAGTTTTAATTTCCCGTGATTTTTGTCTTCCGCTGATTACCGATTCGCTTCCGCTAAGTTTTAATCGTGTTTATATCATGGTTTGGAGATCAGAGACCCCATGTAACCTCCAAGGTTACATTATTAACCAAAGGAAAATCAAGGTAGACCCCAAATAATCTCTCTCCATCATTGAGATTCCTTCACCAAAGAAAGAAAAGGAGATCTAAGGTCTGATCGACCATCTCTAATATATCACCTACTTCTTAGAAAGAATAACTCCCACATACCAACCAATATTCAATCTCATGAAGAAGAATTTTGCCTTCCAAATGGAACAACAATGTGAAGAAGCACTAGAAAATATCAAAGAATATCTCACAAGAGCACTACTCCTAAGTCATATAGTTCTAGGGTACAACCTCATGCTTTGTCATCTATGAGACATTCTGAGCCAATATGCTACCAGTGGATAGTGTGCTATTTGTAATATGTCCAAGAAACTCAACAACATTGAGGCTCAATACGCAACATTAGAGAAGTAGTATTTAAGCTTGGTGTATGCTATGCGAAAGATGCAACACTAACTAATAAAATATTAACTTTAGTTGATTGTGCAACACTATCCATGCCAATCTCTATGAATAGACAACCCTCATAGGATGATACTAAAAATTCCAAATACTCTTGTCTGAGTTTTAGATCACTTATCTACATATGAAAGTAGTCAAAGCACAACCAGATCACCTGGTGATTTTCCCACACCCCAAGGAATGGAAACATGACTACGAGTTTCCTAATGAAGACATTGTCATGATTAGCACTCCAAATTTCATCATCCATGTAAATCTAGACACATGGGTAATATTCTTATACAAAACCATCAATTGCTAATAAGTCAAATGATATTCTAGATAGTGGTTAGATTGGCCTCATCCAAGAAAAAATACGACTCCTTAAAGATCGAGGTCACCATTGTATCACCATGCCAAAATGTAGCTATGACTCCTATAAATGGTGAGTGAACCTTGCCCACCACCTCTCTAGACAAAACTTAGCAAAGAGGGTCAAGGAATAGGCTTGTAGGTGAGGCATACCTGGAGATCATGCACCATGATGCACGTCATCTCTGAATAAATCCCAAAGAAGAGCCAAATTGATGAAGGGACCATCCTTAGACAAGAACTGATGAGATCTAGGAATCTTCAAATCTAGACAACCATCAAGCTCAATATTCCAACTTGAATTATTTAGGATAATTGGACACCATCTGTACAAAGTCATACGAGTAATCTTGGAAACATCCTCCAATGCAATAGTTATCACTATATCCTTGTATCACTATGTTCCATGAGTGAACCATAAACATAACTTCTTAAACTATCATAATGTACACGTGATGGAAAAGGTGTTGAGTCACATTGAAGGTAGCCATCCCCACCTCCTTCGTATCCAACATGTCAGTTATCCATTTCTATACCAAGGACATGTTTAGGGGAGGAATCATTAGTAGAGGAACATGGATGACTACAATGGGCTCCATGGAGTTATGAAGTCAACTCCATCAAGAAGTCAATGAATGGATATTAAATAAGGTTTAAAAATCCATGTATAGACATATCATATCATAAGATGCTATCCAAACATGCTACCTAAGGCCTCCCAAATCTAGATTCTGAGCATACTTTGAATTGATTGGATCTACTAAATAACATGAACTGTAAATTGTACCATCACACAATCCCCATCATGGAGTCAATAATTGAAATCCTAGTTAGATCTAGAATCCCCTCTAATGCTCAAATTCAACCATGAACAATAATTTTTTAATCCTAAAGAAGTTATATTCGAATCATATATGCATTATGATTTCTCTTTCTAAACCTATTTCTATATTTTGAGATAAGATATAACATTATTTGAAATCATGTTGCAACTTAATTTAAATAATATTTTATTGCAAGTAAATAAAATACACACACAAAGGCATATAAGAAATAAAAATAATGGAAAAAATGTATAAAGGAAATACAAAGGCAATCAAGCTACTTGTTCAAATTTCAAACTCTCTTCTTCCACCAACCCTTGAGATTCCTAGACAATGGTGTCAGTTAAAGAAGAACTTAAGATCGATTCCCTCATATTACACAAGTATATGTTTCACTCATGGAATAATATTGATATAAATTCCTACATGCACTACAAAAAAAGTATGATTTAGCTACGATTTTTCTAACGACATATATAGTATTTGTAGCTGAAAATCACTTTTCTTACAAATTTTTAATATGTAAATAAAACAAATATAGCTAATTCTAATAGATACAATTTAACTAGAAATCCCGATTCAATACAAAATAACACTCCTCCTCCTCCTCCTCTTAAATTAAACCTCCAAAAAATTTCAACTTTTCCGCCAACTTTTCCTCTTCTCCACGGTTGGCGCCCAATGCTCCAATTCCTCCTCAATCACCACATGGCGCCCAGTACCCTTTCTCCTCCCCCCATCCTACCATCAAGCCCAGCGTCGGGTTCTCTATCTCCTTTGCCCCCGTCTCCTCTGCTCGGATACACCCCCTCCCCCTGGCATTCCATGATCACATTCCCTCTCTCTCACCCTCTTGGCCTCCTCTCACAGCTCCTGAATAGGATCAAACTCTCATCTTCTTCGTTTCCCCGGCACCCAATCTCCTCCCCTTCCATTAACAACTGACCTCACAGATCGTCAGAATGGATATGTTGCAGGGATGAAGTCGTGCAAGAAAATAAAAAAGAGGAGAGGAAAGGAGCTAGGTTGGAGTGCATCCACTCAAACACAGGGTTCAAAGTTCACCTATTTGTCCCTCTTCTTCTCTCTGCCCTCAATGAGGTTATTTCCTACCCCCTGTAAGGTATATCTCTTACATAATTGATACTTATGTGAATAGTTTGATATCTTACATTGGTGGCTAACAATTACCTATTGAATGAAGTCTAGTACGCCAGTTGTTTGTAACTAGCATCTTATTCTATTTGTGACATTTTTTGTCAATACATAGGATCCGACTGGCTAGTTCATTACCTTGGGTGGCTTAGACTCGTGTCTTGCGAAGAGATTTGGTTAAAAATGTGTTTATCTACTGAGTAATTAAAGTGAACTTCTTAGGGAGAGGAGCATGCCTTGGACGACTTATGTGAAGTTGATCCATATTTTCCCTTTTCATTAAATCACACCTTGTATTTTTCTTACTTGTTGGTAAGTCATCTTCTCACCATTTTGAATAATACCTCTTGTTGTATCAACTTCCCAAGGTGTTGCAACCAAAACAGTATATTCATGTGTCTCACTTGGATGCAAAATCACAATGTATGCCCCCAACCAGTTCTCTATGCTAGCACCATGTATATCCACAAACTAATCTGTTATCTCGACCAACATTTCAAAACCTTTTCTTCATTTGAGTTTTGTATTAGACTCAAATCTCCTTCCAATTTCTTTAATAAATAATGTTCTGAAAAACTCCTCTTCATTATTTGTTAGAAATTTCTTACTATTCCCATTGAATTTGTAGTTTTATGGTTTCAACATTTTAAATCGCATCATATTTGAAGGTAGGTATAGCTAAAAAGGTATTAAAATATTCCTCAAAATTATTCTGGAATAGTGTATCAGAGAGCAAAATACTGGATTTGTTTTGACTTCTTAGCTATAATATTGTACTCCTTGGAATGTGGCTTTTGTCTAGTAATAGACGTTTCATACTTTCACATAGCACCTGGGCTATGAATGCTTTCTGCTCTGTACTGTATCTTTTTCGACCAATCTTTGACATGGATAAAAGAGATAGCTCATCAGGAATTTTTTTTGTTGCTTATGCCATTTCTGCAACTTCTTTATGCAATAAAACATGTGTCTTGTCTTAAGGCTCGGCTTTCTTCCTTTAGCCAAAAAAATGTCCTGGTGATGTAAGTTTAAGTCCTTACTATAATCACCAATAGGAAGCAGATGATGGAGAGGAAATGACACCTTCCATTTCTCAAACTCCCTTTTCCATACAGACAATGCAGTCTTCAGGGCAAGAACCAGAGGGTGCAGTCCACTGAATCCCTTCAAACGAGATAGGAGAAATGAGATGAACAGAAATGTGTTTTCCTGAACCTGGTGAATGGCAATTGATACAACCAGCAGATTCATTATTGTTTACTTGATTTGATAATAAAGAGCCAACACTAATTTTACATAGATTTTTTTTCTTTGGTGGAAGTATAACTTTGACCAAACACAACATGAATGATAATTATTCTATTTTAAATGAATAGAAAGAGGGTGTGTCCAGGGAGGACAATCACACAGTTTTCCAATTAGCAAAAGTCAACATATGAAGGATTTCTATTAGCAACAGCCCCAACAGTTACTAAATATCAAAAGAAATGACTTTCTTTTAGAGGAGTAGATGAGTATGCATTTCTTTTCCCAGCTATTAACTATATTCTTCCTGTTCAAGATACACCAAGCATTTTGCATTTACATTCTTGTTACTCATGATATGTATACACTTCAAGGGTGTAAGATTTAAGATACATTTGCATTTCACGATCAAATATTGTGTCAGATTGGCATTTTCAAAAATTTTAAGCTGTTAGGATCCAAAAGTTGGAAAGCTGGTTGATCCAAAGAAGATTGTAGAAAAGTTTACTAGGTGATTGGTTAACTCTGGCCAACATATATGAGCTGATGATCGGCTGTCTTACTAATCTAATTAGTTATTTTTTAAGATTGTATTTCTGAGAACCAAACTCACTTTAGAGTTCACGAATAAACTATAACATTTTCTTTTCTAATTGTTGAAATACCAAGTGATGTCTTTGTTGAGGGTTCAACTAATTTATCTTCACATTTCACAATCCAATGAGTCAAATTTGAACATGCATGGTTCAAAGGCACATCCCTTACAAAAAAGATGTGACTGATTGATTGATGGCATGTGATCAATTATTTGAGCGATTGGTGATTTGAGTACCTATCATTTAGACCAATGCCTTTTTAGCACTATATTGAATCCGATTTTGTTAGGAAACTGTGGGAATTTGTATATACTACCTCAGATTGTTTGATATTATTTATTTCCTGTTCTAAAAGCATTTTCTTTTCTGACTTTTTTCATTTCATGATGAAACTTTTTACTATAAGTATTGATATATTGTTACTATACAAAGCCTAGATTGTCGACAAATCCCTTAAAAGCTCTAATGGTTCAAATACTTGCGAAGATATCATTAGTCTAGTTCATACATGGCTCATCAAGATACAAGTATAAAATTTTGCAGCTCCAATTGTTTTTATTGCAATAGACTAAGATGAACAAGACTAATTAGATAGTATATTCATAAAGCAGTAGGTTAATATGAACATGACTGCAACTATGGTGTAAAGGTCATATAAAGGAGATAGGCTTGTGATGGAGCAAGATATTGCTTTTTGAAAATACATTTCAAACAATTAGATCAATATGATGTGAGTACAAAGTCCAACACTACCTAAGAGGTGAAATTCAATCTCCTCTCAGATTCAAACACCTGATCCGATTTATATCACAATCATTTAAAAAACAACCATCAATTAGAATAACTAAAAGACGAGTTAGACATTTGTCCTTTGACTTGATTCTCATGTTCGTGCTTTATTTTATGACTAGGGACACAACAGTCTGGCTACTATATATTGTTGAGATATGCTGGAGGGGTGTGCCTAATGCAGCCACACCAGATAGCAACATTTCATCAACTTAAATTTCACCATAATGCTTGATTTCCTCCGTAGCCAGTCATACCTAAAGCCACTTCCCACCATGAAGCATTGGAGGGTGACTTGCTATTTACTATATAGACTCCTAATGGTGTTAGTTCTTCTTTTGATCCTTCGTATTGTGTCACAATTGTCTATTGGTTTTTTTTTCACCATGCTTCCATTGTTTATTCTCTTGGTATGAGAGTTTGCTGATTTTCTAGAGGTTCATCCAACCCGTTGGAGCTTCAAACTATTGACACCTTTCCTCTTTTTTTTTTTCAAAAATTTCATTTGGCTCATTCCTTTTCAAAGACTCACTAATGTCATATTTCTCAATGAATCTTTGAGTTCAATATCCCTTAGCTCGTTCCTTTGTTACAGATGTGCACCATTGTAAATCGTTTGTTGTTCGTGTACTGCTTTAAGGATGCTTAGTGGATGAGCTGCTTCTGAACTTGCTGATTGCTTTTGCACTTCTAGTGTAGTTACTTGTTCTATTATCTGAATTTACTACCATATGTGGCTATCTTTGCTATATTTGTCCTGCATATGATTCACAAGACTAATATTCCATAACCATGACACCAAATATAACATGTCGATGAATGCTTCGAAGTGTCAGTTTTTATATATAGTTTGGTTCTAGACTTGTGGATTTAATCATCCTCTATAGCAAAGTAGAAGCCAAATTCATTATAGGACATGATTGTAGGAAGTTGAGGTTCAAAGGAAGTCTCTATTGTACATGGTTCTCCAAATAAATGAGAATGATATCCAACATTTCTTCATCTTCATTGCACCAGCTGCCATCCACACGTTAAAGCGTGCTTATAATATTAGATCTTTGAATTTGATTTCAATCGGCATCTTCTTCCTCCTCTTTCAGTATGGTTTCAAATGTCCTTTGCATTTTGATGCCTCTATCTCAATGTTCTTGTCATATCCCTCCTCCATAAGTTTTTGTAAGTGTTTCATGAAGTTTCAGTACCTTCCTTTCTCGTTTAGATCTGTTTTCAGTGGATTCAATATCCCAATGCATTAGTTTTCCTTGTGCTTTCTTCAAGGTTTCCCCACATCCAGAGATGTCTTTCAGTGCATAAGTAAATTCTGATTGAAAGTATTCATCCTGCCATGAATATTTCATTTCGAAATGCTTAACTTGATGCCTGGGACGTGAAAAATTTGGTGAAATGCACATTGACCATATCAACCATATCGATAATGACATCATTTCTTTTAGAAGGTGCTCTTGTATGGGTATATTTGTCTCACTTTCTTTATGTGTTCAGTGTTCGTTTGATTTGATTTCTTTGCCCTCAGTCTCGTCTGTTTAGTGGTCTATTTCAGTATGTCATTAACTTGGGCCTCACCAATATTGATTACTTTAGTTGGAATTTTAGTAATTTGTTTCCATTTTGTATGCAATCTTATCTAGCTAAGACAACCTTTATAATTGTCTGGTTTAAATGAAATATAATAATGGTTCAAGTTATATTCAATCTGGAGTACTATTTTCATCTCTTGTAATGCTTCTAGAATGATAAATTTACTTCTCTGTGATTTTGGTTCAGAATTTTCAATTTATGTTTAAGTTGAATTGTAATACTCTTACACTTGCTAACTTGATGATTTGATATGTATGGGAAAGTGGAGAAACACCAATTTTGAGTTTGAACAGAGGGATTCATAAAACGTTCTTGGCATTTATTGGAGCACCTCAATTCAACCTTATATATTCATATGGTAATGTAATGGATGTTCACTGTTGGTGTATGGTTGAAATACATTCTAATGCTAGCATGTCATACATCTCTGTCTTTATTTTTTTCTCTTTTTTTTTGTTCATATGATGATATAGGAGGTGGTGGACCCGCATCACAACAAGATGAGGTGCAAATAGTCAAGCATTCAGTGAGCTATTGGTACCTTTTGATAGCCCTTTTGTGGGACCCAGTCAGGAGACTTCTCAGTTGATGGTGAGCAAGTCATGTGCTTATGAGACCAGATAATAGGGGTTCCCTGGGGTGGATATTTGCACAAATTCTAGTTTCTACTGAATTCAAAGTGTGGTTATAACCTTCTTTAGACATCTAGAATCAATAAGGTTAGTTCAATTGTTATACTAAAGGATTATATGATGGAGGCTTTCCCTAAATGGCCATAGAATAAATAATACTCGAGGACCTTCTTCCCTGTTCTTCCAGATGTAGGACTGCTTGTTTTAATTTAATTGAGTCTGGGATTGGATGTAACCAGCATGCAGGTTGTCTCTTCAGGTGGTTGCTGATCTTGACACTGTCAACATTCTCAGAGTACAATGCATTCATCCACCGCTTACTCATTAAAGGACTCCTTGAGGTCCTTGTTCTTTGATCTCCTTAACACAGTCGATTTAGAGAAGCTAGCATTGTTCCAAAACTTTGTCTGTGAGCTTTAGTTTTATCAATCTATGTAGTGAAACTATGTGCTTGATTGTCAATATTAAAAATTTAACATATGCTTGGATTCCCGTCCGAACATTCTTGTTATTTTTATAAACATCCCACCATGTATGATTCCATAATGTGTTATTGGGTCTGGTTTGTGATACATGTTTTTTTTCTCTTTCTTTTGCAAATGGAGCATGGCGATCTGTTTGGACTGTCTGACCATAGTGCAGCATGTAGAGGAGGGTTTAGTGTTGCTATTAAGGCATGGGGTTTGGTAACTGGCTTGCTCATGGGTGATAGGGACAGTGCATCATATTCATCTAAGAAGCACCAACCAACGTTGCAATTCCATCTAAAATAGCCAAATTCCCATCATATGAGGCATGTCCAATGCTACAAGTACATATTAGAATTAGTCAAAGAAACTACATACTCAGTTCCATAGTTGCTTTTTCAATGGTGCAAGCTCTAATACTTGTTGAAAAAAACTTTGTATATCATTTCTTGAAGTCTGAGAGATGTAGATCAGGAACAACCAAATGACATCTTTGTTTTAAGCATATATAGTCAAACAAGACCATAAAATGTTGTTTTGTAGTTCTACTCATCTTTTGTGATCTTTGTTTCAATGGAGAAGAACTCATTGTCTCATGGGGTAATTCCTTGTAACCACTGAGTTGTTCCTTGTAACTCATCTTCTCTAAAGATTGTTTCACCTATATGTTTAGGATTTTTTTACTCAATAAGTTTTGTTACATAAGCATTTAATCTTAGAAAACATTCTTTTTTCTCAATTACCTACTGGTCCCCTAGTGAGTGCCCAATTTAAATCACTTGCTAGTCTCTGTTGATTTGATAAGCGGCACATTTTGTTATGATTGACATAATTAGTATCATTATAGGTAGTTTGTTACTCCATTCCACTTTATGAGTTGCTAAACATCTATGTTTGTTTCTTTAACTATTGTTTCTTATATCTTTCTATTTATAGAGTGAATTTGAAGTGACATGTCTTATATGTGATTGGTATGATGGATATTATAGCTCTCCCTTTCAATCTGTGGACTTTATTCATTAATAAAGATAGCAACAGAGACATTTTAATAAATGAATTTGCTACATTATAGTTTTCTAATATAATATATTGTTGTATGAATATTGCAGTAAGACTTGAATGTTCAACATGTTGCATGAAGAACCATATATTGGTTTATGGATATTGAATAAAGAAACCACTGCGCAAGCTTATAATTGATAGTGCAATTATGCCATCTGCAGTGCAGCACCTGAAGATACCTTTTGTCGTCTTTTTTATTATGTATATGCTACTGTAATATGGGGGAAAAGCCATATTAATCACGTGAGGTCAGCTATGCCGAGAAACATCCATCTAAAATGCCCTGTCATGACTCAAGAACAATAGGCACGCTGATGACTTTGGTATTCTTCGTTAACTGCTTCGCAACCTGGAAAACAAGGAATGAGTGGATTTATGAGAATAGATCTTTACTTGGTGGCCTATTGAAATATGCTTGCTATGCACACGCCCCACAAGGTCAGGGATACCATACAGGCTGGTAACCACAAGGATTGAAGGGGAACTTGCTGGAAGCCCCCTGTAGTTGGGCTTATCAAAGAAAAAATTGATGCGGCTCTGATTGATAACAAAAAAGTCAGTTGTGGTTGTATTTTGGGGAACCATCTCGGATTGCCCATAGCCATGACAATCAGATCAGTTTGGAGCTGTTGTTTCTGACTCTTTTGACACCCTGAATTGATAGTATTCCTTCATTTGATGTTACAGTAAAGTCGTATCTCTTTTGCTAAAAAAACACAAAATAGTATAATAATGTCATTAGTTTCATATTAAATTCGATATAACAGAAGTTCAATCTTTGGGATGTGGTTAATGATTCATATGACATATAATATGTTTCTCTAGAAATCCTAGACTAGTTTGGTTATAGTTATTGCACACTTCCTCTCACTTCACTGCCACAGGTAGATCACAAATCGAACTACTCAAATTTATGTTCTAGAATCATATGTTGATGCTATACGTTTATTGACCTCGATGTATTGTTTTTGCCTTTGTATTCTCAATTTATTGTCACTCATGACTACTCTCCCCAGGACAATGCACGAATGCATGATTCCCAAAGTCAGTTCCTGGTTTGACATTGATGCCATTAGCCCCTTCATCATTTGCTATGCTTCCCGTCACTTTTTCCTCAAATGGGCGAACCAAACCTCCAAGTTTGGTTCCTCTGCCCACCCCTCTTGTTAAGCTACTACTGGAGCAGGGGAGTGAAGTCCTATAATTGTGAAATTCCTCTCAAAGGCTTCCATTTCAGCTTGTGTGGTACTTGGTCGGCTAGTGGTAAGCTGTTTTGAGCAGCATTCATTCCTCTCACATTTATCAAATCTCTCTGTACTTTGTTTCACGGTTAAGTACTTAAAATCTGTTTTCTTGAACACTATTGTGGTATCTAAAATTTCTGTAGGAGCTTTGTTCACACCATAATGAATGTGTTTTTTTACTGATCAGGAACTCCACCAGTAATTATTTTTTCTTATGGCTTTCAGGGTTTTGGTTAAACCTGCTGACATGATTCTCGAAGGCTATACTTACTTTGCGGAAATTTAAGATAAGATATACTTTTTGTTTCATCATCTCAATGAGCAAGTCACCCAAGATAAAATATAATGGGAAAGGTGAGGTATTGCGACTTATTCGTTGTTGCTGTAAAGTGTGGCTTAGTATGATAGTTTTCATTTTTTGTTGATGCCTGATCACAATGGAGCTTCTTAAAATATGGTTCTTTTCATTAGCTTAAGCCTTGTGAGGCTTACGCCCATATAAAATTGCATGCTATACTTCCTAGTATATACCGACCTCACATGGTTTTGAGGTAGACTGGAAATTCTCATGAGTCTTGAGTGTGTAATCTACTCGTCATTCTGTGTTATGAGCTCTATATTCTAGGACTGTTGCCATTATTAACTATATGAATAATCCATAAACTGATGACACTTGTATTTCTTAATAATGCTCTAAAATATTTGAAATTGTAGAAATCTTTCTTATGTGTGTATAGCCTATTCTATAGTAGCATTAGTATGGTCTCTAAAACGATACAAAGATATCAACTTGTATCTGTGTATAGTAGTTTTTCCCAATGACTATCTGATCTTTAAGCTGCTATTATTCAGATTTTGTATTGATGTGCCATTTGCTTCCCATTTATATTTCAGATTGATAATATTAACACAAACACATGATGAAGTATGTTAGTATCGTCACATCTTCTTGAGATAGATTGTTACTACATATAAAATGGGCACATTTGGCATCCTTTTTTTGTCCATGTACGTTACATGTGTTTTTAAGTTTAACTCTGATTATGTTTATGGTTATGCTCCAGCCACCTAAAGTTGAAGTCTTTATTGATGGGGTGATCCTATCTACATTACATGATATAGCTATACCCCGTTCTGGTTTTTGCTGGGAGTATAATAAGGTGAGGTTCCCATGTTTCCAAGCTAGTCTTATAACTCCCATTTACAGCAGAATATCCATTCTTGCATTCATTGTGAAAGTTCAATCAAATGATGCACATGCTGAATTGGTATCTTTAAGAAGGTCATTATCTCTCTAACTAATCAAAGCAATACATCTTCTATTTTTTTTGGATTCTCTTTTTCAGCTTTTCTTACTCCACGTGTTATTCCCGTCAAGTTCTGGAAGTGCTATTAGAGGATCAGCAATTATTCCCCCATTGCTACCCCTTTACTCATATTTGTTACTGTGATTTAATAATTTGCATGACACCATATTCTTTATTCTACTTTCTTTCTAGAAATCTGATTCTGAGTTATTTCTATTGTTGTTGACTGGTCTATGACAAGCACAAAGCACATATGTAGGTGTGTTATGTGTGTGATCCCACTGACATCCAGCAAATTTTGGTATTGAGGCTCAAGATGAGTTTTGTCGAGTGTTAGTAAATGAACTCTAAGATGATGTTTGGGCTCTATTCATACAGTATTTGATGTTTTGTTGCTTTGACATGGCTGTTGTCCTACTGATACAAAACAACAATATTTACTAACTAATGCTTGCTTTATTTACTAATGGGTTGACAACATTGCTAAATGTTTTCATGCTAAGGAACTTCCTTATAGATGGTTCTGGCCTTGGATCTGTTGACAAAATGGCTGAGCTAAGAAGCTGCATACCTGCAAGACCCAATTCCATTTCACTGAGGCTTGTCATTTCTTTTTTAGTTCTTTACTCTGAGGCACACTGCTCCACTGTCACTATGGAATTTCTTGGATTCCATACAATCATCCACGTAAGATTTTTTGCATATCTCCATTAACAGAACGAGCAATTGTATCTTCAGGAATATTTTTTATGTTGTTGCTCTTGATGGTAATTTTTATCATATTGAGATCAACAAAGAGTCTATTGTACGTATTTTCTCTAGCTTCCTTCCAGTGTTTCATATCAGTGATATACCAACTTGCCTTTAGGTATACCATAATAAACTAAGAACTGTTTCATATCAGTGATATGCGTGACAACTGTAGGGTGCACATTTACGTCAAGCAATAAATCTGAATGCATCATACATATTGAAACACCTATGTTCCTCTAGGATTGATAATCATCTAAGTGCTCAGAATAATCTTCATGAACTTTCTTCTTTCTTAGATATTTAGTTCAATAGAAACCTCTAGTGAATAGTTCAAAATTTCTGAAGAAATTAGATAGCAGGAGGTCCAACAAGTGCTCACGTTTACTGACATGACCTTACAGTACAGACACAGACCACTCAGTCTAATAGTGAAGAATAGTTGTCAAAATTTTATTATAGTCATATTAAGATAATGGTATAGCCTATACTGCAGAGTAATAACCAGCTGTCAAGTTACTTAGAACTATGATCAATGGCTGCTACACCATAGAGCCAAAGATGGTCTAGTTGTAGAAGAGCCAAGAGAAAGGCACATAGATAACATATATGTTGTTGCTTCCGTTGGTGATGATGCCATGAACTCAAAGGTTGATGACATAAAAACTGAAGAAGACCAGGCTTGGTCTTATGATTTAGTTCTTCTTGGGTGCAACTTCTTTGATGCTGTCATTCATTTATGGCTTTGTGCATTGTGCATAAAAGTACAGTCTTGTTGTTGAGTCCGAATTAAATTTATATTGTGCACCTTCCCCTCTAATTGGTTTTACCTAGACTAACATTTGTTTCTTAATCTTGAGGATAGTTTGCAAAACTAAAAAATATAAGGTGTATCGTGTTCATACCTTAATTAGTTCGTTCCGTTATCTGTCATGTAAATGCTTTGGTGTTATCTAAGGGAATGTGGGGACACTGATAAGTGCTTCCTGAAATTAATTTGACATTAAATACAAGTGGTGATGACACATCCATCTGCCTGCCCCATATCCCATCATTCATGATTTGTTGAATGATTAATTATAGGTACCATTTGATGAGCCCTTTCATATTTATTTAGTACCAAAGGAGGTGAAATCTCAGCCTCTTGCTGAGAAAAAGGCCCCTGGTAAAAAGCAAACTGGTTTGGGGACCACACCTGCTCCGACATCAGCTATTGTTTCATATGCTACAAAGTTTTGTTCTAATCTGACTGCCACATTGTCACAACAGTTGTTGGTAAACAATGATGCCATTATAACTCATATATATCTATGTTTTGTATAAATTCTGATATGTATAACTTTTAGCAAGGCAACTTGATCATTTGCTATGATCTTTTTCACAGGTCAGGTTATTTGATTCTAAGAATGATTGTAGAGAAGACCTTCATATCACATCTTCATCCTAGACAAAATAACCCATTGCATAACCTTCATTGGAGTATCGTAAAGTGGTGTTCATGTACATGTGAAAGATAAACTATGTAATAATTTCATTGGTTTGTTCCATTACATGTCATTTTCTCATAATTAGTGTCATACTCTCTTACTTTCACCCGCATAGCACAAATTATGTTACTACAGGTTAAGTTATAGCCGGTTGTTATATCTATTGTACAGGAACAACTACCACAGCAAAAAGAAGAGAGGATAAAGGAATTATCCAATATATAGTCTTAGATTCACAAAATATGTGTTGATATGTATGGAAACCTCAAACTTGGAGACTGGGTGGAACTACCAGTTGTTGATGAGAATGATTTGTATTTCAAGAATCTCCATGAATATGAATATCAACTACAAGAACTTCCTACGACCAATCAGAAGTAGAGCATGGAGAGGTTCTCTATTTTCAATCAAGAAGAGCAATACCTTAGCAGTCTTTCTCTTCTTATGAGTTTATCAATGTTATAATATTTGTTGATGATACAAGTGGCGGAATTAATGCAAAAGAAAAATCAAGATAGAAGAAGATGCACATGATCATGTGGCATATAGAGTTTGCAGTGGATAGAGGCAGTCAGAAGAAGATATTGTATACATGTATCTTTTTCCCATGTATATTTTAAAATAGGGGCCAGGTTAATGTCCTCCCCATGTGTACTCATTGTTCAAATATAAATAAAAGTATCATTGTTGACATTGTTAGCACAACTCGATCTTGATTAACATTCATTTATTTTCTTTTTGAAAACCCATCTATATTGGCAAGTGAATGACTGGATACATAATGTCTGTTACTACATATGTATGTGTAGTACATGGTGTCTTTCACTACACACTAGCTATAATTACATATGTAGTAAGTACTAATTTTTGCTATACATGAACTACATATAAAAAATGTAACCAATGCCACCTCTCCCAACATATCATAGCTACAAATTGAATTGTAGTCATATATTTAGCTACAATGGAAACTACAATTTTATGTGTAAGGACATTTTTTACCTACAATTGGGGTTACATATGAATTTGTAGCCATAGGAATAACTAACTACAACTTTGAAAAATGTAGCCTAAACAATTAGCTACACGGGTATTAGCTTCATATTCTAAATGTAAGGATAAATGTAGCCAAAGCTTTTAGCTACAAATTTTGGGCTTTTCGCTACAATTATTTTTTGTAGTTAAAGACCATATTTTTCGTAGTGATGATCCCTATTTCCCATATAAGTGTCCCTCCAACGAGATTGCTCTACATCGATTGTAGCATGAAGCAACTCCATGGTGACTAAACCTCCCTGTGAGTACACCATGAAGATTGATACAACATTGGGAACCCCCCCCCAAGCACACTACATCCATGATGAGTCTCCCTTAATGAATAGTTAATCATATTGTGCTCTAATAGCAGGGTAATGGATCAAAACTATAATGCCATGATCAAGGAAGTTATTGAAGCCCTAAGGAATCTCCCTAGTAGGCTTAGGTGGAGGAGTATTTTCTTGATGATGTCCATATGATACTAAAGGAATAGGCCACAAAAGATTGTACCCAATATCATTGTTCTCCTCAAAAGAGATGAAGTCAAATAACCTACACAATAAAAACATTGATCATGCTGCTTTATAAAATAGAGAAGTACAAATGATTGTACAATGGTTGAGATTGATCGATGGAGGATGAGTTACATGATGATGAGATTTTGAAGAGAACACCCATGAATCCCCATGATAGATAATACCATTTGAGATACATATCATGGTTCATGTGATTACCCTTTAGGCTCCTTGTCACCTAGTTAATCTTAGTTCCATGATGATCAATCCCATGGGAGGATCATACGATATGTTCCAACCTATTTCCCACTACCATATTGCATTCTCACCCATGTCAAACACACTCTTAGAGGATGAATCAATGTAGATCTGCCTCACACACATATCCATGGAGTAGAAGAAAACCAACCTAGCTGTGCTAGTACTGCCATGTTGAAATATGTGAGAGATCCTAAAGTGAGCACGAAACAAACAAACACAGGATTTGTATTTTAGCATACATCTCTGACCGTTATATGCTCCAAATTCTGCCTCCACTATGAGTAAGAAGAAAAATTGCTATAATTTGAAAACTAATGACACATCGACAAAGAAGAAGTAAAGTGACATTAGGGCCACTTTACGCCCAAGGTCATCTGATATAAAAATGCACTTACTCCCAAAGTTGCAAAATAAAATTGGTGAATTAGTCACTAAGCGTCAAAATACTAAGCACAGATGAAAAGGAAAAAAGACAAAGAGAACACGTCTAAAATGCAAAAATATATTCCCAGAGCTATTAAGAGATCATACGTGGATGTTGACGATGAAGCCACCAAAGTTGCATGTCCTTAGAAACATTAGGAGGAACATACATCCCTCCCTAGTAATACGTTAAGACAATGTTTTAACTCTATAGATAAGGAAACCATCCAACCTCACATTAGTTCCTACCATTGTTGGAAAATAGACAACCAACAACCATGAATAAAAAACACCATAATGCGATGGGAAACAAAGTTTTGGTTTGCACGAGCCTAACATCTTCCTTTTGGAAGAAAACCTAAAATAACCATCCTAGAGTCTATACCATCCTAGAACGAATCTACTCCTACAAGCATGTGGACCCACTCATTTCCAAAATACCCTACCTGGAAAACTCCTAAGTGGTATCATTTGAAGGTCAAATCCATGATCCCAATAAACTTATAAAGGCTAATGGTTAACTTAATGAATATAAAATGGAAACAACTAGTTTCAGGGAGGATGTTGTTATTCAAATGGTTGACTAGGTTGTATATATGTCACTAACATGATAATATACTTTAATCCAATACTTTCTAAAAGATATAATTATTTGGGACCATAAGAGCATGCAATTTCCGCACTCCTTTATAGAGACCACACAAAAAATTGCGTGGACTCTGATTCCCTTAATAAATGTGAAATTTGAATTTTAAATGACAATTATGGATCACCAAATAATAAACACATATGGTTATACCTCATCTCTTGTATGGCATCTTTGATGGTGATAGTTTAAACACATTGGACTCTACCACTACACGAGTTCCTATCCAATTCTACTTACATTCAATATGCACCTGCATAATGTCTGCATAACACATAACATGATTAAAAAAGTCCTAGTATGATGAAAATACCAATCCACAAAAATTGTCACAAATTAGTTAGGATAGGCCTCAAGACCCACACTTTCATGATCAACAAAATGAACCTCAACAACCAAATCCTCTAGAGTGACCTTTTCTAGTCTCATCTATTCCAATCTCTTAGACATCCAACCAAAATCAATAAATTGATCCCCATAGACAACAACTTCATAGCACAACTCAAATCAACAAAATCAGGCACTAGTCCCTCACAAAACATGACAATAACAAAAACATACATATTGTAATTCAAAACACAAGCATGTTCATATTCAAACAATAGGAATCAAAGAGCATAAGGAAATGAAAATCCTAAAATAACTATAAATTAGATAAAATAATGGATCAAGAATAGAAAAGAGATTATATTGTCCAAAATCTAATAGGAGCATAGACATCACTAACATCCACCAAAAAAGAGCTACTCCACTACCAGAACTACTTGCTAGAGCCAATCAATGCTATTGATGTGGATTTGCACGTTATACTAGTATCCTTATGCCATAAAATGCTCTATATTGGGTATGAGTCCCTAGGTGTCCCTTCTGAAGTAGACCACAAGCTCAAAATGAGAAGAAAGATCACTAATATAGTAGCACATACAAGGAGAAATATGTTTATCTTATGCTCTTCTCCCCTTCTAACAAAAGCCTTTCCACACATTTTACAAACATGTCCTTGTATTTTAAAATGAATAAATCCTTGAAAGATAAAAAAAATAAAAATGCAAGTAAGTATTCAAAATTTAATAAAATACTTTACAATATTTAATGATGTTATACACCCTTCATAGATATGCTCCATGAAAATTAGGTCAATGTTAACTAACCAATTATTTATGATCATGAATCACCTACAAGCCAAGATTGCCATTGAATCTCATATCTTGGACACTAACCACAACTCTTTATTAATATTGATCATCACAAATAGGCACACTGCCCTGATCTTTTCATGTTTCACATTCAAAACTTCACCTAGATTGGCCCTATGTTTTTATAGTGGCATACATCAACCAATATCTAAGGTCCTATCTCAAGTAGGTACATCTCAGCTACATTCTCAAATCAACAAGCATTCAACATATCTGACCAGAGCCCCACCATGAGTAGACATCATCTCATAGAGCCTCATAATGAATAGGTCCTTCCATTGCCAGTCAGGATTTCTTGACATTAGGGTCTTGTCCCATAACTAAAAACTAGCCATCACCCTCATTGGAATTTCACATCCTTAGGGTCTTGGATCATGACTTTAAACTGAACCAACATCATCACAATCAGACGATCATGCCTTTTCTATGGCTCAGATACAAAGTGTAGATGTGATGACACATGTTTTGTCTTGACAGCATAAACCTTGTCTTTAGGTCTTCCATTGTGACCTAAAACTAGACCATGCCACTATTCTCACACACTACCTTGTTTAAGTATATGAATTGAAAACCCTACCCTATTTGAGTCTATAAATCAAACATCCTGCTATATTTGAGGCTATGAATTGAACAACCTTCCATGTTGATGCTATGAGAGTAACACCACCCATTTGTGTCTATAAATAAACATTATTCCCCATTTGAGTCTATGAATTAAACAACCTACCCCATTTAAGGATATTAATTGAATACTATATTGTCTTTTGCGAACTATCTAGATAATTGAGATGTTAACTAGACTTGATTTAGATAATGGAGACATTAAAATTATTCCGTCCACATTAGGAAGATGTTATAATGACTTCATCCAACTCACTAAGACATTAAGATGATTCATGGTCTAGGTCATCAACATTCTAAATTGATTCACCTCCATATATCTCTACATGATTGAACTTATACACTCATTGAGAAAATCGAAGAGTTTCATTGAGAGTGAAACATATCAAAATTATGCACTTGATTATGACATCAATTTCATGCTCATCATATTATTACCATACCAGTCTCACCTATTTCCTTTTGTGACAAAAAATGTGGGTTAGACTTGGCTCAAGCATGTGGTCATATTGTTGACATCCCATTTTTTGTTAGTCAATGAACAATCACAATTGAACCACCTCTCTAGCTAATGATGGAATATTATCTTAGTTTTACACTTTTTCTTTTAATTTTCACCTATTCAATCCAACCATTTACCCATTTTCTTCCTATTGGAGGTTAAAAAATATGAAACATTCACACTTTGGATGTATATGTAATTTAGTCTTTAGTTAAAATTTCTATGCTATCTGTTAACAAAATTCCCCAATCGATCCTCCATGAATATAATATGTAATTTTAAATCCTAACCAGAGTTCAATGTGTCTAGAAATAATTGTTGACATCCAAAAAGGAAAATATTTATTCGATTCTATATCCTAGCTTGGAAATTAATTTCACTTGAATTCAATTACCTAATTTCCTAAAAATCTAATTAAATGGGGAAAGAGAGAATACTTGGCCCTCAAGTGTTGACCTCTCTCCTCTCTTTTACTTTCCCACTCAAAATCAATCACTTAAATATAATCTCTAAAACAATATGACATTTTGAAAATGAAGTTGAATTGGTACCTTCAAATTTCAAAAAAACTCAGATGGATTACAGACTAAGGGACAAAATATCTTAATATGATCCACCATGAGTACCATGTGGTAGATCTAGTGTTCCCACCACAAGTGCCTCCCCATGAATAAAGGTGATATGCAAGCCACATGGAGTCCAATCCCTTTTCATTTACGAATCAATACGATAAAGTTTCCTACAAAGTGACACTCACTTCACTTATTTCTAAACATCTAGTCACTCCAAAATACCTATATATTCCCTCTGTATCCAACATGAGACCTTGACCCCTTTGACTCTCCTAAAGATAGAGGAATAACTACCCTTCTATTTTATACTTTCACCCTACAAATTCTAGTAGGCATCCTATAGGATAGACTATTTTACATGCCATGAGGATGTAGAATGGTAAGGATGCACAAAGGACCTATAATATAGCTACAAAATAACTTTTAGTCATATTTATTGCGAGATCTTAATTTATTTTACTATCTTAAATATTAATTATAATAATCTCTATATCTTTTTTAGGCATCGATCTTTGAGAATATTTTGCTCTAGTTTTGCTTCAAGATGGCACCTTTTGCTAAATTTTTAGACTAGTCATAGAAATCAATCTTCATGAATTAGTTATCTTGCATGCTTAACATGCTCCTAGTTCTTGAATCCATGACCATATTGCTACTTTTTTTAGGTGTTTCTACAACTACATGATCATGATCTGAATGTTTCCTTATCTCATTAGGTTTCTAGATATCTTACTTCTATGAGCTGATCATAATCCTATCTAGTTGATCTCACCATGCTCATATAATTTCTTCATCAACTTTGACTTCTATGGATTACTAATATCTTTTTTGCATGATCTCATCTTTTGCATGTCTAGTTGATATTTTTATGAATTTATAGGAACACTTCTCACGGTTTCTCTATAAACATGATTAAATCTTAACTTTTTCATATGAACATTGATTTTCTAATTATTAAGCATTTCATTCATTTTCATTGATCTTGCTTGTCTCGTTACCAATCTTGGTTCATTAGATCAACTTGCAAATTTATCTAATTATCCATCTAAACACATGAAACATCTCGTGCCTATCATCCCGAAGGATCTCTACCATGGGAGGTGATGAGATGATTGGAATTCTTAATCCACTACAATTCTTTAAAGTGATGATGGAAAGTTCCACTGCATAGCAAGGCTTTAGATATTTCCCACTCGTTTTGTCTTTTGCTGATTGTTTATTTTTAATCCAAAGTTGTTAATGTTTTCCAAACATTTTATGAACTTAAGATGGACCTAAAATAGTGATTTGTTGGACAACATGAGGGTTTCATAACACCTTCCAAGTCCATATCAGGATTTCCTTACCCTATGTTATGAATATGCTTTTCTTGTATATCATCCCTCCGGGTGAAGTCATCTTTTGATTTTTTCTACATTTTCATGTTGATTTATACATGGTTATGTAGTTTTTCTTGTTTTCTTTTAAAAACACTATTGTAACTATGAATATTTTATCTATTAAATGAATTTTCTTTTTTGACACATTTTAGTTTTATACCAATTGCACAAAAGATATCCTTTTCATAGGTAAAGCAATAGGTTTATTTATCTTTTTATACAAGATTGTATCTAAGATCATGCCAACAAACACTTTCTCACTTGATTAATGATGTTAAAAACCCTTTATGAAAGACATAAGTATTGTAGATGCCCTTCTATCATCTAGTAAATTTCTACAACTTCAATAAGAATTATTGTGTCCCTTGGTTTTGGTTCATTGATATCCTGGTTAAGGATGATATCTAATTGAACTGGTCTTACTTATTTCTCATACTAAAAAATATTAACTTTATTGGTTATACGTAGGGTGTATGTATAAAATCTTTATGACTACCAGATTTCAACTTTTGGTTTATGAAAATACAACAATTTCCTTAAAACTATTGTATATTAAAACTAGCTCCTTGTTCTATATTATATATATGAAAGTTTTATTCAGTGACCGATGCATATAACAAATAAGGTCTGGTTACTCCTCTAAAAGACTCATTGAAAATCTTTATTTCAAAATTAATTTTTGCAAATAGCACTATGGATATCACTTTAGCTTCTTAAAAGAATGCATATACCATTCATGTTTTGCATGACAAGTTTGACTCTCTTTATGAATTAGAGTTCGATAAATTTAAATTATTATAAAATGTAGTCAATATATAGATGCTGTGATAATTCATAATATCCTTCATTTTTCTATTGAGTTTTATCATGTTAAGTACTTGGAACTCCTATTCCTCTCTAAAAATGTTATTGAATCCATGATTGGTCCATTGCTGGTGAAATGAAGGCAAACTTTGGAGGGTGAAAGATAATGAAATTACCTTTTACTAGCCAATTGGATCTTCTTGATACTAGGTCATATTCCTTCAACTAACTTTGTTAAAAAATTACTCCAACACTTGCTATTATTTTAGAAACATGAATTCATTTGTAGGAAATTCCTTAGAGTTGGTATTGACATGAAAAAGAAGATCAACACTATTTCCTAGAGTTGGATATTCTTGCCTAAGAAGGAGGATAAGAGTCAAGAGAACTATGATGTTATATCAGATGGCCCAAACAAGTATGGAACATGAAATAAAAAGATATAACTACCTGCTCGCGAAATAGTTTCATGTCTAACGAGAGATTATTTTTCATTTATTCAATCCAATATCTACTCAACCTGGATATGGAGACAAATGTTGATATGTCTTATATGGCTAATTGAAATTCACTATAGTGGTTTGGGAATACACATGTAATTTTGAAGTCTCATTGGCTTTCTTATACTAGATTTATTAAGGATATTCTTGTTAATATCCCTACTCTCAGTCTAGGCAACCGCATTATGACTCCTCTAAGCAGTATGCTGATGGGCTATACACATTTCACATAATAACACATATCCTTTTATATAATATGCCTACTATGATTCCATTCTAACAAGATATATTTATTTCCAATAAAAATCTGATTCATTGATATATATATATATAAATTTATAAATATATATATATATATATATATATATATATATATGCTTTGAATGTTGTATGCAATCCATCTCATAAAAATATTTGTCCAGTTGGCTATGTAACGAATGCTATTATAACCATGTATGAAAATGTTTCCATTTTAATTTAGTTAAGACGTTTCCAACTAGCAAACTTCTATAGTTTGTATCAATCTAATGAGAAAACTAATATTAGTTTATTGTTCTTTTAAATAATGATGTGATAATGATTGGTTTTTTTTCCCATGAGAGAAACATATATTTTGACTATTTCCCATTTCCAACCACTTGAAAGATAATTTAATTTCTTGTTCCATCTTGTAAAATTGTGGTAAGAAAGGAACATGATAATTTTTTAAGGAATATCTAATTCTTATTTAATTTTATAGAGAGTAATTTATGATATAGATAATCTCTTTATTAGACATCATCTATGTACCATTTTGTTTCTTATTGCCCAATGTGTGCAATTTTTTTTGTTTCTTATATTATATGTATATATGTATGTCATTTGCATCTTTATAACTATCTTCACATCGATATGAATAGGAGCACATTCTTCTACACACTCAGATATATATACATATATATATATATATATATATATATATACACATACATACATATATTGCATATCTAAGTAACTACTATTTTCTAGCAAATAATACAACTATTATATGAAATACTTGAATGGACAATATTGCAATCTAGAGGATTGTTATTATATAATGCATCTCTCAAATCATGACAATTTCCATAACTTTCTTGTAAAAGGGAAACAATATGAAATTGTCATGTTGTTTGATCATTGAAGACGTCATGATTGTGTTCTAATCTAAAAGACATGTAAAAGATAATTTCCATATTGTGGATGATGTGCTCTATGTAATAGTTGATTATATGATTATGTAAAATTACAATATTCTTAGGAGCCAAGCAAGTACACTAGTGAAGATTGATAAGGACATTATGCTACCCAACTTGAAATAGAGGTTGATTGGAATGAATTTTTTCTACCAAAATATATATGACCTTGTTTTTCTTTTCAAATAACTTTGGAGGCTATATCATTCTTCTTGTCCTTCTCTCCTAGGAAAACTACTTTCCACTGCAAACATATTGAGATCTCTATGAAAACATGGTGCGGGGACCAAAGCCCCACAAGCACCACACCGACCCCCTCATCCAAGAATCATGCCACCATCAAAAACCATAAGCTATACTATATCCCAACTCTTTCTAATGTAAGGTGTGTAGTGTTTTTCCACGCTATCATGCCTCTAACCCTCATGAATAGGTCCAAAAACCTTCTCATCATTGTTGAATCCATGCAGTGTGATAAACATAATGTGGTGATATCTAGTAGGAGAAACTTTACATGTGAAGCATGGGAAGGTGTTAAGACAAATGATGTGTTGTAATACAATGAATGGGTGACAAAAACAAAGGAGAAATTGAAATCCAATCAGATTTAATGTTATATCAAGAGCAAATAGTCAAGCAACAAGTTAATGGGTATAGTTTCCATATTTTTGAAATGTATAGTTGTTGAAGGATAAGGGAACCAAGAGTTGGACACATTTTGGGAAAAGAAAATATGACCATGAATATGCAAAATAGACCAATTTTTGGGTGAAGGAAATAAGAAAAAAAGAATAGTGAAATCTCAATGGAGATTTAACATGATGCATGGAAAGAATCATTCTACCCTCATGTTGAGGGTGTCAATTTGTAAGACACACACATGATGTCATTAGAAGGAGTAAAGGCATGATTTTTATTAAAAGATGAACCTAAAAATAGGAAATAAAGAGCGTCATGTATAGTCCCTTTGAAGAGACAGAACAGAACATGCAAAAATTATGGTTTGTGGATGACTTGTCCATTTGTCGAACGATAGTGTGGCTTAACACTTTTATGTTTATAATTATGTTATCTTCTCAACCATCTAGATGAAAACTACAAGAATGATTTTTTTCAAATATTAAGATACAATGTTTTATTTATTTATTTAGGCATCTAATATACAAGATGATATAAATTTAATGTTTCTACATATTTTAGAATGATTCGAAATGGTCTAACATAAATTCAATTGAATGTAAAATATTTAAAACCATCTTGAAAATATATAGTTAATAACGTAATTGAGTTATAATCCTTGTGTGGTTTATTGAGTTTAACTAGAAATGGGTCATTGTCTCTATTACACAATAAACCTATAAATAACAATTGATATTGAAAGGATTTGACATATTGATTGATTTTGACTTTACTATGACAAATGTTATTTTTAGTAGTTAGGAGATGTTCCCATGATATATTCTACTTGTAATGTCCAATATCATATATTTATGGAAGTTGAATTAATTATGCATGTCTTATCTATTTTATTATTTAATTTTGGAATTTTGAATTTTAAGAACTTAAATTACTATTTAGAGAGTTTGAAAATTCAATAGAAGGTATTTGTGCATGAAGTTCCACTCATAAGAAAAATTTCATGTAATTACATATTGTTTATTTCATAAATTTCTAAAGTAGTTTTTAAGTGTTTACTATCTAGAAATCCTTTCTCTTGGAACTCTAATATTAGTCAGTTATATACTATTAGAATTTGTTATATACTTAAGTTATCGAGTTGAATTTTGGCTCAAATGAAAATTCATAGTTACTTAACATCTTAGTTTATGACACGTTAAATTAATTTAAATAAAACCTTTTATAAATAAGCATAATAGAATATGTTATTTCAGATTTACAATCAAATCAATATTCCAATGGTGTGACTTGCATCTCCCTTATGCAATTGTGACCCAGGTGGTCGCCTAGCATCAACATGATGTTAGTCGAGCAACCACTATCACAAACACAACTTGTGTGATTAGTGCATGAACGAACTTGCACCTTGAGCATTGCATGTCATGCCAACTGATCACACCATAGTCACATACTCACATGGATAATCTCATGGTTTTGTTCAACTTGATAGAGAGAAAGCAAACATTGACCACAATAATTCTCATTGTTGGATGTAGCTTTAATTCCATTCTCAAGGAAATCAATTTCCTCCTTGAGGTAGATAGGTCAAGGAAGGGAAAATTTACATGTGAGAGAGAGTGAGGGGTGGTGGTGCAATCAACCACCAGTGAAGAGGGGTTAATTACCAATAGACATGTAAATAGATGTCCGAGATCTCACATTTAATTCGAACTTGAGTCCAAAATTTTAAAAAGTAATATGTCATCCATTGAATGCGTTGTAACACCCCACTCATAAAAACATACATAATATAGATTGAAAGAATACATTGCATTCACTTCAAAGGGGATATCACAATCATGATATTCATTACATAAAAATAGAGTTCATATATAAACCATAACAAGATAAAGATAACAATTCTCCAACTCAATTCCTCAACATTACTCACACAAAACTTAAACTAAATATGTATCACACTTAAACATAATATGTTTCTCATAAACAAGGAAAGAAATCTAAACTAGGTAAAGCTGACACCCCTACACATCCTTTGTTGTGGAGATCTTGAATTAGTCCTTGTACATCAAATAGATTCACTCCTCTATGCTTGCTTCTTACCTATGAGAATTGTGCCCCCAACCATGCATCAAACAATTTGTAAGTGGAACTAAATATATTATATCTTAAATAGGACATGTAAATTAATAATAAATTTAAAACATTAAATATTAAAAAATGGATAGTACTATTTTTAAAATCTTTTTGTCATCTTGACATATATAAGAATCCTTGGGTTTGTACATAAGTGACTCTTCTCTTATACACCAAAGTGCCTCTTGAGTTGCATATAAGTGCACATTCTCTTATAAACCATAGTGTCTCTTGGATTGCACTGAAGTACCTCTTCTCTTGTGCATTGAAGTGACTCTTAGTTTTGCTCTAAGGATCCTATTAGTGAGGATCTTATATATGTTATACTTTAACATTGTTTTTCTCTTAAAATCTTAATTTTCTCTTAGATGTTATTCTTTACTCTTAATGTGTATGAGAGATGGTACAATAAATATTTATAATAAACATGACATTCAATTTATCGATCCATTGACTCTTATCTTTATATCCAATAGAAATAAGTATATAAAGCAACTAATATTTATGTTCAAGGTGTATAGACCATTGCCTCTCTCTCAGAGTAGATCCTAGATGCTCTTCTTAGGTTGAAGAAATTCTAATCATGGTCTTAAGTTCGATGAACACAAATCACCCAGTTTAAAAATTTAACATTCATTAATGATTAATATTTAACTTGATTTCTAAGGTTTTTTTAAAGAATTGATGGGAAAACGAGATCAAAAAAGGAATTTAAAACCAATTTAGGATTGTTCTTTTTTAAAAATCTTTGCAAAAAATATTTTTGCATAATTTTGTAATCCAAGAATAATTTATTACGATTTTTTGAAGTAAGAACCAATAAAAAATCTCCATAAATGCGCATATTTTGGTATATCCAGTAGGCACACAAGGGGGAGGGGTGGCTTGCATAGCTGGCCCAATCAAGGCTGCTCACAAGGCCCTGCTTGCCCAAACCAAATAGATGCATGAAATTCTATAAATACTGTTGCAACCCTAATCAGGCAATTGTATTGCCAAGGGCAATAGAGTAAAACCCACACATGTCATCTTACTTGTGCCATGGCGTCGAGCACCCAACCTAGGAGCACAAAGATTGACTCAAATATGATCTAAGCAAGATGACAACCCCAAACAAGAATAATTCTATACATAATCGGCTGCCCACCTGATTGGGCTGACTACAAAGCCCAATGTGGGGACAAATTTTTCTATTTTAGATAGGAGGTAAGTAGGAATAAAGAGAAATATTATATATCTCATAACTTTCTAGCCATAATGATTTTTTCGACAAAACAAAAAGCAATAGCTTCCTTATAAAAAGTACTTTCCAAAAAGACTAATGTTGACATCCTTTGGCGAAAAAATAACATGAGAAAATACAATACATGTATTTTAGCGTACAATAACCTATATTTTGGATACAATATCTCTCACGATTTTTAATAAGTAATGATTTTTTTGATGAAATAAAAAACATTAGATTCTTTGCAAATTGTGCTTTCCAACAACACTAGTGTTGACATACTTTAGAAAAAGAATCATATGAGAGAAATATAATACAAATATTTTGGAGTGCAATACCTGTGTTTTAAGTACAATATGTTCTGGAGGTACTTAACTCTCATTTTGGAGGGTGCAATATGAAAGTTTGTTGATGACATATTGTACCCCAAAACATAGGTATCGTACCCCAAAACATGGATATGGTACTCTAAAACACAAGTATTGTACCCAAATAGGATTGTTGTACCCAAGCACGAGTATTGTACCCCAAACACAAGATACATGCCTAAAAAATAACAATTAAACATTGATATTATTCTGCCAAATCGGAAGTAGTTTATCCCAAAACACGAGTATTATACCCAAAAATATTGATACTATACCCGGATGTACAATACCCATTTTGGAATACATTATTATCATTTTGGAGGGTACAATATAAATGTTTGCTGATGACATATTATGCCAAAATATGGATACCATATCCCAAAACATAAGTAATGTACCCTGAAATAGAAATATTATACTTCTCTTGTATTATTATTTCTATAAATTATGTCAACATTAGTTTAGTTAGAAAGTATTTCTCATAAAGAATCTAATATTTTTTATTTTGACAAAAAAATTATTCAAAATAAAAAATTATGAGCAAAACTATTTTCTCTCTCTATTTTTTCTTTTTTTATCTCTTAAATAGACTTTTCTGCCACATCAGCAATGCCCCCTCCCAATCACCAGGCGGACAAGGATGGGAGAGCGGGGTGTGTAGCCTTACTCTAAAAGGAAGGTGCGGAACCTTTTTATTATCCTTTTTTGAACTCAAACGGCCTCTAGAAGAGGGCTCCATGTAATTAGGACACCCATACACACTCTTCCGTCATGACTGGTGAGGTAAACTGGTGGGAGATTGAAGCATGATACCACGGAACAAACCTATCATCCTAGAAACTAGGGGCACAACACAAACTGTGGAGCAGAACTGAAGCTTCTGGCAAAGAAAACAAGGGAATGAGGTGGTGAATTTTTCGGGGAAAGACATTTAAAACCAACAGCAGTAAAAAGGGTTAGACAGTGACCATATTGAACGGAAAATTGGCCTTACAGGGAGCTACCTGATGATTCTTTGAAGATTTCCCAATCATTTGTGACTGTCACAGAGTGTTACAGGAAAGCGATGAACAAGGTGGTAGGCATAGGTGCAACTGAGAGATTGGTAGGGGAGTGCGGCAGGGGTAAAGATGGCTATGGTTTCATGCTTCTGGATGATAGATTGTTGGTTTCTGAAGGTGTATCTGTAGGTTCGGGGGGGGGGGGGGTGTTAAGAAACGAGAGGATCTCACGATGGTTGAAATAGGGGAAGGTCGAGGAGTCGTGCCTATAGAGGGATTGGGGCGATAACTCCCAATCAAATCAGGACTCATCCAATACGAACTGGTGAGAGGAATACACAGCAAAAAAAGTGGAGGTGAGGAGGAAGAGAGAGGAGAAAGAAAGGGAGGAGGAGGCATAGAACTGGTGGCATGTGGAGTATTGACTAACATGGACTCAAGGTAGAAAAAGAACGGGAAGCCACACAATTGAGATATCACAACTCTCAAGGAGCCCATGTATCGACTGTAGATACCAGCCACGTGATAGGGAAAATATAGGTAGAACTGAGAATTCAAACACGTGAAAAAATAAACATACGAAACAAAGTTTCATTAATATTAGAAATGCACATTTAAGTATAATCCTCTTCAATTAATTGGGATAGCTATAATTATCCAATTAATCTCAAACTCAACATATGGACTAATTAGGACCCAAGAAATCTAATTTTAGGGTTTATATTTAACTTTTAAGATTTCCTTATATGAGTTTTAGTACACTTAGGGTTGAACTCGATTATCTTACTCTGAATTATTATACATTGCATTAATTATCAATTTTTAGGGTTCAAACTCAAATTATCTTATAGCTTTCTCAAAGGGTCAGTATTATATTATTTTGTACAAATTTCCATATTTTAGTTATTTTATCCTTTAAGTTCGTTATGCCATTATTAACTTAAGTGATGGCTCATAAATCATTTATTTTTTTATGAGAAGTCTAATTCTTATTACATTACACATATTAAGCACATTAGATACCATCCCAAGCATTTATGTACTGTTATACACATCCAAAACATATTAGTCATGTTTAGTTTATTATATGTATATTAGTGAACAATGTGGCATGCATTAGATATTTCATGAACTCATTTAGATACTCAACCATGGTTAGGTCATTAGGTCCATTAGTTAACCCTTAATTAGGAAAAACCACAATAAATGTGTAAGTTTGTTATGAAAATTTGGGATGTTACAATTTTACCCACCTAAAATAAATTTTATCCTCAAAATTTTGTAAGACTACACGCCTTAGGATTTTTCTTATTTATAACACTAAAAGTTCTACTCATACACATTCAAAAGGTAAGACTAACCACGATTTTAATCTTAAGGATATTTCATAACTTCGACCATACCATGATCATTCTTATCCTCTTCATTATCATCCACCATGGCAAATGTTTTAGCTTGTCTCTTCTCTCTAAGAGCTTGATTAACATTGGGCTCCTTTTTTTATACTTAGGGAAATTAGGTCTAATTTGTCCTATTTCACCACATCCATAGCACACTCTAGTTCCAAACATGCATTCTCCTAGATGGTGCTTAGAACACTTGGCACATTGAGTCGTTGCAGGTTAATTTGCAACAACCTCACTTGGATCCTTCATGTTCTTGTCATTGTGATGGTTGGAGTTGTTATTGTGGGACTGGCTGTCCTTATTTTATATTCTTCCTAGGTGGTCTTCTAATTCTAAGGCAACATCTAGGACACATTGCAAGGTGTGGTGTCCTCATTCAGACAGAGAAAAGCTAAGGTTTGACTTAAAACCCATCATGAACTTCTTAACTTTGCATCATTCATCATAACCATGGCCATACTTCTACAATATGATGAACTTCATGGCATACTGTGTGACTATCATATCACCACACCGAATAAGGTTGAATCATTCCTCTTCTTTCTTCTCAATCATAGCCTTGGATATTTAGTGGTGTCAAAAAGCCTTTGATAATTCCTACCATGTGAGTGGAGGAGCATCAGCTTCATGGGATCCTAGCAGGCTCTCCCACCAAGTCCTAGATGCACCACTAAGAATGTGAGTCCCAAAAAGAACTTGGAGTTGTTAGGTCATAGCCATCTTTTAGCTTTGCTCTCCACATCCAACTCTTCTTCTTTAGCATATGAGTTAGGCTTGTTGCTCACAATGTCAACTAGGGAATGCTTGGGGTTGAATCTAGAGTTGTCTAGATGATCTTTGCCTCCTCTTGTGGAAGTGGATAGGTCCCTAATCATTACATCAAAGGGCACCATGGGAGTTTCTTTATGTGGAGATTCCCAATGGTTCCTTTGCTGAGAGAATCATTTTCTTCCCCACCCATGGGATTTTTTTTCATTATTACCTCTCTTCTTAGATGCCATCTATGGAAGACAACATAAAATAGATGAAATTCTGATGAAATCCTAGTGGACAACTATATCTTTAGATCTAATACCATTATTGTAACACCCAAGTTGTAAACACATACACAATATATGGAAGAAGCATACATTGCGTCGACTTCAAAGAGAATGTCACAACCATGACATTCATTGCATAAAAATAGAGTTCATATATAAACTATCACATGATAAAGATAACAATTATCATACTCAAGTCCTAAACATGACTCACACAAAACTCAAACTAAATGTGTATCACACTTAAACACAATATGTTTCCCATAAATAAGGAAATAAGTCTAAACTAGGTATAACTAACACCCCACTAGGTCCTTTCTGTGGAGATTTTGAATTAGTCCATGCACGTCAGATAGATCCACTCCTCTATGCTTGCTCCTTACCTACGAGCATCACGCCCCCAGCCATACATCAAATAATTTTTAAGTTGAATTGAACATATTATATCTGAAAGAGAACATGTAAAATAAAAATAAACTTTGAACATTAAACATAAAAAAAGAGACAATATTACTGTTAAATTATTTTTTTATACTAACCTATATAAAAATCCTCAAGTTTGTACATAAGTGACTCTTCTCTTTTGCACTGAAATTCCTCTTGGGTTGCACCAAGATATCTCTTCTCTTATGCGCTAAAGTGTCTGTTAGTTTTACTCCGAGGACCCTTAGTGAGTATCTTATATAAGATATCTTTTATGATTGTATTTCTCTTTAAAACTCTTAGTTTTCTCTAAGATCTTATTCTTTACTCTAAATGTGCATGAGAGATGGTACTATAAATATTGACAACAAACATGTCATTCAATTTTTAGATCCATTGAACCTTATCTTCATAAGCAATTGGAACAATAGATAATTGATGCATATATTTCATGTTCATTGTACATACATATATACAAGCAACCAATATATATGTTCAAAGTTCATGGACCACTTACCTCTCTCTTAGAGAATATCCTAGTTGTTCTTCTTAGGTTGAAGAAATCCTAATCACAATCCTATGCTTGATGAACCCAAATTACGATGTTTAAAACATGTAGCATTCATCAATGATTAATACTTAACTTGATTTCTAGGATTTTGGGTTCTTTAAGGATTTATGGGAAAATGAGATCAAAGTAGGAATCAAAACCAATTTAGCATTTTTCATTATTTTAAAAACCTTTCCAACAAGTTATTTTTGCATAACTTTGTGATTAATGGATAATTTACTGTGGTTTTCTTGAAGTACAAACAAATTAGAGATATCCATAATACAAATATTTAGATATATCCATAAATATACATATTTAGATATATCCATTACGCGGGTGCGGGGGGGGGTGGAGTTCATAAGGCCTGACTCTCCTAAAAGCAAACATATGGAAAAATTATAGAAAAACCCTTCAATGCAAACCAGGCAATTAGATTGCCAAGGGAAATAGACTAAAACTCATGTCTGACATCTTCCTTGTGCCATGGAGTCGAGCACCCAACCATGGAGCACAAAGCTTAATTCAAATTCGAATCTAAGTTAGATGTAAACCCAAACTGAAGGTGCTGAATCTTTTTATTATTCTTCATCGAACTAAATGACCCCTAAAAGAGGGCTCCATGTGATCAAGACACCCACACACACTCTTCCGCCATGATTGGCAAAGTGATCTGGTGGGATATCAAAGCATGATACCATGGAAAAAACCCATCGTCCTAGAAACAAGGGGCACAACACAAATCATGGAGCAGAACTGAAGCTCCTGGTCAAAAAAGGGAAAAAGGTGACAAATTGCCATGGAAAAGACATCCAAAACCAATGACAGGAAAAGGGGGTTAGAGAGTTACAAGCTTGAACAAGAAATTGGCCTCACAGGGAGGTTTCTGATGATTTTTCAAAGCATTCCCAATCGTCTGTGGCCATCGCAGAGAGTTACAGGTTGGTGACAGTCTTCCGCAAGGTGGTAGGCGGAGGTGGAGTTTAAGGATTGGTAGGGGGAGTGTGATTGGGGAAAATATGTCTATTGTTTCATGCTTCTAGATGTTTGATGGTTGATTTCTGAAGATGTATTTAAAGGTTTAGAGGGGGGTCTGAGCAGTGAGAGGATCTTGTGATGGTCAAAAAAGGGGAAGGTTGAGGAGTCATGATGATAGAGAGACTGGGGCGATAACCCCCAATTAAATCAGGACTCATTAGGTCTGGATTGGTGTAAGGAATACACAAAACAAGAAAATTAGAGGCGAGGAGGAAGAGAGAGAAAGTAAGGGAGGAGGAGCTATAGAACTGGCGGCATGTGGAGTCTTGACTGACACAGAATAGGAAGTCGCACGATTGAAAACTTACGGCTTGCAAGGAGCCAACGTATGGATTGGAGAACCCAATAATATGACAGGAAAAACATAGGTAGAACATGGAATTCAAATGCGTGATAAATAAACATATGTGACAAAGTTTGATTAATATTAGGAATGCACATTTAAGTATTATCCTCTTCAATTAAATTGGGATAACTATAACTATCCAATTATTCTCAAACTTTACATCTAGACTAACTAGGATCTAAAAAAATCTAATTTTACGATTATTTTTAACTTTCAAAAAATTGACATATATGTGTTTTAGTACATTTAGGGTTTAACTCTATTATCTTACTATTAATTATTATACATCACATTAATTATCCATATTTAGGATTTAGAGTCCAATTATCCTCATATCTTTATCAAAAGGTCTATGGTGTATCATTTTGCATGAATATTCATATTTTGTTTATTTTTCCCATTAAGCTCATTAATTCCATTATTAACTTAAATGATGGCTCATAAATCATTTCTATTTTCATAAATATCTAATTCTTATTTCACTACTCATATTAAGCACATTAGATACCATCCAAAACATTTATGCATGCACATTTATACACATTCAAATCTTATTAGTGACATTTATGTTATTATATGTGTATAAGTAAACAATGTGACATGCATTAGGTATTTCATGAACTTATTTACATAATAGGCCATGGTTTGCCATTAGGTCCACCAGTTAACCTTTTTTTAGGAAAAACACACTAAAGGTTTAATTTTGTTATGAAAATTTGGGATGTTACATCTACATTATATTTCAGATATTGTCAACATGTATTAAATTTGAAAAAATATATACACATATTATTAAAAAAATATTCATATATAAACATATAAAATATAATCTAATATATATGTATAATATATATATTAATAAGAAATGTGTGATTTTCTATTTGAATTATATATTTATGTGAATTTAGATATTTAATTTTTTAAACCAAATTCAAATGTTATCATATGATATCCAATCTAACTTTTTTTCTTCGAATTCCGATATCAAATATGCACTATCTACTCCGTGTTCAATCCTTTTACGATTTTAATCACTAATGTTTGAAGGCAACAATGGGGAAAAGATATGTATCAAAGCCGATAAGATAATATAAAACCTTCCCAGGATATGTATAAGAAACTTCATTAAGTATTTGCTCAATTTCAAATGTTTTGAGTGATCGTGCGATGCTTATGAATTTTGGGCACTATTTAAAACGATTTATCATTTTCCCCGGCTGCCAATTCGAGAAAGTTCGAGTTCTGTTTACGGTGAGAAATTACTGGTTTGTGGCATCTGTGTTGCGGTGGCAAAATCAAATGTAAAACAAAAATAGCTGGCAACAGGTGCTTGGATGAGCAATGAGGAGTGATTGATATGTTACTCTCATGTATGGATGAGCATATATTGCAGTGTTTGGCAATATGTTTGACATTGCAAACGTTTTATTACAATGAGATAGATCATTGTAAAATTTGTGTCCAGTAAAAAAATAATCACAATCAATGTTGTTTGACGCTAAACAATACCAAAACTAAGCAGCGGGTTTTCTTGTGTTCGGTAACAATGGTTACCAACATTTGCGAAGCGATTATATCCGGCTGCGTCACAGCAATCATACCGCTTTACTAACCGAAGCAAAGCTACTGCCTGATCATTTTTTTTGACAAATGCTGCATCATATGTTAGTCACAATATGCAATACAATTAGACCTCGTCTGATTGGACTGCAATTAAACACATGCAGTTCCGAATCACTGTGTTTTGCAGTTGCAGCTTGAAGCATTTGATTGGACGTAAGTTCTATTCTTTATGTTTTTTTTAGGTAAAGGTCATATCATATATTTAAATCACATTGAAGCAAGCAAACACCTGCTTTAGTGAGTTCGAACAAGACAAAGGGAAAACATAAAAACGTTTGAGCCGGGTGGAGATAAAGACTAAGTTCTGATGAAGAGGGGGAAACACCCCTTTAACAAGCCTCATGAAGCATTTTAAGAAGAAAATAGCTAAAGTCTAGGAAAAAAGATATTCAGCTCCTAGTTAGGTGTTTTCATTGATGTTGCTGCACTATGCTGACTCCTGTTTCGTCATCCACCATGGCTCTAAGGTCGCAAAGAAACTTAGCTTCCGATTCACCTTCATCAGAATCAGCTTGTCCTTCTTCTGTTTGTTTACCTGCATTTTAATAGAATGTGAAGATCTATATCTATTTGTGATATAATATTTTGTCTCATTTTTTGGTTGTTGTTGAATATTCTATTGTTTCTTTCTTTCCAGAGATTCCAACTGATGATGATGAATATGTCGCTTCCCTTGAAATTTTTGTGTTGTCTATTTGGTGTGATTTGTGGTGGGAATGTTGCTTCCTTGATATCTAAAATGTAATTGCTTGTGTAGTGTAAGATGATGTTTTGTGAGGTGGTGCACTTGAAGAAGATGTGATCAATTGAGTCAGAATTTGTTTTGCATAGAGAACATCTGAAAGGACCAATGAAGCCCTTTTTTATGAGGTTTTCACCTATGAGCAACTTGTTATGCAGTAGAAGCCACAGAAATATTTTATATTTTTGCGGCCATTTCTATTTCCATATTTTTGTGGTGGGTGGGGTGAAGCCTATGTAGGTGAGAAAGGAGTAGGCTCCAAAGTTCTATTCTTACTGTGAAGTCAACTACAAGCGATTCCCGCCCACTTACAAAATTTTGGAAAACATACCACACCCATTTTAGGAAAATGATAAGCGGATGACCAACCGGAGGCAGAATAGGTAAATTTTTGTCCTTTACTTCCCATGGCCCACCCCCATTTGCCTACGTACCTACCCACCCAGCCCACTTGTCAGAGAAAAAAATAAAACACTATTTTGTTATCCAAAAAGCAGTGAAAGTGGTTCGGTGCCCAAGTTGTCAAGATCAGTGAGTATGTCCTTCAAACTCTGGACCGAATAGTCACCCCCTCTCAGGTTCTTGAGAAACGGAGCCCCCTGGGGCCCGATCTCATTCCGATTCGGCTCCACATCCCACCCGTCTTCTTAATAACTTTTAAACGGTAATGAACTTTTTGACGAAATAAATATCATTGCACTCCTTACAAAAATACTTTCTAACAAGATCAAATTCGACATATTTTAAAAATATAAAATATACAATCTAAAATATGAGAGATAATGTGATTGTAAAAGTAAAAAAGGAGGAGAGAGAACTTTATTTGTTTATAATTCTCAAACCGTAATGAATTTTTGAACGAAATAAGACTGATGAATTATTAACAAAAATGTTTTAAAATAAGACTAATGTCGACATAATGAATTTTTTAACAAAATAATTATAACACATGGGAAAATGAGGAGAGTGAAATTTATATTGTTTGTAACTCTCAAATCATAATGAATTTTAAATGAAATAAAAATTGATGGGTTACTAACAAAAATACTTTAAAGTAAGACTAGTGTCAACATACTTTGATAATAATTTTTCTGATGAAATAACTATAATGCATGTGATAAGAGTACTTTAAAATAAGATTAATGTCGACATACTTTGATAATGAATTTAAAACCGAAATAAATATAACACATGAGATAACATGTCATAACATGAGAGTAGTTCATGGTATGATGTTATGACATATGTTATAACATGTATTATCACATGTGAGATAACATGTTATACCATGTTATAACATGTGTTATAACACATGCTATGACATGTTATAATGTATATTATCTCTAAGTTCTATTATATGTTATAACATGTTATCCATGCATCCATGTTATTCATATTATTTCACGGTATAACATGTTATTCATGGTATCCATGTTATTCTATTTTATTCATGTTGTTCCATTTATTTAATATTATTCATGTTATTTGTGTTATCTATGCTATTCACTGTCAAATTGTATGTTAACTTAGGTTCCTTTGTATGTTATCTCCCGTTCAATTATACGTTATTTTCTGATCCAATTGTATGTTATCTCATGTTCAATTTAATTTTTAAAGAGTGAAATATGAAAAATAGGAGGAAGTAATATCATATGTTATCTTTGGTCCAAATGCATGTTATCTCCGGTCTAATTACACGTTATCTCAGGTTCAATTTATTTTTTAAAGAAAGAAAAAATATAAAAAAGGAGAAAAGTATGTTATCTTCGATCTAATTGTACATTATCCCCGGTCCAATTGTACATTATCTCATGTTAATTTAACAAAAACTATGTGTTATACCATGTTATAACATGTTACAACATGTTATTCCATGTGTTATACATATTTCGTAAAAAAATCAATTCTCAAAGTATGTCGACATTAGTCTTATTTTAAAGTATTTTTTGTTAATAACCCATTACTTTTTATTTCATTAAAAAATTATTACGTTTTGAGAGTTATAAGAAAAATAATTTTCTCTCTCCTCTTTTTTGATTTTTTATAATCACATTATCATGGAACAAGGAGATACCATGGAATAACGGGACATGGAATAACGACATAACATAGAACAAGGAGATACCATGGAATAATGGGATATGGAATAATGACATATTATAGAACAAGGAGATATCATAGAATAACATACTAACATGGATAATATGAATAACAGTCTGACATAGATAACATGAATACCATGAATAACGGCTAACATGGATAATATGAAAGAACGAACGAGGAGATACCATGTTATTCATGGAACATAACTTTTTTTATTTTGTTAAAAAATCTTATAACAAATTAAAAGTTATAAGAGAAATAATTTTCTCTCTCCTCTTTTTGATCTTTTTTAGATTGTATATTTTATTTTTTTTAAATATGTCAAACTTGATCTTGTTGTAACATATTTTTTATAAGGAGTAAAATAAAATTTATTTCATCAAAAAATACATTACAGTTCAAAAGTTATCAACAAAAATAGCTTATTCATTTTTTCTCTCTCCTACAATCATTCTCTCTATCCACCCCCCTCTCTCCACCCTCTCCCTCTCCCTCTCCCTCTCTCCCTCTCTCTCTTTCTCTCTCACTCACATTTCTGTCTCTCTCATGTTGGAGAAGCAAAAGGCCGACAACAACACATGACGTGATGTTACATATGGTCTTTTGTCCGGTTTGGAGTCTATTAATGCCTCTAGATAGCAAAGCTCCCCATTTTAAGTGCAGTTCCTTTTTCTACACTGGCCGTGCGTCAATTGCCTTAGTAGCAACAGAAAGACAGACCTCCGCGCTTTTGTTCTAGCACTGCTGTAGTTATAGAAAATGGACATGTTTTTTTCAATGATGGTACATTTAGTACATGTCACCGTGAGCTCGAAGTGTTCAAGTTATAACTGCATTTAAGCAGACGATCCAGTTGTAGTTTAATTGTATGTTTTGGGTTTTATGTTTTTAAAATCGTGAGGCTTCCAACCAGCTGCAACCAAATGAGCTCTTAAGAGAGAATATAAAACCCTCAATGGATATGTATAAGAGACTCCAAAAAATATGTGCTCGATTCCTGTTGTTTGAGAGATTGTGCTAAACTTGATTTCTCTAACATTTAAGTTGAAGAGTTAGCACCGATACAGTCATGGATGTGACGAAAACTTGCTGCATAAGTATTATCAATAAGTGTATAAACTCAAAGAAAAAATACCAGATTTAATATGAAAAACTCTGCTTAAGACGAGAAGAGAAAAATCACAGGACAATATCAACCAACAAACACTATGTCATCAAGATTACAACTCATACCGCTCGAATTCAATTACCTAAATCTGGATGTCCCACACGAGAACAAAGATGAGGAAGAAGAGAATCACACCCAATGTGTACAAAATCTTCCTCTTACTTGATCTCCTCATGATGCCACTGTCATTGCAGGCGACCGCTTGATGTCGCTGCGACCGCGACTAGGCGAAATCGTTGCCGCTATGACAATACTTTGCTTGTAACCGCCAAACGATACTTTACTTTAAGGCAAAGTCGCTTATCAACCAAGAGAGTTGCTCTATCGGTGCACACAATGTACCATTGATACTATTACTTTACTTCAAGACAAAGTCGTTGACCCTCTCTTATTCATAAGAGAGCTCCTCCTATTGTTCTTGTTCTCTACCACTTTTGCCATAGAAGACATCAACAAGCAACTAGAGGGATCACACACTAATAGGTGGGTTGGTCTCAATGGCATCCCCTAGAGCCTCTATTTATAGACCTCCATGACATGTGGTTACGGCCAGAAATCCTACTCCAATATTTCATCCATTTCCACGTTGCACATAAGGAGCCACCTTTTCTCCTTCTTGAAATAACTCCTATTAGGATTGGCAACACAAGTCAACTCCTACTCAAATCCAAATCAAACTAGGACATGGGCCATAATTCCTTTTCTTTCTCAACAATCTCCCCCTCCGACCCATGAGGGAGATGTTGTCTTCAATAATCATTTGGACTAGCTTGTGGACCCTACCACCACATGTGATGGATCCATTCTCCTCAAAGATGTCAGAATCCTATCATTTTCATCCATCTTCTTGAAGTCTCATCCTGATTTCACTTTATTCCTAGACAACTGAGAAGAAACATCTTGGTCGTACCGCTTCTCTTTCCATGTCTATACCTAGAATATTGTTGGCTCCCCCTGAACGATTAGTCGAGCCATCATGGATAAAAATCTTATTTCTAACTTTCTTTACCAAGCCTCTGAAACCCTTTGATGATGTGCCCCTGGTCTTTGACTAAAGTCCTTGACAACTCGTCTAGCTTCATATCTAATATCCTTATTTTTGTCATCTCTCTTCATCTTATAATTTTACTTGTACTTTAGTATTCTCTGGCTCTTGGAAAGCACCACAAGCTCATAGGTATCATTCTTCTACAAAGAAGATATCTCCTCATACATCGTATGATGCCACTGTGTTTTGTCTCTATGAGTTTGTGCCTCTTGAAAAGTCTTAAACTCTCCCTAACCAGTAAGTAGAATATATAGAGAGGTTGGATCTCTGGATGACGAACTCTGTCAGACCTCCTCAATTGCTTCCCTAAGGACTCTACCTAGTGATGATCTTGCTCCCCCTTTCCAGATGTCTCTGAGTGTGAATCCAAATCACTCAATTGCGCATCTAGAATAGGAACACTGGATGTGCTAGCACTTTGTTGCTCAGGGTGATCATGTTCTTCTTTGTCATCTAAAGATTGCACTGGTGAAGAAGCTAAAACATCATCATACTCATCATTAGAAGAACTATCACTTGATCCTGCAACCTCTACATCATCACTCTCAGGTTCTGTCACTGTCTGACTCTCACAGAGTGTTACATCTTTGTGTTTGCTCATGGTCTTTTTCACAAGATCCTATAACCTGTAGCCAAACTATTAATCTCCATAGCCAAGAAAGATACATGACACCACTTTTGTTGGATCCTAGATGGGTGATTAGATGCTCTAGAGGGGGGGGGGTGAATAGAGCTGAAAGCACTTAAACAAAACTCATTAAACATTCAAATTATATGACAAGATAAGGTTGCTAAATAGGTAATTTGAGTGTAACTAAATCAAGCATAGCAAGGATAAGAGAGATTGAACATGCACCAATTAGACAAGCTATTTAGAGTGGTTCCACACTTCAAACTAGAAGTGTGTCAGTCCACTTGCCTAGAGAGGTCAACCTCTAGGACTTCAACCAATTACACTCTTATATTCATTAATAAGACATACAATACATGACCAACAAAGGACTTACCTATCCAATACAAAGAGTCTTCAACCTTACCAAGGACTTACCCACTTTGCAAGAGTCTTCGGCCTTCTCCAAGGACTTACCCACTCTTGCACAAGTCTTCGGCCTTGCAGGAATTACCCACTCTTCTTGGATCTTCCGCCTTTGACTTCACCTTCACTCGGAGAAGCTTTCCACCAAGGACTTACCCACTTGAGCTTGAGTCTTCTGCCTTCTCCAAGGGCTTACCCACTCTATCTCCAAGTCTTCAGCCTTGATCTTCACCAAGGGACTCCTTCCCTTGTTCTTCTTCACCTCTCTTGGACAAGAGAGAGAACCTTCATCTTCATGGTTGAAAGAAGAGATAGGAGGTGGTGGAAGTGAGAGCCTCACAAGATATACACGTAGGACTAGATCTCTTACAGATTTCCTACTCACTCTAATGGATGTAGCAAGTGATTAAGCTTAGAGAGAGAGAGGAGGCTGTAGGAAGCACTCAACTATAGAATAGGAGCCTCACATAGAGTTTGCAATGAATGCTCAACCTTGGAATGAAGCCCAAGGGGTCCTATTTATAGCTGGGGATGCCTCTTAGCCTTTGGGAACACTTGTGAACGAAAACTAGCCGTTTTGTGGCTTGCAACAGATCTATTTTGAGTTCCACCAACTTCTCCAACGGTTGGAATTGCTTTTTCTGCATTCCAGTACAGTCTGATCGGCCGAGTTTATATAAAGGTAACTCGGCCGAACCACTAAAAGACAAGGCTGAAAGCTAGACTGTCGGCCGAGTTCCTTTGGAGAAACTCGGCCGATCGGTCGACTTTCATCTTGGACCGATCAGTGGATCGGCCGAGTTTCCTAGCTAGAAACTCGACCGAACGGGAATCGGCTGAGTTTGTAACTCGGCCGATTGCAACAAAAATTCCAGAATATATGGATCGGCCGAGTTTGGAATTCGGCCGACCAAATCCCTGTTATGGGTATTTTGGAATTTTCGTATAACCGTACAAATGATGGATTTTTGTGTCCCAATAATTTTTCTAAGCTTAATTACAAGTCATACAATCATTACAAGTGGTTACAAAGCAATTCTAAGGTCATTTACATAGAGATCCCAAATTGCACACTTGTAGCTATTTTGACTTGTCTTTTCTCCAATTTGATATGCGCAAGTTAGGGCATTTGGAGTGTGTCTAAATCTAATCTGAAATCACTCAATGTAGAAGCATTAGACACCAATATGTGGAATGGTTAGTCATCATCAAAACAAGGGTTTAGTCAATTTAGACGTGAGTCAACATTGACCTAATTGACCTTGAGTCAACATTCTCCCCCTTTTGAAGATGACAAACCATTCCATAAATGTATTGAAAGCTTGTACGTAAAATCATACCTTCGGAGAAACCTAGGGGTTTCAATAGGATTGAGCTCATATGCTCCCCCTCAATTGATGCACATGAAGTTCTCATACTCCCCCTCAATTGATGCTATTTCTCCTGCATGGTTAGCTTTCATAACATTTATAGAAACTATGTCTTCTACTCATATATGTTCTACACATATATGTCTTCTCCCATTTACCTTCTCCCCTTTACATGGACACGCTTCTTTGCTTCATGTAAGACATGCCTTCTCCCTGTTGTCAAAAGAAGACATATCTTTCTCCCCCTTTGTCATTTCAAAAAGGTGGGGGTGTGAAGAAACTAAGAAACACCACTTGTTAAGAGAAAGAAGATAACAAAAGTTATATAAGGAGAGTAGAAGAGCACAGATAGGGGCTTGTCCAAGCATAGAAAGAAAAGAAAGTTAAAGCATATACTTGAACAACCCAAAATGCAAGATGAAGTGCTGCAAAAAAAAACAATAAGTCGCAATTTTGACCCTCAAGATGATGGAATTTGACCAAAAACCATCAGAGCTCATGGCATAGCAATGAGCCTTGCTCAGAAGGTCATTTCTGCATGAAAAACACTATACTTGCACCAAAAACTGAAATTGGAGCAAAAGCTGCATAAAAATCCATAAATACTCCAATTTCTACATATAATGTAGCTCTATGTGCCCTGCATCACAATGTTATGCAAACAACTCAAGATAGTAGATATGCAATTCAAGGAACAATCTTGAGCATGTATGAGATAAGATACAAGCATAACATATAGATGATCAAAGATGGTAATTTTAAACAAGGCTAGAACTACATGTATATGAACTACTAGTAGATGATATCACAAGTTAGGACTACTAGTAGGATCTAGATCATAGCAAGAGATACACAAGATAAAGCAAGCTATGAGTAGATATAGAGATATATCCAAACCAAGAGATATGCAATTTTAGAAGCATGAGAGGATATAACTCACTATATATGCATCCTTACCATAAGATGATTACCCCTAAGAACCTCAAGGTTGTATCAAAACAAGATATACCCCGAGATAGATGTAGCAAGTTAGAGTACAGCGGAAGTAATTTTTAGACACAACCAAGAGATCCAAAGCGACCATCATCAAAACCTGCAAAACAACTCAAAGCAAGTAATTTCAACATATAGATTTACCAATTTAGAGCAATTAGAGAGATAGAGTTGTATGCAAGATAGACAATTTTAAAACATGGCAATATGCATATATAAAGATGCCAAAAGAGAGTGCCAAAGAATAAGGCTATTGGTTGAGAAAATCTAGTTGAGAGGGAAATTCTCATCCAATAAGCCAACTGTATATTCTGTGCACAGTGTGATCGGTCGAGTTCTGTGCATTGGCAACTCGACCGATGACAGCTGTTGGCAACACTCTTGGTGCCTATCGGTCGAGTTTCAATAGGGAAAACTCGACCGACAGATCAGCTGTCAAGAAGCACATATATTTCATAAAAACATATTTAAAGACATGCTAAAAATACAAACCATATCCAAACGTGTCTAAGCAAGTTAGTAATGTACTATAGAAGCATTAGAAACAGTTTTTGAGCAAGAGTGTGAAGAGAAACACAAAATACCACTTTTAACTCAAAAACCATATGTATAGTGCACACTAACTTGACAAAAACAAGTTAGGATTGGTCATAAGCAATAAAACATTTACCTTTGTGCTTACCATTGCCTTTTCCACTTGTTGTCACCCTCTACACATCTCACCTTTCTTCTTTCATGTGGATTGAGAAGTCAATTTGTAATTCAATAGCTCAAGTCAATCCATTTGCAAGTTCCTACAAGAAGAAAAGTGAAATGGTCCCCAATCATGTTTTTGGGTCTGGAGGAGTTAGCTTAGCAACCCAAATCCTATTTCTCTTGGGTGCTTTCCTAAAAGGACAACAAGTAGAATAATGACCTAATTCATTGCAATAGTTACAAGTGCCCGTAGCCTTGGAACTGGAGGATTCTTCATTGAAAATTGAAGGTCCTTTATCTTTATTGTTCCTTTGGCTACAATCAAGTCCAATGCCATCTCTACCCATTTGTTTGGCAGTATGGTCTAGGATTTGATTAAGATTCTTTTTATCACCAAAAAATCTTTGCAAAGAAGATCTCAAACTATGATTGTCATGCATAAGAGAAGTAAAGGTAAAACACAATAGATTCATATCATCTCTAGCATGCACAAGATAGATTTCTAAGCAAACACCTTTAGTCATATGAGAATCTTTATCACAAGATAGAGCATCAAAAACTTTCTCTCTATAAGAAAATATAGTATGAGCATCAAGAGCAATTACACTACTATGCAAGGAAGCAAGTTCATATACAAGACAAGTCATCATTGAAGGATAAACTTTATCTACACATCTTATTCCTTGCAAAGTAATCTCTTGACTCTCATAAGCACATTTAAGATCATAAGAAACAATAGAGAGAGAAACAATAGTAGTAGCAAGCTCTATGTATGAAGTAGTCATAGAAGGTTGAGATTTTAAAAACTTAATCTTATCAAGCAAGCTAGAATTTGCAAATTTAAGAGCATTTAGTTGACTGAGATAAGCATTTGTTTGAATCTCAACACTTGAATTTATCTCATTTAAATCTTTAGTTGAGCTTGTCATTAGGGCGCAATGGCATCTTCCATCTTCAAATTCACTAGATCTTCCACTAGTGCTTTCATTTGTTGATGGAGCCTTTGTGATCCCTTTTTCACTCTTGTTTCCTTCTATTTTTCTCTTTGAAGGTTGCCCATCTTCATAATCACTCATATTCTCCTACTTGTGGAAGTATGCTTGGAGAAGACCCGCTCTGATACCACTTGTTGGATCCTAGATGGGTGATTAGATGCTCTAGAGGGGGGTGAATAGAGCTGAAAGCACTTAAACAAAACTCATTAAACATTCAAATTATATGACAAGATAAGGTTGCTAAATAGGTAATTTGAGTGCAACTAAATCAAGCATAGCAAGGATAAGAGAGATTGAACATGCACCAATTAGACAAGCTATTTAGAGTGGTTCTACACTTCAAACTAGAAGTGTGTCAGTCCACTTGCCTAGAGAGGTCAACCTCTAGGACTTCAACCAATTGCACTCTTATATTCATTAATAAGACATACAATACATGACCAACAAAGGACTTACCTATCCAATACAAAGAGTCTTCAACCTTACCAAGGACTTACCCACTTTGCAAGAGTCTTCGGCCTTCTCTAAGGACTTACCCACTCTTGCACAAGTCTTCGGCCTTGCAGGAATTACCCACTCTTCTTGGATCTTCCGCCTTTGACTTCACCTTCACTCGGAGAAGCTTTCCACCAAGGACTTACCCACTTGAGCTTGAGTCTTCTGCCTTCTCCAAGGTCTTACCCACTCTAGCTCCAAGTCTTCAACCTTGATCTTCACCAAGGGACTCCTTCCCTTGTTCTTCTTCACCTCTCTTAGACAAGAGAGAGAACCTTCATCTTCATGGTTGAAAGAAGAGATAGGAGGTGGTGGAAGTGAGAGCCTCACAAGATATACACGTAGGACTAGCTCTCTTACAGATTTCCTACTCACTCTAATGGATGTAGCAAGTGATTAAGCTTAGAGAGAGAGAGAGGAGGCTGTAGGAAGCACTCAACTATAGAATAGGAGCCTCACATAGAGTTTGCAATGAATGCTCAACCTTGGAATGAAGCCCAAGGGGTCCTATTTATAGCTGGGGATGCCTCTTAGCCTTTGGGAACACTTGTGAATGAAAACTAGCCGTTTTGTGGCTTGCAACGGATCTATTTTGAGTTCCACCAACTTCTCCAACGGTTGGAATTGCTTTTTCTGCATTCCAGTACAGTCTGATCGGACGAGTTTATATAAAGGTAACTCGGCCGAACCACTAAAAGACAAGGCTGAAAGCTAGACTGTCAGCCGAGTTCCTTTGGAGAAACTCGGCCGATCGGTTGACTTTCATCTTGGACCGATCAGTGGATCGGCCGAGTTTCCTAGCTAGAAACTCGACCGAACGGGAATCGGTTGAGTTTGTAACTCGACCGATTGCAACAAAAATTCCAGAATATATGGATCAGCCGAGTTTGGAATTCGGCCGACCAAATCCCTGTTATGGGTATTTTGGAATTTTCGTATAACCGTACAAATGATGGATTTTTGTGTCCCAATAATTTTTCTAAGCTTAATTACAAGTCATACAATCATTACAAGTGGTTATAAAGCAATTCTAAGGTCATTTACATAGAGATCCCAAATTGCACACTTGTAGCTATTTTGACTTGTCTTTTCTCCAATTTGATATGCGCAAGTTAGGGCATTTGGAGTGTGTCTAAACCTAATATGAAATCACTCAATGTAGAAGCATTAGACACCAATATGTGGAATGGTTAGTCATCATCAAAACAAGGGTTTAGTCAATTTAGACGTGAGTCAACATTGACCTAATTGACCTTGAGTCAACAACTTTATCATCCAACTTTTAACTCTTTTTCTTTAGAACTTTTACAGAAGTCTTGCACCCAGATACTCACAAATGAACATAAAAAGCATCATTTTCTGTCCATACCTTCTCAAGTATATCAAACCCAAAGGAACCGATGGAGATCAATTAACTAGATACCCCAGAATGTCTTTGGTACTTGTGCAGTCTTCAACCTGCATCTGACTTTCTGCACTATGGTACAATTCATCCTCTCAGCTATACCAAGACTCTGTCCTCTCATGTCGTATGTTGTGTTATGTGCAGTAGTCTTAGAACTTCCTGGAGGTGTACTTTCCTCCATTTTCAGTACAGATACATTTATCTTTTTCTTTGTCTCCCGCTCCACCATGGCATAAAATGTTGAAAACACTGAAAGACTTAATCCTTGGTCTTCAACAAGTAGGTCCATAGCTTCCTAGATGCATCATCAATGAATTTGATAAAATATCTATTGCCACCTAGTGATGCCATTTCAAACGAACTGTAGACATATGAATGAACCAACTACAGAATATTTGGCTTCACCTTTACTCTTGTCTTGAAAGAAACTCTTTGATGCTTTCCTGTCTGACATGTCTCGCATGAACTGAGACTAGTGTTACTGCTACAAGGAATCAATATTTGCATGGATAGAAGATTCTAGCCTTTCTCACTCATGTGTCCTAATCATATGTTCCATAGATCTGTTTGGTGATTCTTAACTGCATGTATACTGCTGCCTTCGAACACTTTAAGTTGGATCGTGTACAATGTGCGACACAATTTTCCTCATACAATAACCGAAACCCCCGGGATGATCTTGCATTTGCCACCACTAAATTCAAGATGACAACCTTCTCTATCAAAGAATGAACCAGATATCAAACCCAACCATAAATATGGAACATAACAAACATCCTTGAGCGTGAGTGTGTAGCCGATGCTTGTTTATACACAAATCTCGCCACTCTCGATAATTCTAAAGAAGCTGGAATTTCTATGTTCATTCTCCCAAAGTCTCCCCTCCTATATGAAGTGAAGAATTCCTTATTTGGTGAAGCATGATAAGAATTTGTAGTATCCACCACCTACTCAAAATCATCATCCTCAACATAGAAAGACTGCTCCTAGACTGTTAAGACCACATCGTCATCATCATCCCTGACATATGAAAATATCGTTGTAGTATTCTTGTTGTCATCTTGCTTATTTTTGGCTTCAGAACCATGTCTCTTTTTCCAAACCTTGCAATCCTTTTTAAAATATCCTAGCTTGCCACAGTGGAAGCACCCTTTATTCTTTGACTTGGATCTACCACGAGACTTTTCGTGGTGTTGAGACTCATCATGGCTCTTGGATCTGCCATAGTCTCTCGCTCTATCAATGCCCCTGCTCTCTGTGAAGTACACCTCTGATCCGTTGTTGGTTGAGGCTCGTCGTCGAGTCTCTTCATTTAGTAGACTGCTATTCACCTGATCAAGTGTGAATTTGTCTTCCTGTGCAGAATTGCTGACTGTCACTACAAACGTCTCCCAATTATCAAGTAATGATCCCAGAGAAGTAGAGTCTGGATTTCATCATCAAGAATCATCTTCATTGACCCCAGTTGATTTACAAGACTTTGAAATTCATTCATGTGCTCGACAATACTTGTACCATCCTAGTACTTTAGGTTCACCAACTTCCTAATCAAGAAAGCTTTATATGAGACAGTCTTCGGCTCATATAATTTTTTGATCTTCACCCACAGATCTTTGACATTGGTCTCTTTTGAGACGTGATGGAACACAAAAATGTCGAGCCATTTTTACATTATTCCGACGGTCTTCCTACTTATTTTTTTCCATTCTGCATTAGTTGTGCTCTCTGGCATTTGTCCCATATCGGATCGTATAGATCTTTGTAATAGAGAATATCCTTCAACTTTGATTTCTAAATCTGCCAATTTGTGCTTGTCAAATTTATTATCGTCGCATCTTCATCCTTCTCCATCTGGACCAGTATCTGCGGCATGTGCTCTGATACCACTTGTTGGGGATTTGTACCGATACGGTCCCAGATATTATGAGAATTTGTTGTAGAAGCGTTATCGACAACGTGTAATCCCAAAGAAGAAATACCAGATATAACATGGAAAACTCTCGTTAAAACGAAAAAGGAAAAAATCACAGGACAGGCCAATAAGCACTATTTAATTCAAATTACAACTCACATCTCGCAGATATAATCAACTCTAAATTCAGGTACCCCATAGGAGAACAAAGATAAGGAAGAAGCGAATCACACCTAATGTGTAATCTCCTCGCAACGCTGTTGTTATTGCTGGAGACCGTTTGATGGCGTTGTCACCGCTAGACTGGTCGGACCGTTGCTGCTATGACATACTATGTCTAATCGCCAACCGCTACTTTATTTTATAACAAATTCATTGATCCTCTCTTATCAACCAAGAGAGCTGCTCTTGCGGTGCACTCAATGTGCCATCGACTGTCAGCCGTTACTTTGCTTCAAAACAGAGTCATTGATCATCTCTTATTCATAAGAGAACTCCTCCAGTTGTTCTTGTTCTCTATTACTTCTACCACAGAAAACACCAACAAATAACTGAAGTGATCACACACCAACAGATGGGATGCTCTCAATGACATCTCCCAGAACCGTTATTTGTAAGCCTCTATGGCATGTGGTTGCAACTAGGAATTATACTTAATCCAATTCCACGTTGCACATAAGGAGCCACCTTTTATCCTTCTTGAAATTAACTACTATTAGGATTATGATTGACAATACAAACCAACTTCTACTCAAATCCAAACCTAACTAAGACATATGCTGAAATTTCTTTTCTTTTCTCAACATTTAGGACGATGCTTATGGAATTTGCATGCTATTTAATTTTTTTTTCTTTCTGTTCACTCTTTTCCTGCAACCAATTTGAGACTACTAGTTACCAAGCTTGAGTTTTGTTTGCAGCGAGGAATGTGTGGTTTGTGTAGGCATGGAAAAAAGTATTCAACCGAACGGAGCTGAATCTATTCAAACCGAACCCACCCCGTTCAAATCGGTTTTTTGTTCTTTAATTCGGGCCTTGGGTTCCGGTAGAGCAAAAAACCGAACTGCTGCTTTGTTTTTTTTTTCCTCAGACGCGGAAGAATTCCCCGCGGGTGCGGACGGATGCCCACTTCGCCCACGCGCAGCACGAGCACCCGATACAGGTGATGCCTAGACTCATCAAGGTGCACGGCCGGCTGACTGTCGCCTTCACATGAATCTCCAGGCTTTGTCCAAGTCCACTATGTGCTATGCTCTGTACCGTTTTTCTTCTTCTAGTTTTGTTTTTCTATCTCACGTTACCCTGTCCTCTCTTCTCTATGCGTCCTTGTTTGGACTTATCTACCTGAAATTGGCCAAGTTGCCACTGTAGCCTTATCGCCGGGGCGTTTGGCAGTGATTCGTAGCGGTGTAGCTCGCCTTCGGAATGATGGACACTGCAGAGGACACGATGGCGTCAATGAGACATTTAAACCTTGAATCCATGGTGAGATGTACGTTTGAGACCTCACTGGAGGGACCACTAGTGAAGACGCTCTAATGCCGAATAGCAGAGTCTCGCGCACTGATTGAGCGGGGAGTTAAGGCCCCGTTTGGTTCACGGGATTCTCAGCAGGATAGGATTAAAATCCCATTAATGATTATTATCCTATGTTTGGTTGTGCAAAAGTATGATCAGGAAAGGACTCTGGCCAGAAGAGAAGTCCCAATTCATCGGGATTATGAGTTCGGCGCTCCCCCTTGGTATTTGTCCGGTATACGCACATTGACACTGCGTGGACGCCCGCCCCACCACGACTTCTATTCTCCACCCGCGACGGCCTCGTACCCTCTCGTCATCGTCGCCGCTATGGCCGTTCGTCCTCTGCTGGGCGGCCGCCCAACTAGGTCTTTGCCTCCCGTTTCTCTAGCCATAGCAGACCTTCTCCATCAATTCGCTTCCAAGCTATTCTCCTTGTTGCTTTCTGCTTAAATCATTCCAGCTAGAGATCATGGTTTGCTTTCTGCTTCATTATTCCAGCCAGAGATCATCTGTTGTTTTCTGCATCATTTATTCCAGCCATAGATCTTCCGTTCTTGTTGAGAGTATGCCTATGCAGGTCCATATCAAATAAAGAATGCATTGGGCGTAAGGTTCAGAGTCCTGCAGGTTGCCCACCAACAATGAAAAATTGTACCTAAACAATAAATTGGGCATAAAGTTCCGAGTTGCCATTGCTAAGGATTGTTAGCTTTCTACTACTTTTGGGTTCTTCTGTATCAGTTTCATGCAAAGCGCGCAGTCCATGGTGGTTGACGCAAGGCAATGGAGCACACATTGTACTTGGTGAGGAGACAATGAAGACAAGGCTGAAATCGTTTCCCATTGTATGTCCAAACATAGGATGGGAAACATAATTTCTCATCCTTTAGATGTACCTTCCGATCCTATTGAATGATGCATCCCATTGTAATCCTTTCCTTCAAACCAAACGGGTACTGTATTCGGGTTGTCTGGGTCGGCTTGGTTTTTGTCTATTTGGGTTCGGTTTGTTCAGGTTCGGGTATCTTTAGGATTTGCGCGTGTTAGGTCAGGTTCACGTCGGATTTGCACATAACCGACCCACTGTCATCTGTAGGTTTGTGGCATTTGCCTTGCAGTGGAGAAAACCAAATGTAATGGCAATTGACCGCTTGGAAGAGCAAGAGATTGACCTAGCGAGTCTGCCACCCACGATCCTCCCTTTACTTCACTGCCCAGTCATTTTTCTTTTAGGGGCCGTTTGGTGACGATTTCCTAATCACTGCAGTAGTCATTAATTTCGGTATTTAAAGTATAGCACGAGAATGCTTGAACTCAAAATCACATCATCTGGATGACTCCGCAAAAGCAACCTCCCGTAAACTGCTCCACCAGATCGTCTTGACTGTCAAGTCTGTCCATGCTTCTCTTTCGGCATCTGCCGGTGGCAGCCATCCGGTCATTGGAAAACAATCTGCAATCCCAGCATGTCGTATCATACCTCAGTGATGACTGCTCCGTCGAGTAGCACCGCCGCAGGTACAGGAACCTCCAAATGGAGCGCTGACGGATTTGGCCACCAAATGGAACGGCGGCGACCAGCAGCTAATCAGGGCATACTCGAAGTGCGCGGCGATGGGGGGCTCCGTTACCCACACACCCAGGTTCGTCCACGGCGGATGTCAAGGGCATGAACCTACCCGTCGGCCGGTGACGTAGCCACTGCCAAGACCACAGTTCCGTCACCAGAATCGAAGTTGAAAGCAGAGATGGGTGACGCCTGATCCAAGGGACACTCTGTGAATGGCGCCGGCCGGAGCTCGCAAGGGGAAATGTGCCAACACCCGCCTCCAACATCTGGTCAGAACCTTTCGGCGTAGGACGAGCATCTGCAGCATCCATTCTTTGCCAGGTGGAGGCGGCGGAGCAGAGCATTCGTAATGGTGTGTTCTCAACCGCCCAACGGTGGGCAGCAACTGTGATAATAATCATTGTGGTGTCAATTTCAGATTTCGCGGAGATGGCACGGCTTCGTGGAGGAATCAGCAACGATGCCGACAAAACTCATCGATCTGGAACGAGGAGACACAGAAGGAAGAAACAGGGAAGACGAACGAGGAAAGATGAGCCAAGGGGAAAGGGGGTGTTGGCCTGTTACGGGTAGGGTTCGGGCACGTGGTATTCTAAAACCCGCCAATTATGGCGGTTTTTGGTAGGTCGGCGGATGTGAAGGGAAAATACCAGGCCCTAAACTACCGAGATTTCATAATTACATGCCCTGATATCCAAACCACGTATTTGTAAGTATGGCCTTTAGAATACAGAAACTAATTACAATATTGCTTTGAATTACACCGCCCAAACGGCCCCTTAATTTACAAATGCTGCTGTATACGTTAACGCTGTAAAATGCAACACAAATGTATACCGTTCATTTAACACAAATGTATACGATGTTAGGGGTTACCGAACCTAAAGACATTGTATCCCTCAAGAAGTTATATCGAACAACTTTGTGTTCTTGATTTCCTACTTAATTGGACCCTCTGGAAAGCTAATTCTCATGAAAAGTTGGAATGATACAGAAATTGATTTTACAAACTTCTGGACCCCTTTTACATCCAACCAAACAGGCCCCTACATCCAGTGCAATACCTAGTGGTGTCAGGCTCACAGAAAGGCGACACTAGTTACTCTTTACAACCAACCGCGCCATAGGGATCAGCTACTTTAATTCAAGAGTACAAAAACATCCACTCAACCATTGTAACTCATTTGCAGCAAAAAAAGACGCAAGTACTTTAGAAACTATATCTGGGTTACGAAAGCCCTCTACGACCGTGAAATTTGAGCTGTAACGCGAGCAAAAAACTCGGCGCTTCTCCCTTCGAAGCGAATAGACAAATTCTGTATGTTCGTGGTACCTTGCTTGGTTGGCGATCTGCAGTGTCCATGTATATGCTGAAGGGAGCGAAACTACATTTTTAGAAGCTAGTCAAAATGAACCGCGGAATAGTTCAATTGCGGATAAAGTATGTCAGTATGAGCACCCAAATCATAACGGGTAAATAAACTGTGAAATAATGAACGGCCACTAGCTCTCTCTCCTTTCACATGTATGCCCCTCAACAGTAGTGCACAAGACATGAACTTCCTTGTTTATTAAAAAACAGAAAAAGAAAAGATTGGCATTAGCCTCACGATTGGTAAGACGGTGGACCCTCTGACACAATATCAAGATCATACCCAAAAGGTGCCGCGTTTTCTGGCGAAACACCAGTAATTTCTTTGAGCCGGATCGTGACCTCTTTCATGGAGAGCGCCTCTTCTGGTTTCGGGTCCAAGCACTGCTTTATAAGTTCGAAAATAGCAGCCGCTCGGTCCTCAGGAAAAGAGGACATCTGAGGATCCATCTTTTCTCGCAAAGGTGCCTCCGCTTTAAGAAATTCCCTGGCCCACATCTCAACAGAACCTGACTGCTCAAAATATGGATCCCGTCCAGATAACAACTCTAACAGCACTATTCCAAACTTTTGCACTATACTTCCTTCATCTGGTACTTCTTGCAGAAGGAACTCGGAAGATCCAACAACAGTTCTGCCTTCTGCAGTCCCACTCCACAATTCGAAATCTGCTATCTTGGCTGCATAGTCGTCTGTCAAATAGATAAGATTTGCGTCGAGATTTTTGAGAATTATAGGTGGATTCAGTTGGTGCATATAGTCAAGGCAGTATGCGACTCCCATGGCAATGCGCATCCGGGAAGCCCAACTCAACGCCACAGTTTCCATAGCTGCATAGCAGTTGCAATTTGCAGAAAAACCAAGAGTCACAATAAGTAGTAGCATCAGTGATAAATAAGACTTTCATACCCAGGAGAGACAAAGAACGTTATAAGATAAAATTAATATTAAACAATGAAACGGGATTTGAATTTTTTATCATCCTCCTCCAAAAAAGGAAAAGAAGTAATCATGCTAGTCAAGATGAAGGAGATCTCTTACAAGACTTTATCGTGCTCCAGGTTCATAATAAGAGATTAATTTATAAGGAATCATTTGTATTTGAACAGGAAATACCATAACAAACCATGGCCAGCATTGCTTAGTAAGTCATCTCTTTGCAATCAAATTTCAAGCATAATATTATATCCAATCATAAAACCCAAAAGTAACATGCGGAGGAAAGATAAAACAGGCTACAACACCTTGCCTTAATATATCAAGATTCCAACAAAAAAACTGTTATTTACTATGTCTCATTTCAGTCATGATTCTAAAAAAATGAAAAAGCTGGGTATCATGGTGCCCATCTATGAACTATGGGACAAAACAAAAAAGCTTCGATTTAACTGTTTTTTAATCTCTGGTAAGATAGAGTTGCTTGCATTTAAGCACTTGATTATTTTGTTTCTGAAAATCTATTAATTCCTTATACGATATGCGAGATTGTGTTGTATTTATGGGCTTGGGCTTCATTTCTTGTCCTTATTAGCCTAGTCTAGATCCTTGTCTTATTGTGTTCCGGCGGTACCCCACATTATATGCCTCTATTATATAAGGAGACGATTGTATTACTTTTGTTAATACATTAATCAAAACCATGGTTAAAGCTGGAACCCTCTCCTAGGGCGAAGCCCCTCACAGCAACCCACTTCTGCTACACTCCACCTCCACTCTTCCACCGCGGCACCGCCACACCATTTTCTCCTTTCTACTGCTGCCATTGCTCCATTTTGCAATTCACGTGGTCTACTTGGTTCATGAGTTTCATCTACTTCATACTTGTTAAGGCAGCAAGGCACTAGGGCGGGTGCCTTGCACCCAGGCGGCTTTAAGAAAATTCATTTTCTGTATAACTTACCTATATGTATACATGTGCTATGATTTTTATAACATTCTCCCTTATATATGTCATATTTAGCTAGGTCTAACATGTGTCATGATTTTTGCAACACTTTCCCCTTTAAATATATTATATTTCATATACATGTGTAGGTAAATTCATAAAGTTAAGGTTAATTCACTGATATACATATGATTTATGGGAAAAGAACACAACCAATAATGTTTCTAATAATATTTATTAATATTGCCAAAACAAGAAAAGTAATACTAAACAATGTAAGAGATGGTCGCTATATACAACACGATTTAGGATGCTGAAGACTAATACTAAAATGAACTTCCCAGGTAGTTTTTTTATAAGGTATTTTTAATATTTTCTCTATATATACTTGATGTCTATAATGTATTTTCCATTTTTCTTACTGTACAATGTACAAATTTTACTCTTTTTATACATAGATATATACATACTATAGAAATACTGTGTTATTTTTTGTTTCTACTGTGTTATTTTCTTTTGTATTAGTCCCATATTGCCTGCTTGTATGTATGTCTTACTCTCTGTAGCTATATAAGAGAGTACCCTGTAAACCTTTTTACTCACTCAATAAACAACACCTTTCCACTTTATATGGTACCAAGAGCAGGTTATTTTTTCCCACCCATCAGCCCACCCATGACGTAAGCCCCCCTTCCCCCCCCCACCCCGGCGCCGCCGCCCACCCCCTGCCTCCCGCCGCCTCCCTCCTCCGCCCACCCCCTGCCTCCCGCCTCCGCCCACCCTCACTTCCCGGCAAACACCTCCCGTAGCCACCTCCTCTCCTCCACAAACTACCACCTCAAAGCCCTCTCTCTTCTTCGGGTTCCTTCGCTTCCGGCCGGCTGTCACTGGTTTTTACCTCTCCTTTCGCTCTACGTTTGGGTGCTCGTCGGATCTACATTCGGACACCCACTGGCTGGTTAAGTTGAGAGTCTCTCCGTCTCTTCGTTCTTTCTGCCTGCGCCTCATGGTGGAACGTTGAGCTTCCCTCATGACGGCGTAGGTTTCTCTATGCATTCTCTGCCCGGTACGGGTCTTCTGATCTGACACGTCAGACCTCTGCTGCTATCTGCCCTTTGTGGGTTTCTGCTCTAATCTGCTTCTGCTCCGCCCGCCTCTGCCATGGCGTTTCCTGAGCCTCCCCGGTCTCTGTGTGTTACCACAGTGAAGCTCGACGGTGGCTCCAACTACCATCTCTGGTCGGCATCCTTTGTGCTATATGTCAAAGCACAAGGCCGATATCATCATCTTACGGCTGAACCTCCCGCTGCTCCTACAGCTGATTCGGATAACAAAGTCAGACAGAGTTACACGCAATGGTCCAAGGATGATTCTGGCGTCATGTCTTGGATCCTCAACAGTACCGAGCCTCGTATTAGCCAATCTCTTCTCTGCCTTCATGATGCGAAGGCTATGTGGGATCAACTATCCCATGTTTATTCACATCAGGAGAATCCAAAGCGCGTTTTTGAAATCTTCAAAACCTTGGCGAAAAAGGAGTTCTCCGCTGACACTTCTATTGATGACTTCTACAACTAATGCTCGGCACTGTGGAATGAGTTTGAACTCTACCACCCTTTGACGGCAGACATCAAAGTTGCTCAGAAACAACGCAATGAACTGCAACTGGTGCAGTTCTTGGCTGCACTTCCTGCCTCCTCTGGTGTGGTTGACCAGATCCTCTCCAGCGACCCGCTACCGACTCTTCGGGATGTTCTAAAAAGAGTCCAGCGTCTGCCATCCATGACTCCCACTTCTGTTGTTGAGCATCCTGCGCTTATTGCTCGCTTTGCTGATTCTGGCCGTGGCCGTGGTCGCGGTTGTGGCCGTGGTGGTCGTCCTCCTCCCTCAGGAGGCCGCGGCTCTTCTGGACGTGGTGCTCCTCCCGGCCCTCGTTACTGCAACTGGTGTGGCCGGGATAATCATAATGAAGATCGCTGTTGGATTAAACACGGCAAGCCGGCTTGGGCTAACCAGGCTGCCACAGATGTTGCTGCTGACTCTGCTGCTGACCCTCCTACTGCTCCAGCAAACACCGACTGGTTACGTTCAGAGTTCGACAAGATGTTCCAGGAACGTCTTGCGCAGATGCCATCATCGTCTACTTCCGGACCCTCTGCCATGCTAGCCTCTCCATCATCTGGTAACAAACAATGGTGCATTGATTCAGGTGCTTCCACTCATATGGCTGGTGACCTTCACTTGTTTTCAAGTCTCAATAAAACTGTTCCTATAACTTCTGTTACTGTTGCGAATGGTTTCAAAACTGCTGTCCATGGCACTGGCACGGTCCCGCTATCATCAAAATTGCACTTGAAGTCTGTTTTATATATTCCAAAATTTCCAGTTAATTTATTGTCCGTCAGTAAGATGATTAAACAACTCCAGTGCTCTATTAAATTTGATCCTTCTGGCTGTGTTTTGAAGGATCTCCGCACGAAGACGAGGATTGGTTCGGGCCGTGAAGGACCAGATGGGCTATATTACTTGGATGGACCCCCTTCTGCTGCGGCTCTGCTTTCTACTTCAGTGACAGGATTACAATGGCACTTTCGCCTGGGTCATCCATCTGCTGCCAAACTAAAACATTTATTTCCTACTTTATCTGAGAAAACTTTTTCCTGTGAAACTCTTGTGTTTTGGGCAAACAAACTCGATCTGTTTTTCCAGCTAAGAACATTATTGCCTCTAAAGAAATCTTTGATTTGGTTCATGCTGATATTTGGGGACCATGCTCTGTATCAAGTTCGTCTGGTGTGAAATATTTTATGACCTTTATTGATGATTATTCTCGCACCACGTGGTTGTTTTTGCTTAAAGGTCGGGATACTGTGTTAGACACTATTCGCACCTTCTTTGCTGAAATTCAAACACAATTTAATCGCCCCATTAAAATTTTTCGTACTGACAATGCTCTGGAATTCATGCAACACTCTGTTACATCTTTTTGTGCTGACCGTGGAACCATACATCAGACTTCTTGCCCTTACACTCCTCAACAAAATGGCGTTGCTGAACGAAAAAACTGCCATCTTCTAGAGGTTGCTCGCACCCTTCTCCTACACTATAAAGTACCCCAACATTTCTGGCCTGAAGCTGTCTCTACAGCAAGCTATCTTATCAATCGCATGCCTTCTTCTGTTCTGAAAAATCAGGTCCCATATACTATTTTGTTTCCTGATAAACCCTTATTCTCTCTGCCTCCTCGCATTTTTGGGAGTACTTGTTTTGTAAAAACCTTCGTCCTGGCCTCACTAAGCTTGATGCTCGCTCGGTCAAATGTGTGTTTTGGGGATACTCCCGTACTCAGAAAGGCTACTGCTGTTTTGATCCTGTAAAAAAACAGTGGTTGGTTAGTGCGGATGTGACCTTTTTTGAGCATATGCCTTATTTTTCTACTTCTGGTGCACAATTGTCGGATGACATTATGGCTCCCACACCATTACCTTTAGTTGTTGAAGAATCTCCTGCTCATGATGTGCCTCAAGAACGTCCTTTGCAAGTCTATCGACGCAGGTCGAAGAACACTACTTCTGAAGCCCCGACCGAACCAACTCCTACGTCTGCGGTTGATCCACCTTCCACCGAGGTATTTTCTGACCTGGATATTCCTATCCGTCTACGGAAAGGCGTTCGCTCCTGTACTCAGCATCCTATCAGTAATTTCTGTTCGTCTGACAATCTCTGTGGTAGCTTTGCTTGTTTTACTACTGCTTTGTCTGTTGTGACAATTCCTAAATCAGCCACAGAGGCACTCTGTCATCCTGCCTGGAAACATACTATGGAGCAAGAAATGCATGCACTTTGTGATCAACAGACTTGGGATCTGGTTGATCGTCCTTCCTCATGCCAAACTGTTGGATGCCGCTGGATTTTTACTATTAAATATCAACCGGACGGTACCATTGAACGCCTGAAGGCCAGATTAGTTGCAAAAGGTTATACTCAAACATATGGGGTCGATTACTTTGAAACATTTTCTCCAGTTGCCCGCTTAAATTCTGTTCGAATTCTGATATCTGTTGCTGTAAATAAAGACTGGCCTTTGTATCAACTTGATGTCAAAAATGCTTTTCTCTATGGGGATCTGCAGGAGGAGGTCTACATGGAGCAACCTCCGGGTTTTGTTGCTCAGGGGGAGTCTGCTTCTAAAATATGCAAACTCAGAAAGGCAATCTATGGTCTGAAACAAAGTCAACGGGCATGGTTGGACAAGCTTAGTCAGATCTTGATTACCTTTGGCTTTCGGCGTTCTCAATCTGATCATTCTGTTTTTATTCGTAAAACTGCAGCAGGACTTGTCATACTTATTGTATATGTTGATGATTTTGTCTTATCTGGCAGTGACAGTGCAGGGATACAGGCAACCAAACAGTATTTAGCATAACACTTCATCACCAAGGACCTAGGAAAACTACGATATTTTCTAGGTATTGAGGTTGCTAGATCTTCTGCAGGACTATGCTTGTCACAAAGAAAATATGTTCTTGATCTCTTGCAAGAGACTGGTATGTTGGGTTGCAAGCCAGCCAACACTCCTCTGGATCCCAATATGAATTGGGATGATGATACTTCCCCTCCTTATGCTGATCACCACCAGTTCAGGAGACTGGTTGGCAAGCTTATCTATCTGACTGTCACTAGGGCTGACCTGGCAGCTGATGTAGGATTCATAAGCCGGTATCTTGATAAACCCTGGCAATGCCACTGGGATGCTATCTGTCACATCTTACGCTATCTCAAAAGCTCTCCAGGGAAAGGTCTTCTGTACAAAAAACATGGCCACTGCAATTTATCTGGTTTTTCTGATTCTGACTATGCAGGCAGTCGATCTGACAGAAAATCTACTTCTGGATATTGTACTTTTGTGGGAGGAAATCTGGTTACTTAGCGCAGCAAAAAGCAGACAGTTGTTGCCCGGTCAAGTGCAGAGGCAGAATATAGAGCTATGGCTCATACTGCATGTGAGCTCCTGTGGGTCCGTAGCCTTCTGAATGAATTTAATATCACTTTTTCTAGCCCTGTTCCTATGTTCTGCGACAATAAGGCGTCTATTTTCATTGCGAGCAACCCCACCTTCCATGAAAGAACCAAGCATATTGAGGTTGACTGCCATTTTGTTCGGGAGAAAGTCCTATCTGGACACATCTGCACTCCATATCTCAGTACTGAGAAGCAGCTTGCAGACATCTTCACTAAAATTCTACATAAAACTCGCTTCCAGACTCTGATTGACAAGCTGGGCTTATTCGACATCTACGCTCCAGCTTGAGGGGGAGTATAGAAATACTGTGTTATTTTCTGTTTCTACTGTGTTATTTTCTTTTGTATTAGTCCCATATTGCCTGCTTGTATGTATGTCTTACTCTCTGTAGCTATATAAGAGAGTACCCTGTAAACCTTTTTACTCACTGAATAAACAACACCTTTCCACTTTATACATACTAAACGCAACTAAACTTGGATATATCTAACTTTGTTGTTGCATACATAGATATATAAGTATTTTAATTGTTATACCTGAATGCATAGACATATCTTATGGTAATATTGGTATTTGGGATTCCACTAATATACAAAATAGACTATAAGAGTTTTGTAATCCGCTATATATCAGTTTGAGACTTGAGTACGAGATTAAGAATAGTTGTGCTTTACATGGTATCAGTAGATATTTTCACTTCAATAGATACTTTTCTTTACTTAGCGTTATTTTCAGCTAATATACATACACTATTAGGAATCGTGGAGGCGAAAAACGCAACGGAAACAACAAAAATTATCCACTTTTCCTACAAGCAGATGTCGACAACAATGTATTCGGAAAGAGGGTGCGTGAGATATATCATGCCGTGCAACAAGTCCAATGATGTCCTCCTCACGTGGTGGTGTGCGACACTCCTTGTGTGTACGGACGGTCATCGTCGACGTCCTCCGAACACAATCGCTCGTTGCCTGCGTCTCTAAGAAGTCCATGTGGATGGACTGGAACTCCTCGTCCCGCTGCCTCAGCCGACTAGAAGGAGAAGCCTTCACTTGGTGATGTGCTAACGTCGCGGTCAATCACCTCCCTCCCTCTCCCGGGGACGATGACGGCTAGGGTCACGTACAAGAGTGTCTATATGTGACATGGTCGTCATGCTCCATTAAATAGGAGAGGAAAAGGAAGTCGGATTTTCAAAACCCTAAAAGACAAAAGGTTATCGTTGCATTAAAAGCAGATCACTTGTGGACAGCCTAACAGACACTTAGAATATTCTGGAATCACGTCATTAATTAATTAAATCAATTAATCACACTAACTGATTAACTATTTTTTCATCATTCGGCTGTAAATTCGAACTGATCGCTCGGGGTTAGCCGGTCGACTTATCATATAGTCAGTTACTAAATCCAATCAATTGGCTTAAACCTTTTAACCAATTATCTTGAATTATATACCAATATTATTCTAGTTGATTACTTAAACATTTTAGTAATCAATTCGAGTTGGAACATTTTCAATCATGTCCACAATTATACTCCTATTCTAATGCATTCTATGTGTGTGATCCTATAGGCTCCAAATTACGTTGGTAATGTTGTTCATAATCAAATTATGACTTCACAAGCAATGATTGCTATCTAGCAAGACTTCATTGCCACGCAAGTAATTGGAGAAGTTGGAGAACAACTTTAACCTAGTATTGTGACCATTGTTATAGTGATTGTATAATCTCTCTCTCTCTGATATCCAGATTGAATATGAGGCATGAAAACATCATCCTTGTAATGTTCAATATTTGTTTCTTGATCTAAAGTTGATTACTTGAGATACACATGAGCTCAATATCATGTATTGACTCACGTGACATGGCCATACATTTCATAGTTTCACTCCAATGCGAGAGACAAATTTCATCTACGTCACTCACAATAATCCACATGTGTCACAATGCACCTAAGCACTACTTGTATAGAAACCCTTATTTAAGGTCACATTGAATAGTGTTAAAGCACACTAAATGATATGTGATCACTGTAGTGACTTTAGGTTTAAGAACCACAATCACCATCACATTGAGATGTGACTCTGACCGCCATTATTGACTTCCATGTATCACACTCAAAGTGGGTTTGTCCAGTACACTTGTTCATAAAAAGTACCTACGTGTTTGATTTGATATCCAATATCACGACTAATGAGGCATAGTAATCAATCAACACACTAGTCTTAATGTACTTTTGTTGTCCTAATATCCACAATAAATCCGACTAGGGACTAAGACAAGAATGAATACTCTTAACCTAGGAAGCACGGACACAGATACAGACACGGGGCTGAACATAGTGAATTGTTTCTCCACATATATATGTATATATTATTGATGTATAAACCCATTCGATTATAGAAACTTAATTGTGGAGTTTGCATTTCATTCACTTAAAAGACATACAATCATCCATCAAACACATTCATCCATATAGAAAAAACCCATCCAATACAACAAATATGGTTTAGTGATATTTATAAATTTATGTAAACACATTAATGTCCATGCTTGCAATCAAATTAAAGCAAATTGACAATTTATATCATAACACAATGACTTTTGGATAGTAAATAAACAATAATCAATCAGTTCAGCAATAAAGAAATCCAAGACAGAATGATGTATCATTCAATACAACAAACACTATAGATTTGTATATCATAATTGAACCAACAACAGTAATTATTGTTAACATTGTAACAAAACAGAAGAAAAAAACTAATTAGAAAAATTTGGGCAATGATTGATGGAGGGGCGGGACCGTAGTAAGAAAATAATGGAAATCTGGAGTGAAATTGAGAAGGGGGAGCAGATATCCGTGGGAATTAAGAAAAGGGGGGAGGTGAAAAACCGGACTGAAAAGATTTTAATTTGAGGGAAAGGGAAGAATAGGAAAAATAGGATGGGGAGGAGACGTTCGTGAGCGTGGAGAGATATTGAGGGGACAATTGGGAAGAATTCATATGGAGAGAGAAATGTTAGTACTTGATAGTGGTAGGAAGAAAAGAGTTGGAGAGAAATGGGGAGAAGGGAAAGAATCATAGGGAAGAAATATAGAGGGGGTCAGGAGAATAAATAGGGATAGGGCAAAGTTGGTGGAAACGGCGTGAGACATGTTACATTATATATTTCCTGTTTTACATAGCCTGCTATTTGTTTTGTTATTTCTCTTTTATATATGGACCTCTCTGTAATTCTTTCAGTATTATATATATGAGGGTGCACACATTGTGCAACCCTAAGCTCTCCAAATCTCATTGTTTTTCATATGGTATCAGAGCGGGACGATCCACCTTAAACCTAATCCCTATCTCCACCAACCCTAGCCGCCAGCACACTCCGAAATCTCCTTTTTTTTCGCCGCTACAGTACTGCTACAGTACCGCCGCCGCTACCGATCGCCGTCTACCCCTCCGCAACCCTCCATCCACCTCTAATCCCCTAATAAACTCCATACTTGTGGCCTAATCCACCACAGGACCCTCCGTCTAGCTCCGTTTCTCTTTCCGAAATCTCCGGACAGCCTCGGTAACTTTCCAGTTCTGGAACGTTGACGGCGTAACGGACTTCATCCTCTCTGTCTGCCTGCGTCTCATGGTGGAGTGATTGATCCTCCATGTTGGCGTAGGTTTTTTTCTCTTCATCTGCTGCCCCTACGTGGTTTTTTTTTAAGATCCATGCATGGATCTTCAACCTTCTGCTACTAGTCCATGTGTTGGACTTCTGCCTCTGACTGCTGACTACTCCTGCCTGTGCCTGCTTGCCTGTGCCTGCCTTCCTTCCTGTTCTCATGGCATCTTCTGGAGATGACTTCTGGAGAGACTCGCGCCGTCAAGTTACCACTGTTAAACTTGACGGACGCAATTACCAGCTTTGGGTGTGCTCCTTTGTGATATATGCCAAATCACAAGGGAAGTACTCTCATCTGATTCACACTGGTCCGCCTCAGCCTGCAGCGAACGCGGATGAAAAAGACGTCAAAACTTTTGATGATTGGGTCCGTGAAGACTCGACTGTGATGACATGGATTCTCAACAGTGTCGTTGAGAGGATCAGTGTTACTTTACTTAGGCTACCTACGGCGAAGCAGATGTGGGATCAGCTCGCCAGTACCTACTCTCACAGTCAGAATCCCAAGAAGGTCTTCGACATAACCAAGCAACTGGGGCGACTCCAATTCACGGGATCTAACATCTCCGATTACTTCTCCACCTTCACCGGCCTGTGGGGTGAGTTGGAGACTTACCACCCGCTGTCTACTGATCTGGCGACTATGCAGAAACAACGGGCGGAACTACAGCTGATACAGTTTCTGAATGGCTTGCCAGAATTCTATGCTGGCGTTGTAGATCAGATCTTGGCGAGTGATCTGCTCCCTACTTTGCAGAGTGCCTATCAACGTCTCCAGCGCCTTTCTTCATCGACACCATCTCCTGAGACTGGAGATTCTACTGCCCTGGCTGCTTGGGCCGGGCATGGCCGTAGTCGTGGCCGTGGCCGTTCCACTGATGGCCGTCCTCCCCTGGGTGCAGGACGGGGACGTGGACCTGGTGCTGGACGAGGAGCCCCTCCTGCTGCCTCACCACCTGCTGCTGCGCGTCCTCAGCAAGGACAGCGTGTGTGTACCTTCTGTGGCCGCTCTAACCATATTGAAGAAAAGTGCTGGGAAAAGTACGGTAAACCGGCTTGGGCCAATGCTGCTGCAGATTCATCGTCTACTACTTCTGAGGCTGTTACTCCGACGCCTGAGCCAGCGACTGCGGGAGCGACCGCAGACTACATTCGTGCTGAGGTGGAATGCCTCCTTGAGCGTGTTGGCTCTTCGACTGCTGCTTCTACTAGTGGAGCACGTGCTGCATACTCTGGTTATGATACTGCATTCCTGAGTTCCTCCTCACCTTCTACTTCTGGTAATACCAAATGAGTGATAGATTCTGGTGCCTCTGCACATATATCTGGCAATATATCTCTGTTTAAAACTCTATCTAAACCTGTCTGTAACTCTTCTGTTATGCTAGCTGATGGCTCAAAGTACAGTGATAATAAGTTCAGGGGTGAGTCGGTGATATTGCTTCTCAGTTTTGGAGGAAACCTGTCTGTAGCTGATGGCTCAAAGTCTTCGATCTTTGGAGTCCTCTGAACTTATTATCAGTCAGCAAAATTTTACGAAGTTTGAACTGTACCCTGACTTTTGTTCCTGGTTCATGTGTTTTTCAGGACCTTCACACGAGGACGAAGATTGGTGGGGGGTATGAAGGTGCTGATGGACTCTACTACTTGGATCAGTTACCGCGATCAGAGAAAGCTGCTACAGTATCTGCTTTATTGGCTTCTGTTTCTGCACTGCAGTGGCACTACAGGCTGGGACATCCGTCGTCAGAGAAGCTGCGTCATTTAGTTTCTGATATTGGCAGTTGTAATTTTCAGTGTGAATCTTGTCAGCTGGGAAAACAGACTCATACTGTGTATCCTAGACGTAGTACTGTGAGCAGTAAAAACATTTTTGATTTATTTCACTCTGATGTATGGGGTCCATGCCATGTACCGAGTTTGTCTGGTTACAAATATTTCATTCTATTTATTGATGACTTTTCTAGGACTACTTGGTTGTTTCTATTAAAAAGTAGGTCCGAAGTGCTGTCTACTATCAAATACTTTTTTGCTGAAATAAAAACGCAGTTTGGTTTGCCTGTTAAAGTTTTCCGCATCGATAATACTTAATAGTTTGTTAAGCAAGAAGTGGCGGTTTTTTGTAAATCCGTTGGTACGCTCCACCAGACTTCATGTGCCTATACCCTACAACAAAATGGTGTCACTGAGCAGAAAAATAGACACTTATTAGAAGTTACTAGGACTATCATGATGCATTCTCATGTGCCCCGCTCCTATTGGCCTGAGGCTATTTTGACTACGTGTTTTCTGATTAATAGGATGCCATCGTCTGTTATTGGAAATAAGATTCCTATACAGGTTCTGCAATCTGAGACTTCTTTGTTTGCTGTGCCTCCTAGAATTTTTGGGTGCACCTGCTTTGTCAGATTACTTGGACCTGCGTCTGATAAATTGTCTCCTCGAGCTGCTAAATGCATTTTTCTGGGCTATTCTAGAACTCAGAAGGGTTACAAGTGTTATAATCCCAGTACAAGGAAATGATTTACTAGTAGTGATGTTGTCTTTTTTGAAGATACACTGTATTATTCTTCAGCAGGAGATAGTTTGCTGACAGACATTCTTGCCTCTCCTTTGCCTGTTATTTCTGACTGTGCCTGACAATACTGACATTGTGACTACTGAAACTCAAGATCCTCCTCTTATTGTTTATCAGCGCAGGAATAGAGCACCTTCTACGCAAGTACCCCCCCAAGGCAACCAATCTTCTCCTCCAGAAGGTTCTGCTGCACCTCAGGTACACTCTGACCTTGACATACCTATTGCACTCAGAAAGGGTACTCGTTCCTGCACTTCTCATAGCATTTCTCAGTTTGTATCTACTTCTCATCTGAACACTCATTCTAGCAATTTTATATATGCTTTATCTGTTGTGGCTGTACCTAAAAATGTTCAGGATGCATTGAAAAGTGCTGCTTGGACATCTTCTATGAAAGAAGAAATGATTGCTGACAGAGACACTTGGGAGCTGGTGGATCCACCTCCTCAGTGTAAGCCTATTGGCTGTAGGTGGGTATATGCCGTAAAATATCAACCTGATGGTACGGTTGAGAGGTTGAAAGCACGGTTAGTTGCAAAGGGCTATACTCAGACATATGGCATTGATTACTTTGAGACTTTTTCTCTTGTTGCTCGCCTTAACTCTGTCAGGATTCTCCTATCTGTTGCTGTGAATCTGAACTGGCCTCTTCTGCAACTTTATGTGAAAAATGCTTTTCTGTATGGTGACTTGCAGGAAAAAGTGTATATGGAGCAACCTCCTGGGTTTGTTGCTCAGGGGGGGTCTCACAAAGTATGCAGGCTTAAGAAGTCTATCTATGGGCTCAAGCAGAGTCCTCGTGCCTGGTTTGATAAGTTCAGCAGAATCATGATTGATTTTGGTTTTCTGAGGTCACAGGTTGACCACTCTGTGTTCACAAAAAAGACTTCAGCAGGTATTACTGTTCTGATTGTATATGTTGATGACATTATTATTTCTGACAGCGATTCTCTTGGTATTCAGGCTACCAAAGATCATCTAGGCAAGCACTTTGATACAAAAGATTTGGGCAGACTTCGGTATTTTCTTGGCATAGAGGTCTCTAGAACCTCTAATGCCCTGGTGCTTTCTCAGAGAAAGTATGTTCTTGATATTCTGCAGGAGACTGGTATGCTTGGAGCAAGACCTGCGAATACTCCTCTTGATCCCAATGTGAATTGGGATGATGATTCCTCTTCTGTGTTTGTTGATCATAAAAAACTCAGGAGGTTGATTGGTAAATTGATTTATTTAACTGTTACTCGTCCTGATATTGCTACTGCAATGGGTCTTCTTAGCAGGTACCTGGACAAACCCAAACAGTGTCATTGGGATGTTGTATGTCAAGTCCTGAGATACTTAAAAAAGTCGCATGGCAAGGGACTTCATTATAAAAAGAATGGGCACTGTGTTCTTGAAGGGTATTCTGATTCTGATTATGCAGGCAGCAAAGTTGATAGAAAATCTACCTCCGGTTACTGTACTTTTGTAGGAGGCAATCTTGTTACTTGGAGGAGCAAGAAACAGAATGTCGTTGCCAGATCTAGTGCTGAAGCTGAGTACAGGGCCATGGCCCATATTGCCTGTGAGTTACTGTGGGTACGTTCTCTCCTGAAAGAGTTTGGGATTGAGTCTTCTTCGGCCATTCCTATGCACTGTGATAACAGAGCTGCCATCTTCATTGCAAATAATCATGTCTATCATGAGCGCACCAAACACATTGAAGTTGACTGCCACTTCATCAGAGAATCTATTCTTGTTGGCAAGATATGCACTCCATTCACGAGATCAGAAGATCAAGTTGTTGATATCTTCACCAAGCTAATGGCGAAGAAACAGTTCTGCACACTAATGGACAAGTTGGGCATGATTGACATCTTTGCTCCAACTTGAGGGGGAGTGTTACATTATATATTTCTTGTTTTACATAGCCTACTATTTGTTTTGTTATTTCTCTTTTATATATGGACCTCTCTGCAATTCTTTCAGTATTAAATATATGAGGGTGCACACATTGTGCAACCCTAAGCTCTCCAAATCTCATTGTTTTTCACAAAACATACATGGGGATTTGACAGGATGAAAAAATGGGGGAATTAGAAAATGAGGGAGCAGGAGAATCAGGAAGAAAGTGAGAGGGGGCAAATAGAGAAATAGAGGAAGAGGTATACATTGGGCTGCAGTTGTGGGGAGTGGAGAAGGGTGAAGAAGTGAGATACATGGATGGATATTGTGGAGAGAGAAGCACAACAAGTAGAGGTAGAGGGATCATATGCTCAACATGTAGGGAGAAGTGGAGGAGAAGGAAGAAGAGGGGGGCATCGAGAGGAAGTAGGCGTACCTTGCGGTAGTGGAGAACTCCAGCAGCAGCGACAACAGTAGGATCCTCCGCAGTGGCAGCAACACATGAGGTGGAGCAGTGGCTCCTTGAGCTGCTGGTTGGTGCAGCTGATGGCTTATGCTTTCCCTTGTCGCCGACAGCCAGAAGCATCTTGGTGTTTGGCCGGTGATAGAGAAGATGGTGGATGCCCATCCGCTCTTCGTTGTTACTACTAGAGATGGATCAACATGTGGCGGCAAGGAGGAAGGTTTAGTGGTGGAACAAGAGGGAAAGGTGTAGAGAGGGTTTCACGTTTTACGGGCGGGTGGGGGACGGGATAGTCGGGGAACAGGGAAGGGTTTAGCCTTTTTTTTATCACAACTGGATCTGGATGTGGCTGGGCTGGGCCAGCCGTGTCCAAGCTGTGTCCCAACCGTGTCCAAGCCAAAAACTCTTTAAAAAAAAGTTGGACACGCCAGGGCCGTGTCCGCGGCAGACACGACCACAACACCTCCCGGAAAGTGTTTGTGCTTTCAAGCTCTTAACATACACATGATCTCATGTTCAGATCCTCAATTTGAATTCACATGTTATTGAATAATACATTCTTAGGATATTATTATATTTATTCATTATTCAAACATAATAATCAGAATTGCCTTTATTGATAATCAAATCAATTACAAGATATGTCGTTACAATCATCATATGATTGGCTCTCACAACATATCACCATCATATACTCATAGCTAATATGTCTGTTAGAGGTTCATGTGATAAGCAAGAACGGATTCGTTATACATAGCATGGCATTTATGTCACAATTGGATAGCTATTTATGGGAAGAAAATACATCAATATCTTTTTTTTGGTCGGCCAAAATACATCAATATCAGATTGAAGCAGCTATTAAATAAAAAATATCAAGAGTATTAATTCAAAAAATAATGATATTGTACAACAAACATTGATAACTATACTTAATTTGGACATGAGAACATGTGTATATCAAATAAATACATATATATAAGCTTAGGGGTCCACAAATAACCATAAGGTGGCATATTGGTCAAGGGGCGGGTCAAGGCACATCCTCTTGGGGCAAGCTTGTTGCCTAAGCCCACGCCTTGACAAGTATGATCTGCTTTACAATCAGGCTTACTTAGGCTGCCTAATAATTCTTCTCTCACCGCTTCCAGTCTTGAACGGGCTTCTCGATGCATGAGTTAGCTTAGTTTCTCTCCTCCTCCCAATGCTATTCCCTAATGCTTTGGTAGTTGTATCTCTATTTAGGGGTACTAATTATCTACCTACCATAATGTATAGTTCATGTGGTACCACCTTCCTTTTTGATCTATCATGCTTCTTTCATGTAGCATCTTCCTCTTCTACCATGCATTTATCTAGTAGCGGAAATCTTTCTCTATGGCCGAAGACAGAATTAAGTAAAGCAATACTATTTAGATAATTGTGTAAAGATATTGCATGGTTCTTGATCTTCAAACTTAATGACAATAACATCTTCTTTGATTGGACACTACGGTACTCGAAGCCATAGATAAGGTCAAGTTAGTTTGGAAGCCTCCTGAAGACAAGGTCGAATGGTGTCGTGGAAATAGCTAAAGGTATGTGGGATGTTGCCAAACATCAATTCATTCTTGAAGATAAACACTCTTCTTATCTACAATATTAGGGATAAATCAATTTCCACAAGGTAGGGGGCAGTTCATGTATAATTAGTTTGTCCAAGCTCTAGCACAACTTAATTTCTTTCAGCTAATTACATAAGATGCTCAAACCGAGGAACATGAAGGACGAATCATGGTTAAATTTCTCAATGTGTGTAACTTCGAATTTGCTCATGTTCAATTAGTTATTTTGGTTGTTGAGATGTATACACTCGACTACAATGGTTCCCGATGTGCCTAAGAAATGCAATTGTCATTGCTACCACATGTGGATGAGATTGTGGTTTTTGGCCAAGGCCGAGGTGCACCTTTTGTGGCAAACTAAGTCACATACTTATCGCTGTTTTCAAAACAGTGACATCCTTATGGTTGGGTCGAGGCTCAATAAATCTTGGACAAGACTGAAGGCCTTCATGTGTCTCTATTTCTTCTGAAGAGAATGTGCAACTTCTTCATGCATCACAATCTTTCTATTAACACCTGACCTTTCAACATATCACACCTGACACTTCAACCCATGTTGAAACCAATGATGGGTCATCCAAGATGGCCTCCAATAACAAATGTGTTAGAGAGTCTATATTAGCCTATTTAGTTAATAGGTTAATTAGTTATTGGGCTTTTGTATTTCAGCCCGTTTAGATTACTTGCGTCCTAAGTCTTAGGGCGTCTCCCCTCTCCTATATAAAGGAGAGGGCGTCCAGTCTTGTATCCATCACATTGCGTTCAATCCAATCTTATTTTTCACATGGTATCAAAGCAGTGAACAGTAACGGCGGTGTGAACAGTAACTCCAGCGTGAATAATATTCTGCGTGAATAAAGCGCGCTCGCTCCTGAGGGAAACCTAGTCGCCGCCCCTCCTCCTTTCCGATGCGCACGCAGCCCTAACCTCCGTCGCTCGTCTTTACCAGAGAGCAACCGAGGGGAAGAACCCCCTCCTGCGGGCGGCCGCTGTCGTTGCCATGGCTTAGGCTGGCTGCCCACTAGACATATCCCGACCTCCATGGCATATCTTTCTCTTTCTCAAACGATCCAGTTTACTTTCCGTGCGTCGGCACCATCACCTTCCCGGCGCCATCATCAACCTTCTCGTGCAAACGCCGCCACCACGCCTCTATCCCGCGCAATCAGTGCCGCCCCTAGCAGCAACAACAAAAGTGTTGCCATCCGCTAGCGACAACAACCGCCAAGCGCCATCTCCGTCAGCAGCACGCCGCCACCGGCGATTGCCCAGCCATCATTCCGAGCGGTTAGCAAAAATCAGCCACCATCAGCATCCGTCGACGCCATCACACTCACATTATTCAACAACCATCTACCGCTGCATCGCCCTGATGTCCTCAGCTCCAGCCTCTGTCTTCTCATAAGGAGAGGCTCCACACTTGACTCCGCATGCAGCCTCATGGCATGCAATATCTCCGGAGCCGTGTAGGAGACCAATATCATCTCTTTCGTTGCGGCCAAGTGCTACATCAACCGAGCGACACAATCATCGTCATCTGTCCTGCTGTTGTGTTGCTGCCATATCATCCAGCAACCATATCCCCAGCCGCCGATCACACCATTCAGCCGCCGCCGTCATCCATGCCCCTGGTCACTGCTCCACTGCTGCTCTCCATCTCGTCGTTGCTGCCCCAACGTTTTCGCCTATCCTCGGCTGAAGCATGGTCACCCATCACTCTCCACCGCTACCAAACAACCAAATATAGCCCCCATATACCCGATGCTTGTTGATATTCAGATCCTTAATCGGATCTGCCCTTGGCTAATCGGATCCAGTTTGTCGGGACTAGATCTATTTAATTTTTCTACCTGGATCTTACATTGACCCATGTAGCATATTCTCTCCAGTTATCGGTTTCATTCTCCACATATTACACATCTCCATATCACAAAATCCTCTCAAATCCGTCGATTCCTTTCCCACCCTCCCATATCATGTGTGTATCCCTTTCCATAGTGCGGGGGGGGGGGGTCGTATATCCATTTCTCCACACCAAACAACTCACTCTCGTCGTATTTGGTGTGCGGGGGGGGATAGAGAGGAGAGGAAGAGATGAGAAGTGAGAGAGAGAGAGAGAAAGTGTGAGAGAATATGTATGAGAGAGAGAGTATGAGAAGAGATGATATATGTATTCAAGCTTATATATGTTCCAGGCTATTATCTTCATGGAGCTTTGCATTGTTCAGCACATTCGTTCTCTACTTCCAGACAGCAATGAAGGATCTTCATTTAGCGTCAACACCGAGCTATCTGCGTTATGTATGTCAGGTGTTGACGGTGTACTTCAGCTGCGTTCACATGAGACACGGATGGGTGCTTCTTCATATTTTCAGAAGCTCAACAAGCCTGCCAATCTACTTCTGCAAGGTTGATTCATCCAGTTTATCTTCACTGAGCTGCTTCATCACGTCTTCTCCGAGCTGCATCTGCTGTATTAGCATCGCCTTCCGCTGATCTTCTTGGGACTTTCCTTGATGGATGATATCACCTTTCCCATCAAGCCCCCAAGGTTCATGCGTCAGAGTTATGGTACCTGCATCGTATCACCAGCATATCGTCTGTTCGTGTTCGTGCCACGTATAGCACGTCTTCTCAGACAATTCAAAGATTCCGCTACTGCTACATCAACATTGGGCATCCGCGTTCGTGCCGCGTTAAGTACGTAATCCAATGAAGATGACGTAGTGATGGTGTTGAGGATCGTCTGCTCGAAGTGGTGAATTACTGTTGCAATATTCAGGTCCCATTTCAGATGTTCTTCATTCCAGATGCACTCCAAAAGACCTTCATCAAAGCTCGAGGATCTCCAGCCTGCAGAATACAATTTCAAAGAAGAGAGGCATTGTCACCACATGGTTCAGGGGGAGTATTGATTAAGGGGGAGAATCAATTTTTGTATGGGGTGATATTTATCTTTTATCTTTCATTTATCATTCCTTTTATCATTTTATCGAGTCTTGTAACCTCCAAGCTTTGGACATGTGTTTCACCCATGCTCCAGCCTGAGGGGGAGTGTTAGAGAGTCTATATTAGCCTATTTAGTTAATAGGTTAATTAGTTATTGGGCTTTTGTATTTCAGCCCGTTTAGATTACTTACGTCCTAAGTCTTAGGGCGTCTCCCCTCTCCTATATAAAGGAGAGGGCATCCAGTCTTGTATCCATCCCATTGCGTTCAATCCAATCTTATTTTTCACAAAATGGATAGTGAATTTTGGGGCTACTTAGCAGATGACAGTATGTAGAACCCTCCTACTTGCTTCTAATTGTCACATTCCTTACCCTTCTATCAAACTAGTCGACAGGTTAGTCAAACAAATTCACCAACGATTTTGTTTCAGCTTCCTCCAACTTACATTATGAACATTTTGTCCCTCATTTTCATCTGAATCTCATGTTGGTAGCCAAGTTAATTCAGAATCTAATTTATTTGTTATTTTTAGTGCTTCTGGACTTGTGCTAAAGGATTCTTAAGCGATTGGATGGGGTTCTACGATTGGAGATCTCTACTAATTCAAGACTCATGCAATATCTACAACCTTTGTTGCATGTCTCTTCATCAACTCCACCACAGATGGTCATCTATAATTAGAGAAGCTCAAAAAGTCTTGGAACCTCGTTCATCCTTTGTTGCACACCTTAAGTGTGAATTTTGTCAATTAGGGAGACATTTTTGTGGTTCTTATGCTCTAATTTTTTACATATGACAAACAAATAATGCTTTAGAATATGTTCAACATGCAGTGTTACGTTTTCTGCATCCCTTGCCATGATTCATCAACATTCATGTGCACACACCCCAACAAAATGAGGTTGATGAGCATAAAAATCGACATCTGCTTAATGTTGTGCAACATGAATGTTACTGTTGGAAATAATGTATAGAAGAGTAAGTGGTATTCTATTAAGTGAGTAAAACAGAGTACAATTTTTATAGGAGAAGAGAATAAAACACTAAACACATGTTAAGCAATATGGGATAAAAAAAACAAGTAACATGTAAAGTAGAGCACATGTAAAATAGGAAATACAAGCATATTTCTATACTCCCACTCAAGCTGGAGCATAGATGTCAAACATGTCCAGCTTGTCCACTAGTGTCTTGAATCGAGCTTTATGTAGAAGCTTGGTGAAGATGTCTGCCACTTGATTATCAGTACTGAAATGAGGGGTACAAATGCGGCCAGAAAGGACAAATTCCCGAACAAAGTAACAATTTACTTGTATATGCTTTGTGCGCTCATGAAAAGTAGGGTTGCTCGCAATAAAACAGAAGCTTTGTTGTCACTATACATAGGAGTAGGACTAGTATCTGATCAAATCATTTAAGAAGACTTTGAATCCACAGAAGTTCACATGCAATGTGAGCTATAGTTCTATATTCTGCCTCTACAATGGATATGTTAGAGAGTTCGTTTATTAGTTATTTATATTGTCCTTGTAATATGGGCCTCACTGTGTCTTGGCCCGTTAGGGTTTAGTTAAGTTTGTATGCTTCCCTGTTCTCCTATTTATAGGAGCAGGGTTTCTCCTATCTAATACAACGATTTGCTTTCTTTTATTATTTGACATGGTATCAGTGCAGTCGTCCTAGGGACCAAAACCCTACGTGAGAGAGAGAAAGAAAAGTAGAAGCGCCCCCCTTGCGGGCGGCCGCCGCCCTTGGCGGTGCTTGCTGCCCGCAGGGAATTCCCATCATTCCAAATCAGTTCGGTCCTCTTCGAGCTTCCGCAATTGTCTTCCACATCAAAGTCATAGGGGAAACCTGAGGAGAGCCATCAATCCCTCCAAGGAAGTTTTCTTGAGGTCTATAATCATGTGGAACAGCAGCAGCTTGGAGTTTATCATTCGCCGCTACAGTGTCGTACTGTAGCACGACGGCCATTGTAGTGGCTGCTGCTCCCACACCGGTTTATATTAGGTCATGCCCTTCTGCGATGACCTTTCCCTTGGTTGTAGCTGCCATATGGTGCTTGCGATTAGCTGCTATGTCCCTCTTTCTTCTTCAAATCAGCAAGAATATGGGCTGCTGTCAACAGCCTCTTATTGCAGCTGATTACGGCTTCAACAAACAAGGTGCAGAGGACTGTTTCCCCCCTTAAATCTGATCAAAAGGGGGCGCCTCGGACCCTGCTACGTTGCCCAAGAAGGTCAAGGGCAAAAGTACTCCAAAGAGGGACCATTGGTAATTCTTCCCAGCCGTTGTCACCGGCGGAGTACTGTAGCACGACCCTTTTCTGGTCCACAGTTGCTGTCCAAAGGCAATGTATTTGTCCGGATCATTTTCTACCTTGATTTATGTTATCGGTTGCCTCCTCCACCTATTTGCCTATAGAATTTTTTTGCCTCTATCATTGTTTTTTACTGTCCACGCCAACCACTCCTTTACTCTTTCCGTGCTTGGCATGAGGGGGAGAATAGAGGAGAAAGAGTAGAGGGAAGAGATGAGATGGAGGAGAGTTGAAGAAAAAAAAGAGAAGAATTATGTTATGTTGCTTCATGCCACATTAACTGCTGATATATGGATTTTTCTGCTGCTATTTAGTGCTTTCTGTTGCTATTATTGTTCAATCATCATCTACCTCGACTGCTGCTATGATGTTGCATACTTGGACGTCATCTTTGCTACTTGTGCTATGATTAGCACAATTTACCTGCTGCTTTGTGCTTTTGCACTTTCTGTTGTCCGTGCTTTATTTGCACGTTGACTTTCTACTCTGTGGACCAACACTCTCTGGATTTATGACGTCTGCTACTGTGATGGATGCTTTATGAAGAGGGAAGATGATGAAGACATTTGTTGCTGACTTTACATGGAGCTTCGTCTACTGCAGTTATGTATTTGCTTGCTACTCTGCGACACTGGCCTTCTATCTGCCTACGTCGTCGACTCTCTACTGCTGTGCGCCAGCACTCTCTGGCATATCCGTGCCTTGTTTGCATGTCAACTCTCTACTACTGTGTACCAACACTATCTGGCTCGTCCGTGCTTTATTTCACACGTTGACCCGTCCGTACTTTATTTGTACGTTGACCTCTACTGTCTGCGATCCAGCACTCTCTGGACTTTGCTGCTTGTGACCCAACACTCTCTAGCTACTACGACGACGACGTTGATGAAGACCTTGGTGCCTATCAACTATTATATCTTTTGTTCCAGATGATTGTGTTGCTGCTTATTTCTGTTCCAGATGATCGAGAAGCTTCTGTGACCTGCTTGTCTGCTTGCTTGGAGTATCTACTTGAGGGGGAGTGTATGAGTATTTGTGTGCTTTATTGTAATATTGAGGGGGAGCAATTTCTTGTATGGGCTTGGTTTGTCCTTTTAATTCTGTTTATTTGTTTTCTAGTTTGACTCTCTATCTGCAAGCTGATTTGGGATTCTCCCAACTTCAGCTTGAGGGGGAGTGTTAGAGAGTTCGTTTATTAGTTATTTATATTGTCCTTGTAATATGGGTCTCACTGTGTCTTGGCCCGTCAGGGTTTAGTTAAGTCTGTATGCTTCCCTGTTCTCCTATTTATAGGAGCAGGGTTTCTCCTATCTAATACAACAATTTGCTTTCTTTTATTATTTGACAGGATCTAGTAACCACTGTCTGCTTTTTTCTACGCCAAGTAACTAGGTTGCCTCAACAAAGGTGCAGTATCCAGATGTAGATTTCCTATCACATACCTGCATAATCAGAGTCTGAGTAACCAGAAAGATTGCAATGGCCATGTCTTTTGTACAAAAGACCTTTCCCTAGAGACCTTTTTAGATATTTCAGAATGTGACAAACAACATTGCAGTGGCACTGTCGGGGTTTATCTAGGTACCAACTTACAAACCCTACAGCAGCAGTAATATCTCTTGTGGTAGTAGATAAATGAGTTTACCAACCAATCTCCTATATTGGTGGTTATCAACATAAGATGGAGAAGATCCATCATCCCGATCAGTGCTTGGATCTAGAGGGGTACTAGCCGGTTTGCAACCAAGCATGCCTGTTTCCTGCAAGAGAGAAAGAACATATTTGCATTGTGAGAGACATACACCCCCAGATGACCTGGACACTTCAATACCTACTGCAGTTTGCCAAGGTCCTTGGTGACAAGGTATTGTTCTAGATAAGTCTTAGTTGCCTGAATGCTTGTAGTGTCACTTCCATATAAGATAATGTCATCTACATTAACAATAAGAATGACAAGACCAGTCGCAGTCTTTTTGATAAACATAAAGTGATCTAAATGAGAACGACGAAAGCCAAACGTTATGAGAATCTAACTGAGTTTGTCATGCCAGGCACGAGGACTTTGTTTTAGTCCATAAATAGCTTTCCTCACCCTGCAGACTCGGGAAGAATACTCCACCTGAGCAACAAAGCGAGACGGTTGCTCCATGTAAACTTCTTCATGCAAATCTCCATAAAGAAAGGTGTTTTTGACATCTAACAGAAATAATGGCCAATCTTTGTTGACAACAATAGAAATGAGAATTCTAACAAAATTGAGTCTAGCTACAGGAGAAAATGGCTCAGAATAGTTCACTCCATAAGTCTGAGTATATCCCTTTGCAACAAGGCATGCTTTCAAACGCTCAATCGTGCCATCAGGCTGATATTTAATAGTGAAGATCCATCGACATCCAACAACAGGACAGGCAGAAGGGTGATCCACAAGATCTCATGTCTTTCGATCAGAGAGGGCCTTCACTTCAGCTTCCATTGCTAGTCGCCAAGCAGGAATTATAAGAGCCTCTATAGCATTCTTCGGGATAGAAACAACAGAGATTGCAGGAGTAAAGCAAGCAAAGCTAGCACCCGGATTAGTAGAGGAACATAAATGACTGATCGGATGTTGAGTACAGGAGCGGACACCTTTCGGAAGGCTAATAGGAAGGTGTAAGTCAGAGTGTACCTGAGTTGTGATGTGATCTTCCGCCGAAGGAGTTGGTTGTTGAGGGGCCATGGAGGGGATAGTTGGCTTTGGTCTTCTCTTGTAGACTTTCAAAGGTCGATCTTCCGGTGCTACTTCAGAGGGTGGATCAATATCCACAATGTCTGTTAACAGAGTGGGTGCCAAGAGCTCACATGATAAGGAGGTCCCTTTATCAGAATAGTATGGCAAATGTTCGAAGAACACTACATCCGCACTAACATACCATTGTCTCATGATGGGATCATAACAGTGATACCCTTTTTGGGTTCTAGAATAATCCAAAAAAATGCATTTGTGGAGCGAGGGTCAAGTTTCTTCATCCCTGGACAAAGGTTTTAACAAAGCAAGTGCGCCCAAAGATGCCCGGTGGAACAGAAAAAAGTTGTGCATCAGGAAAAAGAAGTTTATACGGTTTCTGCTTTTGCAGGACAGAGGAAGGCATGCAATTGATAAGGTAGCAAGTTGTAGATATAGCTTCAGGCCAAAAACACTGGGGAACATAAAAATGAAGAAGTATGAAGCGAGCAACCTTTAGAAGATGGTGATTTTTCGTTTGACTTCCCATTTTGTTGTAGGGTATAGGGGCATGAAGTCTGATGAATCGTCCCACGAGATGAGCAAAAGTGACAAATTTTTGCATGAATTCAAGAGCATTGTCGGTGCAAAAGATTTTAATAGTTTTATTGAACGGAGTAAGAATTTTAGAAAAAAATGTGGTTATAGTGTCCATAACAGTGTTACGATCTATAAGTAAAAATAACCACGTAGCCTGAGAAAAATCGTCAATGAATGTCATAAAATAGTTAACACCAGAATGACTTGTGATAGGACAGGGACCCCAAATATCAGCATGGACAATATCAAAAATGCATTTAGATCCAATTTCTTTCTTTGCAGGAAGCAAAAAACAAGTTTGTTTGCCAAACTGACAAGATTCACAGGAAATTTTCTTATCAACTAAAGTAGGAAATAAATGTTTCAATTTCGAAGCAGACGGGTGGTCAAGACGGAAATGTCACTGAAGCCCAGTCACAGACGAGAGAGCAGTCATTGATGTTGGTCCATCCAGGTAGTAGAGCCCATCTGGTCCCTCATGGCCCGAACCAATCCTCGTCTTCGTGTGGAGATCTTGAAAAACATAACTTGAAGGGTCAAACATAATATAGCACTAGAGAGCAGTCATTGATGTTGGTCCATCCAGGTAGTAGAGCCCATCTGGTCCCTCATGGCCCGAACCAATCCTCGTCTTCGTGTGGAGATCTTGAAAAACATAACTTGAAGGGTCAAACATAATATAGCACTGAAGGCTCTTCATAGTTTTGCTAACAAAAAGAAGATTAACAGATAATTTATGAACATATAAGACAAATTTCAGATGTAAATTGCGAAATAAAGGAATATTCTCAACGCCATGTACTGTTGTTTCAAAACCATCAACTACCGTTACCATAGGTAGGTGGTTGGATCTTGTTAGGGCAGAGAATAAATCAAAATTACCATCCATATGGACCAAAGCACCAGAGTCAATGCACCATTTATGTTTACTAGTAGATGGAGCAACAAGAAAAGCAGACGACCTGACCTCTGAGGTAGATGGCAGGTTGGGCATGCGTTTGTGGAAGAGAGCTTCTTGAACTCAGACCAGACCCAGGCTAAAGAAGGTTGAGATGAGTTAGGGTCAACAGTAGAAGAATCTTCACTCGCATCAGAGGTGACTTGGTTAGCCCATGCGGGTCTCCCATGTTTGATCCAACACCGGTCTTCATTATGGTTGTCACGTCCACAATATTTGTAGAAGCGAGGGCCAATGGGTTGACCGCGACCAGGTGTAGCAAAAGAAGTTCTTCCTGAGGTAGGAGGGGCACGTCCACCACGACAACGGCCGCGACTAGAATCAACAAAGTGCATAGAGAGAGAGCATGATGTTCATTCGCAGGAACAGAGGTCATTGATGGTAAACGTTGAACACATTTGAGCACATCTCGTAGAGTGAACAGAGGATCACTAGAAAGAATTTGATCGACAACCCCAACAAAGGAGGAAAGGAGTCTGACAAGAAACTGGACTAGTTGGAGTTCATTCCGTTGTCATTGAATTTCGGAGATGTCACCAGATAGAGAGTGATATATTTCATATTCATTCCAGAGTGCAGACTACTGATTGTAGTAGTCCTCAACAGAAGCATCAGTCAAATACTCCTTTGCCGGGTTCTTGAAGATCTCGAACACTTTCTTGGGATTTTGCTGATAGGAATAGACATGGGATAGTTGATCCCACATGGTTTTGGCATCATGTAGACAAAGGAGGGACTAGCTGATCCTCAGCTCGGTGTTGTTAACGATCCAGGACATAACGCCCAAGTCATCATTACTCCATTGTGCGTAGGCTTGTTGCGTCTTATCATCCGCCAGGGCATTAGGAGCAGGTTTAGGGTAAGTGGTGACATGTGAGTAGCGACCTTGTGCCTTCACATACAGAATAAAGGATGCTGACCAGAGATGGTAATTGGAGCTATCATGTTTCACTGTGGTAACACACAGAGAACATGGAGGCTCAATAGATGTCATAACACACATATTGTTAGTTGAGGTAGAAAGAAGCAACAAATAGCAAAAGGCATTAGTCAGGAGATAGCCAGGCACATGCAGACAACAACGACAATCAGTAGATCTGAAGAGACCCGCAACATGGAGGAAGATTGCAGCAGTAGATCTGACACATCAGATCCAACAAACCCCCAAAAGGGGAAGTATACATTGAAGAACATACGCCATCATGGAGAGAAACGTTACTCCACCATGAAGCGCAGGCAAATAACAAACGTAGATTGTTTAGAACGTCAACGTGCTATTTTAAATGTGTCCAGAGCGAACGTAAGGCTAGGAAGAAGGGAATGGATGATTGTAAAGGCTAGATGACGAAGATCGGGGCGTGTGGAGGAAGGGCACACAACGGGGAAGAGTGCTAGGATGTTGGTGGTGGCGGCAACAGGCTGCAGTTGGAGAGATTGGGGGGTGAGGGGGGAGGACGGTAGCATGGTGGTGGGAGGGTGGCGGTGGCTAGTAGGTGGAGAGCGGCAGTGGCAGGCTAGGCGGGGTGGGTGGCGGAGGAAAGGAGAGGAAGAGGGAGGGCAGCAGTGGCGGGTAGGAAGAGAGGAGGAGAAGGCGGCGATAGGGGAAAAGGAAGGGGGGTGTTGGGCAGCAGCGACAAGGGAGGAAGGGGAGGGTGGCGGCAACGGCAAGGAGGAAGGGAGAGAGGGGCAGGGAGAGTAGGGAAAAAGGAGGGGAAGGAGAGGGTGGCGGCGGCAAGGAGAGGGTGGCAGTAGACAGGGAAAAGGGAGGGGTGGCAGCAAGGACGAAGGTGGAGAGGGTGGGGTGGCAGCTAGGTGAAGATGGAGGAAGCATTAGGGTTGAGAGGAGGGAGGGCTAAGGGGGATCGAAACTCTTTGATACCATATAGAAGAGTCAGTGGTATTCCATTAAGAGAGTAAAACTGAGTACAATGCCTTCTCTTTTACAGGACAAGAGAATAAAACACGAAACACGGTTAAGCAATATGGGATAAAAAACACAAGTAACATGTAAAGTAGAGCACATGTAAAATAGGAAATATGAGAATATTTCTATATAATGAACATATGATATATTCACAATGTGTTTTTATACAAGAGAGACCCCTCCCTTTTATATTGGAGAAGGTGCATATGGATTTAGAGACTTTCAAACGTGACTAGACTCTAATGAGCCTACAGACTGTGGCCTGTATATGATGTAACTTATACTTCTAACACTCCCCTGCAAGCTGGAGCATGTGAGAATCACATGCCCCACTTGGTGGATATATTAGAAACAAGATAGAAAAAAAAGATATGACAAACACATGATATCCCCAACTTTGCACTCCCCCACACTTTAATATATTTGGCATCTTTGACTTCGAAGTTTCCACTGTGATTGATAAATATCAGACCTTTGAGAGAGATTGAAAAACAATGAATCTTTGAAATATTTGAAGCTTTGACTAGGTTGAAGCTTATATGTTGGAGTATGCTGAAGAAAAATGTGAAGATCATCTAAGTCACAAACTGAATTGCTACTGTCATTGAAGCAATTTCCATGATTTGCACACAGAAAGACTAGGGTGTAGAATACGGTCAACGTGCTTGATGGGACACAAAAGAACATCAACGTGCTTGGCCAGATACGGACAAACATCAACATGCTTGAAAGGACATGAACGAACATCGACGTGTTTGACATGACACCTGACGATCATCAACATGCTTAAAGGGCATAGACGAACATCAACGTGTTTGAAATGACATGAACAAAAATCTACGTGCTATAATGGGCAGAGACGATCATCAACGTGCTTGATAGGGCACGAACCAACAAAGAGCAAACATCCTTGATGTAGCCGACTGAATGATCTTGTGCAAAAGATAGGTGTGTCAGACGGACACACAACCAAATGTGAAAATAATCCAAGATGCTCCAATATTAGAAAATTGAAGTGTTTCCAGAGTGAAATCACCAAGACATGCCCAATGAAGAAACATATTCACCTGGTATAGAGCGTCAATGACATCCAATTGATTTGAGGAATCATCTTCTTCAATTGATGACGATGCGAGAAGGTAATTTCAGAATGATAGATCAATGCTTACTGTTCACCGCCGAAGTTACTGTTCACACCGTCATTTTTGTTCACCGCTCTGATACCATGTGAAAAATAAGATTAGATTGAATGCAATGGGATGAATACAAGACTGGACGCCATCTCCTTTACATAGGAGAGGGGAGACGCCCTAAGACTTAGGATGCAAGTAATGTAAACGGGCTGAGATACAAAAGCACACTATAACTAATTAACCTATTAAATAAATAGGCTAATATAGACTCTCTAACACTCCCCCTCAAGCTGGAGCATGGGTGAAACACATATCCAAAGCTTGGAGGTTACAAGACTCGACAAAACGATAAAAGAAAAGATAAAAGATAAATATCACTCCTCATACAAAAATTGATACTCCCCCTTAATTAATACTCCCCCTGAACCATGTGGTGACAATGCCTCTCTTCTTTGAAATTGTATTCTGCAGGCTGGAGATCCTCGAGCTTTGACGAAGGTCTTTTGGAGTGCATCTGGAATGAAGAACTTCTAAAATGGGACATGAATACTGCAACAGTAATTCGCACTTGGAGCAGACGATCCTCAACACCATCACTATGTCATCTTCATTGGATTACGTACTTAACGCGACACGAACGCGGATGCCCAATGTCGATGTAGCAGTAGCAGAATCTTCGAATTGTCTGAGAAGACGTGCATAACGTGGCACAAACACGAACGGACGGTATGCTGGTGATACGATGCAGGTACCATAACTATGACGCATGAACCTTGGGGGCTTGATGGGAAAGGAGATCATCCATCAAGGAAAGTCCCAAGAAGATCAGCAACAGGTAATGTCTAAATAGCAGATGCGGCTCAGAGAAGACGTGATGAAGCAGCTCGGTGAAGATAAACTGGATGAATCAACCTTGCAGAAGTAGATTGGCAGGCTTACTGAGCTTTTGAAAATCTGAAGAAGCACCCATCTGTCTCATCTGAATGCAGCTGAAGTACACCATCAACACCTGACATACATAACGCGGTACGAACGTGGATAGCTCGGTGTTGACGTTGAATGAAGATCCTTCAATGTTGTCTGGAAGTAGAGAACGGATGTGTTGAACAATGCGAAGCTCCATGAAGATCATAACCTAGAACATATACAACCTGAATACATATATCATCTCTTCTCATACTCTCTCTCATACATATTCTCTCTCTCTCTCTTCTCATCTCTTCCTCTCCTCTCTATCCCGCCCGTATACCAAATACGACGATAGTGAGTGTTTGGTGTGGAGAAATGGATATATGACGACCCCCCCCCGCACTGTGTTAAGGGATGGGAGGTGATGGTAGAGTGATGAAGATAGCCGGGAAGGTGATGAACAACAACAGCTTGCGATGTAGGAAAAAAAAGGCCGAATTATGTCACTCAGTTGATGTAGCACTTGGTCGTAACGGAGGAGATGACAAAGGGTCTCCTGCACGGCTCCGGAGATATTGCATGCCAAGAGGATGCATGCGAAGCCAAGGGCGGAGCCTCTCCATGAGCGACGATGAAGGTTGATGCTGAGGACGTCAGGAGATGGCCTGTGCAGAACTCGGTACTACTGAGTTGACGTCGGTAGTACTGAGATCTTTCTGGACGGCAGGTAGCAGGTTGACGGCGGCTGATTGCTGCTTGATGGCGATGATGGCTGATGCTTCTGCGGTTGGCGGCGCTTACGATGCTGCTACTAGATGGTGATAGTGGCGTCGATAGGCGCGAAGATGGCTGCTTGGAGGCCGACGGTTATGGCTGTTGAATGAACCGGGACAAAGATAGCCGGCGTATGGAAAGAAAAATTAAATCTTTAAGAAAGAGAAGGAGAAGCCATGGAGGCCGGAATGTGCCTGGCGGGCAACCGGCCTAAGCCATGGCAACGACGGCGGCGGCCCGCAGGTGAGGGTTCTTCGCCTCGGTTGCTCTCTAGAAAAGACTATTGACGACGACTAGGGCTGCTTGCGCGCCGGAAAGGAGAGGGAGGAGGGGCGGCGGCTAGGTTTCCCTCCGGAGCGAACACACTCTGTTCACGTAGGAATTATTGTTCACTCCGTTGTACTGTTCACGCCAGAGTTACTGTTCACCGCCGGAGTTACTGTTCACACCGTCATTTTTGTTCACCGCTCTGATACCATGTGAAAAATAAGATTAGATTGAATGCAATGGGATGAATACAAGACTGGACACCCTCTCCTTTATATAGGAGAGGGGAGACGCCCTAAGACTTAGGACGCAAGTAATCTAAACTGGCTGAGATACAAAAGCACACTAACTAATTAACCTATTAACTAAATAGGCTAATATAGACTCTCCAACAGAGATTTGGACAACACGTTAAGTACGCAAAACTACATATTTAGACAATGCTCTTCTTCCTCTTTCCTCTTCTAAGCTCTGAACTCTGCACCTCAACTCTTCTCATCCTCCTCTATCTCTCCCCCGTACACCAACCACTAAGAGATGATGAAAGTGGTTAGGGTGGACAAAGACAAAGAGAAAATGTCTTGTGACATTAGGGAACATCGGGTGGAGAGGGAAGAAATGACTAGAGAAGAATTTGCTTGATATGGCTAGAGAAGTTCTGTGTTGGATTGCTCAACGGGCTTCAGAGAACTTGACCTCATGCTTAAGAAAGCCTTGATGTTGTGCTTGAAAGGGATGAATCCTTGCACATGAGAGAGGTTGATCTTATTCCTGAGAGTGGACTACATTACACATGTGAGTATAGGACTTCATGGTGCTTTAGAGAGATTGACTTGGTGAGGAAGTTGCAATAGACAAACCGACAACTAGATTTGATGTAGTATGTGACCCGATTACAAGATCCGAAGAAGAAAACAAATGAATATTTTTGTAACCTATCTAGGGTATTGAGCATGGTCAAATAATAGATCCGATAAAGATAAATCATTACTTACTAGGGAGCTTTTGATATGACCTCTGAAGTTGCCTGGAGAAATGATCTAGAACACAGCCTTTTAAGATGTCGCCGCCGCCAATTCAATTGTAAATCCTAGTGCCATGTGGAAAACGATGCAACATGTTTGATTATCGAAGATGTTTGCAACCTGTCTAGGGTATGGAGTATGGTCAAATAATAGATCCGATAAAGATAAATCATTTCTAACTAGGGAGCTTTTGATCTAACCTCTGAAGTTGTCTGGAGAAATGATCTAGAACACAACCTTTTAAGATGTCGTCCCCGCCAATTCAATTGTAAATCCTAGTACCAAGTGGAAAATGATGCAACGTGTTTGATTATCGAAAATGTTTGAACAAACTGCTAGAGACACACCGTGTTGGCAGATGATACGACATATAACTTTTTTAGTCGAAGATGAGGGACTGACGCCGACACGCCGTGGGGGAATCTTACACGGTGTATAAGGTGTCAAAGATAAGAGAGACTTCTGCCAATGCGTCATGTAGGAATCTTACATGTTGTTAAGGTGTTGAAGATAATAGATAGACTTCCGCCAACACGCCGTGTGGAAATCTTACATGTCGTGCTGACGGAGAACTCTATTTCGAATGGTGTTACACGCTTTGTATTTGACTTGCACATCATGTAACCTGCCATTAGGGCAGTTTTGACTTGTAGATCTAGTCAAGACTTGTATAAGCACCGGAGGACTTGCGCTCTATCTCTATGGACGAACTTTGGAGGTAGAGGCTCGTCTTGGAGATGAAAGATCGAAAGATCTTTAGATTTATGCATACAAAGTAGATAGAGACGACGGTTAGATGGTGGAAATGACTTCCACTACTATGGAGATGACGATCCGGATGATGGAGACGATGATCCGAGTGGTGCAGATGACTTCCACTACTATGAAGAGGATGGCCTGAATGGTGAAGATGACTTCCGCCATGGAAAAGACCACCATGGGATTGCTGATGTTGAAGAGAGCTTCCACTAATTGGTGCGGCTGGACCTTAATCGGGATGAACTTCGTCCTTGGGGAAGACGAAAGACAGATACACGGGGATGTTAGATGATGATGAAGGCAATACTTGCTAGATCTAGATCTACAACTCCAGATGAGATGATGAGGCCCCTCGAGAGAGAGGGGAATGGAGATGACCCTGTAGAGGGTCATGGAGTTGGCCCTACAGGCAGCCAACCATGACAGTGGTGGTTGCCCGCAGGCGAAGACTCGTTGCTTAGTCTCTAGAGTTAGAGTCCCCAGAAATAAGGCTCTGATACCGAGTTGGAAATAATGAACATATGATATATTCACAATGTTTTTGTATACAGGAGAGACCCCTCTCCTTTATATAGGAGAAGGTGTACATAACTCTAGAGACTTCCATATTTGACAAGACTCTATATAGGCCTACAAACTCCAGCCCACATATGATATGACTTATACTTCTAACAGTAAAATGCTCATATGCCTAAATGGTATTAAACTTTATTAAATATAGTAAAAGAACAAAATAATGTTCCAGCTAGTTGATTTTGTAGATAGAAGAATGTAGATAGTTAACTATGAATTATGTGACAATGATTGACATTTGGATGATAGAGATGAAAGTTCATAAGAACTTTGAAATAAATTTGTTTGTGTAACTCAGTTCTATGACATAAAACACATTTGACAAACTCAACATTTATAATTATGATTGTGTTCCATGATTCCTATTTTAAATTCAAAGTATGTATATTGCTAGTTTCACATTTATTGCTAGTTACACATGAACTTCCATTTGGTGCATTCTATTGCTGTCATAAACTAGAAAACACTATCAAAGATCGTCGATATTTGAAAAATTTTAATTTACAATTCTTGAGACCCATACTAGAAAAGGAACCTACACTTATGTTACTAGTTTTAGACTGAAGCTGATTACAAAGTAAAGCATGGTTTGACCTTTCCATCATTCAAGTCTGATACGCAATTTTTTCAGGGCACTGTAATTGGTCTAGGTTTTAGCACCACATAGAATTGACTGGACCATGCCCACCCCTACTAATATTATTTTCGTTTTCTATGTTTTCTTTTGTTGAATAGTCACCTTAGGTTTGTAGTCCATTCTATAGCAGGGTGTGCTTCAATTAATATGAGCACCTGCCCTAGTACTTTATTAGACGCCAATAACTGGATCTACCTACCTGTCTCACTAACAAATGACCTCTATATCTACTGCTAGTTGCCAAATTTGACAAGGAAATTATGTTTTCCAAACAAAATCATTCTTCATCTATGTGACATCTGAAGGGGAATGTATATCTACCAAAATTCATGGTGACCATCCTGTTCCTATTGAATGCTAATGACATCACAAATGAGTAATGTACTCGGTGTGGAGGAAATCATAGCAATATGGCATGGATATTTAATGGTGTTGGACAGCAAATTACAATTCTCTTGTCTATCTGCAATCTACTAGAACTATGTGGAATTGATTGCCTTGAATCTATGCCAATAGAAAAATTCCTCAATTGGTAACCAATATTTACAAACGTATTTTGGCTTTCCACTTGTCCTTTACAGAAATTCTTCTGACTACTACGTGTTTGTAAGCTCCTAGGAGGAGCTTCAAGTCTATCACTCGTTCTCCACCAATAACAACACTTCGGAAGCAGTGTGGGAACTTTCAGTTGTTTGAATTCCCAGCAAATTCATATAGTTAATAATTGGGATCAATTGTCAATTCAACGCTAGTGTTTCCCCTCCCAGAGCCTATAGTTTGTATCAAAGATTTTAACATTTTAGTAGATGTTTAGAGAAGACTACAACCTTTAGTAGAATTTTAACTCTAACTGTGTGCTTGTGTCAACAAATTTTGCTCCAAGAGTTAAAATCAATCAAGTTATCGGGCTAAAGATCAAACCTAGACCCAGCTGCAGTGTAATTTTAGTTCATCAAGTTCAGAGTAGGTCAGAAAAAACACAACTAAGACCCTCTCCAATCGTATGCATACTGTAAGGTCTTGTTTGCGAGACATATTCGTTGCGCATCCCAGGTGGATAATTATTCATGTCCAGGACCAAGGATACCCTGTATGCACTTAATGAGTTAGTTTTAAGGGTTTATATTAGTTTTCCACCTTGCTTTAAGCATGAAAATATTACTAATTTGAGTTCTTTTAAGCATGAAAATATTGTTATCTTGAGTTTGACCAACTTTCAACCAAGCTTGGATAATAGGGTGAAATATTGAGAAGGGAAATATAGTTCTACACATAAAAAAACAGATGTTGCAGCCCATTTCACAAAGGTAGGCATAATTCTCAAGGCAAATCATGGTTAGACATGAGCTTAATGAGTTTAGCTTGATTAAGTTATGTGAAGCAATCTGCATCCTGGTCGATACTATCGACACTCTGTCGATAGTATCGAGATCAGCTCAGGGATAAGTTGAAGCAATCGGCATCCCGGTCGATATTATCGACACTCATGTCGATGGTATCGACACCGGCTCAGGGTCGAGATGATGTTCTGTCGATACCATCGACATTCATGTCGATGGTATCGACACCGGCGCAGCGGCGGCTCTGTTTTCTTCATAATATTTATTTTTTATTTCTTTTCTCTCTTTGTACCTCATGTACTTACCCTAATATATAAATACAAGTGAGTAGGCTCCAGCCCTTCTCACGTTTGCTGCGTCTTGCAGCCGACATTTGATCGGTGTTCTTGTTGTCTTCTCCTCTTCATTTCTTCTCACATGGTATCAGAGCGGAGATCGATCTAGGGCTTCTCCTTCCTCTCACCGGCGGATCTCTCCCTCTCCAGCGGTCGGCTGCTTCCCACCCGTTGACTTGGCGTAATCCACCAGCTGTGTAGAACCACCGTCGGCTACTCTGGGTCTGCGGTAGATATCCAACTCTACCGTAGCCTCCATCACAAAGCGTATGGGGATCTTCGGGTGATCCAACGATCATCTAAAAACACAACCGGAGGACTAGTTTCGTCTCAGCCATCATCCTAGTCACACCTCCTCCATGTGTGATTAGGAAGATCATTTGGAGGTTGTGAATGTGTCAGTAACGCATTTCTCCTTGTTTTTCTTCTGTGTGTGACGTGTATCTCTCCGTCACCACAATCTGTTTGACGTGTATCAATCTGTCACATATTCCGTTCTACAATGGAGGATATCAAGACACATACGATCTACAACGAAGTGTAACCTATCGCCTCCATTAAGCTCAACGGGAAAAAATATCTTCTATGGATGAATGCCAACCACACCGTCTTGGAGGCTCGTGACAGAGCAAGACATGTTGACTCGGGTCCCAAGGCATCTACTGACGAAGGGTATGCTGAATGGAAACGTCATGACAGTCTTGTGAAGACTTGGCTGTGGAATAGTATGGAACCTGCAATCGTCGCAAGGTTCATGTTCTACTCTACGGCCAAGGAAATATGGGACGCAGTGAAGCAACATTATTCTCAAGAGAAGAATGCTCTTCGTCAGTTTATGATCTATGATCGTCTGTTTGCTGAGAAACAGGGTGACCGATCTCTTGAGGAGTATTTTGGGGCGGTTCAGGCTCTTGCTCAAGAGCTACGTTATTACCATCCTGTGGTTGTTGCTTAACAGATAAAAGATAGAGATGATCTTGTTACAGTCAAATTCTTATCTGGGCTCAACTCGGCTTGTAGCTCCGCTCGGAGCGTTATTCTGGCTACTGATAAACTACCTAGTCTTGTGGAGGCTTATTCAAGGATCCAACAATCTTTATTTGAGTCTGCTTCCTTTGTTTCTGATATATCTTCTGGAGAATCTCATGCTTCTATTGCTGTTGCGGTACGAGGAGGACGACCCGGTATGGGCAGAGGGCGTGGGACACGTCCTAAGTGTACCTTTTGTGACAAACCGGGACATACAGTGGAGAAGTGTTGGAAGAAACATGGGAGACCTGCTGCACCACCTGTGGGAGCAGCATATTGTGCCACCACCACAAGATCCTCATCCTCTACAACTGTGGGTACTACCTCTGGCACCGGCATCACTCTTACCCAAGAGGAATATGATCAGTTCATTCAGGCAACACAGCACATGAGTATGGGGTCATCATCATCATCTTCATCGGCAAATCTGGCATCTACTGCTGGTAATCAGGCTACATCTCTCATAGCATCTGGTTCATCCTCATCTTGGGTGGTTGACTCTGGCACCTCACAGCATATGACTGGTATGAGGAGATTGCTCCACACTATTGACTCATCTATTCCTCACCAATCTGTTACACTAGCAGATGGTTCAGTGAAGAGAGTGTTAGCTAGTGGATCTGTCTCCCTAACACCCATGGTTGATCTTAAATCTGTTCACTTTGTGCCTGAATTTCCTTTTAATCTTCTTTCTGTTGCCAAATTGATTGACACTCTAAAATGTTGGGTAATATTTGGACCTTCTTGTTTCATATTACAGGATCTCAAGAGTATGAAGACGATTGGTGGGGGGCCTAGGAAAGGTGATCTCTACCTTTTCAACGGTGACAGTCTGCCTCGCCAAATTCCTTCTCCTGCTCCATCCATCCTGTTGAGTGGTTCCCCCTTACTATGGCATTGTAGATATGGACATCCTTCTTTGGAGAACCTGCGGAAGTTGGAACCAGAGTTGTCCCAATTATCTTCTTTAGAGTGTCAGTCATGTCAATTGGGCAAGCATCATAGGTTATCCTATCCCAGTCGAGTCAATAAGCGGGCTTCGTGTCCCTTTGAGTTAGTGCATAGTGATGTGTGGGGCCCTGTAAAAGACCAGAGTTATAATGGTTTTCGTTATTTTATCTCCTTTGTCGATGATTTCTCACGCATGACATGGATCTACCTTCTTAAAAGTAGAGAGTCTATGTTGTCTATTGTGAAACATTTACATACTGAAATTAAAGTTCAGTTCTATTGCAATATAAAAATTCTCCAGTCTGATAATGCTTTAGAATATGCTCAAAAGGCTATGTCTGATTTTTGCAACTCGGTTGGTATGATTCATCGCACATCTTGCCCTCACACCCCTCAGCAAAATGGGGTGGCAGAGAGGAAGAATCGCCATCTTCTTGGTATTGCTCGATCCATTATGTTTCAATCCAATGTGCCCAAGAAGTTTTGGTCTGAAGCTCTTTTAACTGCTTGTTTCTTGATTAATAGACAACCTTTTTCTGTTCTTCAAGGACAGACTCCGTTTTATGTGTTGCGTCCCATGGACTCCCCCTTTCCTGTTCCTCTTAGAGTGTTTGGTTGCACTTCCTTTGTCCAGAACTTTGACCCTAAGGCCGACAAGTTGTCTCCTAGGTCCATTAAAACACTGTTCCTGGGTTGCTCTAATACTAGCAAAGGATATAAGTGTTACTGTCCTAGTCTTCGCCGCATGTTTGTGTCTAGGGACGTCACCTTCCATGAGACCACTCCATATTTCTCCAATGCTATGAGCAAGGGGGAGCAGTTGAGAGAGGGAGAGACACCAAAAATACAGAATGAGAGAATTGCACCATCGGTACAGAGTGAGGGAGTGTCACCTATCATTCCGGATTTTACTTCTATTCCGGATGAACAAGCAGGAGATAGACCTACCATTGAGCATTACACACATGTTTACCATAGGCGAGGCAGGCAAGATCCAGAAGAAGTAGCGACACCAGTCTCTGAGCCCTCATCATCGCCTTCTACTCAAGAGACTCCTACAGAGACATCAAACCTCGATCTTCCTATTGCTGTTCGGAAAGGTACTCGGTCCTGTACTATTAAACATCCTATTACAAATGTATGTTGCATGTCTCATCTATCCAAGCAGGCCCGTGCATTTGCTATTGTGATTGATTTTGTGACTATACCAAGAAATCATTATGATGCTATGAAGAACAGTGGCTGGAAACAGGCTATGCAACTTGAGATGTCAGCTCTCTTAAATAATGGCACTTGGGATCTTGCTGATCTTCCTGTAGGAAAGAAAGTAGTGGGTTGTAGATGGGTTTTCACTATCAAACACAATCCGGATGGATCAGTTGAACGGTTGAAAGCCCGATTGGTCGCAAAGGGCTACACCCAAACCTATGGTGTTGTCTTCTTTGAAACCTTTTCTCCTGTTGCTCGCCTGAATTCTGTGCGGATCATTATTTCTCTTGCTACTACCTTTGATTGGCCCCTGTTTCAGCTGGATGTACAAAATGCTTTTCTCCATGGTGATCTACAGGAAGAGGCATATATGGAGCAACCTCCTGGGTTTGTTGCTCAGGGGGAGTGTCAGAAAGTATGCAAATTAAAGAAAGCTATATATGGGCTGAAACAGTCACCTAGAGCTTGGTTTGACAAGTTTAGTGAAGTTATTCTTCAGATGGGTTTTTCTCGCTCCATGACTGATCATTCCTTATTTTACTTCAGCTCTTCTTGTGGATCCATTATTCTTATTGTATATGTTGATGACATAGTAATTACTAGCAGTGACACCATGGGAATATCTCGTGTCAAAGAAAGTTTGCAAAAACACTTCCATACAAAGGATCTGGGCAAACTAAGATACTTTCTAGGCATTGAAGTGCTTAGATCTCATACAGGTGTCAATTTATCTCAGAGGAAATATGTGTTTGATTTACTACAGGAGACAGGCATGGCTGAATCTAAACCGGTATCTACACCGATGGATTATCACATCAAAGAGGTGGTTGATGATGTTGAGTATCAAGATCCAGGATATTACAGGAGAATAGTGGGCAAGTTAATATATCTAACAGTCCGTCGACCTGATATTTCTTTTGTTGTGGGCGTGGTCAGCCAACATATGCACTCTCCGCGACAGTCACACTGGACAGCAGTCTGCAGAATTCTGAGATATCTGAAAAGTGCTCCTGGTAAGGATATCACATATTCTAGACCAAAGGCACCTCCATCTACTCTGCCTCTCACAGGATATTCAGATGCTGATTGGGTTGGTGATCATACTGATAGGAGATCTACATCAGGCTATTGTACCTTTCTAGGTGATCATCTTATCACATGGAAAAGTAAGAAGCAACATGCGGTTGCTAGATCTAGCACTGAGGCTGAATACCGTGCTATGGCCCATGCATGTTGTGAACTAAAATGGGTCAAATCTGTTCTATCTGAATTAAAAATTTCTCTTCTACCTTCTATGGAGCTCAAGTGTGACAATCAATCTGCTATGCACATTGCCAGGAATCCTATCTTTCATGAGCGTACAAACACATAGAGGTTGATTGCCATTTTATTCGTGATCAAATCAAAGATGGCACTATTGTGACACCATATGTCAGATCTGAGGACCAACTAGCAGATATCCTGACAAAGCCTTTGGGTTCAGCAATGTTTCAGAGACTCTGTGGCAAGTTGGGCATACACGATGTGTACTCTCCAGCATGAGGGGGAGTGTGAAGCAATCTGCATCCTGGTCGATACTATCACCACTCTGTCGATAGTATCAAGATCAGCTCAGGGATAAGTTGAAGCAATCAGCATCCCGGTCGATACTATCGACACTCATGTCGATGGTATCGACACCGGCTCAGGGTCGAGATGATGTTCTGTCGATACCATCGACATTCATGTCGATGGTATCGACACCGGCGCAGCGGCGGCTCGTCAATCCAGCGGCGGTTCTGTTTTCTTCATAATATTTATTTTTTATTTCTTTTCTCTCTTTGTACCTCATGTACTTACCCTAATATATAAATACAAGTGAGTAGGCTCCAGCCCTTCTCACGTTTGCTGCGTCTTGCAACCGACATTTGATCGGTGTTCTTGTCGTCTTCTCCTCTTCATTTCTTCTCACAAGTTACAATGACAGCAGTAGTTCATGTGTAGATATCTTGTACAATTGTCGCATGAGGTGACAATTGTAGGATAAAATCCTATAAATGCAACGGTCCAATAGCTGACAAGACCAGTTATCCCTAATTAAGACATCATCGGGGTAACTAGTTCGTCATATGTTATGTTGTCTAAAGTAATTATAGAGAAACTAGGAATTTCTTATTGAATGAATAAAACAGTGTACAATACAGTCTCTTATATAACCATAGGGAATAGAGACAAAAGCAGAGATGAGCAATATGGGACTAAACTACATAAGTGAAAGCATAAGTGAGGCACATGCTATGCACATGACACTCAACAAAACACAACATAACACAACATATCTCTATACTCCCCCTCAAGCTGGAGTGTAGATGTCGAACATGCCCAACTCGTCAACTAGAGTCTGAAAATGAGCTTTAGGAAGTATCTTGGTGAAGATGTCCGCAACTTGCTTTTTAGTGTTGAGATATGGAGTGCAAATCCGGCCAGAAAGGATTGTTTCTCGAACAAAGTGACAGTCCACCTCAATATGTTTCGTCCTCTCATGAAAAGTGGGGTTGCTCGCAATAAAAATGGAGGCCTTGTTGTCACAAAACATCGGTATGGGGCTGGAATAGGATATATCAAACTCCTGAAGGAGACTCTGGACCCACAGAAATTTGCATGCAGTATGAGCCATAGCTCGGTATTCCGCCTCTGCACTGGATCTGGCGACAACAATCTATTTTTTGCTTCGCCAGGTGACAAGATTCCCGCCAACGAATGTACAGTATCCTGATGTTGACTTACGATCAGAACGACTTCTTGCATAGTCAGAATCTGAGAAGCCAAATAGATTGTGGTAGCCATGCTTCTTATACATCAAGCCTTTTCCTGGAGAGTACCGCAGAATATGGCATAGAGCATCCCAATGACATTGTCGGGGTTATCAAGATACCGGATGATGAATTTGACAACGGCAGTGAAGTCGACTCTTGTGATGGTCAGATAGATAAGCTTGCCTACCAGCCTTCTGAACTGGTGATGAACAACATAGGGAGGAGAGTTTTCATCATCCCAGTCCATGTTTGGGTCAATTGGAGTGTTGGCTGGTTTGCAGCCCAACATACCAGTTTCCTGCAAGAGATCAAGTACATATTTTCTTTGAGAGAGACACAACCCTGCAGATGATCTGGAAACCTCAATGCCTAAGAGATACCTCAGCTTTCCGAGATCTTTAGTGACAAAATGTTTTTCTAAGTAGGTTTTAGTTTCCTATATACCCACAATATCACTGCCAGATAAGATAATATCATCAATGTAAACAATAAGAATGAAAACAAGTTGAATAACACATAGTTTTTTTGTTGGTATACCCACAGTTTCGAGGAATAACAAAATCAAGTCAAATCCTCAATACTTCGGCCTCGTCCAAACTTCGGGGCGAATTTTTCGAAGTTTCGTCGAAGTTGAATTTTTTGTATGTATTCTCATCCCAACTTCTCCGAAGTTCTCTCAGTTTCCTCGAAGTTGGCAAAGTTGGGGCGAAGTTGAGACGACCCAGAACAATAATCCTAACTAGTGTCGCAACGGCCGTATAAGGCATAAGTATTGCCTCCAACCGTCTTCACAACTTCTAATATCAACTCCTATGTTTGTGGTTGCCACTCTTACCTAGAGAGGGTCTTATAACTACTATTTGGTTGTATATTGTAGATAATACATATGTTCAACACTTAAACTGTATATGTATGAGTATTGCACGTTTGACCATTGCAAGCAACATATAGATAAACCAAGGCTTGTTTATTGAGTGAATAAAACAATGTACAATGCAGTCTCTTATATAACAGAAGAGAATAGAAACTAAAGCAGAGGTGAGCAATATGGGACTAAACTACAGAAGTAAACAGCATAAGTGAGGCACATGCTATGCACATGACACTCAACAAAACATAACAGAAAACAACATATCTCTATACTCCCCCTCAAGATGGAGCGTAGATGTCGAACATGCCCAGCTTGTCAACTAGAGTTAGAAAGTGAGCTTTGGGAAGTATCTTTGTGAAGATGTCTGCAACTTGCTTGTCGGTACTGAGATATGGCGTGCAAATTCTGCCAGTGAGAACTGCTTCTCGAATAAAGTGACAGTCGACCTCAATATGTTTCATCCTCTCGTGAAATGTGGGGTTGCTCCCAATAAAAATGGAGTCCTTATTGTCACAAAACATAGGAATAGGGCTAGAATAAGATATGTCAAACTCCTGAAGGAGACTTTGAACCCATAACAATTCACAAGCAGTATGAGCCATTGCTCGGTATTCCGCCTCTGCACTAGATCTGGCGATAACAGTCTGCTTTTTGCTTCGCTAGGTGACAAGGTTTCCATCCACAAATGTACAGTAGCCTGAAGTTGACTTCCGATCAGAACGACTTCTTGCATAGTCTGAATCCGAGAACCCGGATAGGTTGCAGTGGCCATGCTTTTTATACATCAAGCCTTTCCCTGGAGAACTTTTAAGATATCTCAGAATATGGCATACAACATCCCAATGACATTGTCGAGGTTTGTCCAGATACCAGCTGATGAATCCGACAACAGCAGTAAGATCAGCTCGTGTGACAGTCAAATAAATAAGCTTGCCTACCAGCCTCCTGAACTGGTGATGATCAGCATAGGGAGGAGAGTTTGCATCATCCCAGTCCATGTTTGGATCAAGTGGAGTGTTAGCTGGTTTGCAACCTAGCATGCCAGTTTCCTGCAACAAATCAAGTACATATTTCCTCTGAGAAAGACACAGTCCTGCAGATGATATGCAGACTTCAATGCCTAGTAAATATCGAAGTTTTCCCAGATCTTTAGTGACAAAATGCTTCTCTAAGTAAGTTTTCGTTTCCTGTATGCCCACCGTGTCACTGCCAGATAATATAATATCATCCACATAAACAATCAGAATCACAAGTTCGACCACTGTCTTGCGAATAAAGACTGAATGGTCAGAATTCGAACGACAAAAGCCAAAGGTGACTAAAATTTGACTGAGCTTGTCAAACCAGGCTCGTGGACTTTGCTTGAGACCATCGATAGCCTTGTTCAGCTTACATACTTTGGAGGCAAACTCCCCCTGAGCAACAAATCCAGGTGGTTGCTCCATGTATACTTCTTCCTGTAAATCTCCATAAAGAAATGCATTTTTCACATCAAGTTGATAGAGTGACCAGTCTTTATTCACAGCTACAGAAATCAGAATGCGAACAGAGTTTAACCGTGCAACAGGAGAGAAAGTCTCAAAATAATCAACACCGTATGTCTGTGTGTAGCCCTTAGCAACAAGACGGGCTTTGAGACGTTCAATAGTTCCATCTGGCTTATATTTAATAGTAAAGATCCAACGACAGCCCACTGTAGGGCAAGAAGAAGGCGATCCACAAGCTCCCATGTCTTGCGATTACATAGTGCCTACATTTCCTGGTCCATTTCCTTCTTCCATGCTGGAATAGCAAGAGCCTATGTTGCATTTTTCGGAATACTGACAACAGATAATGCAGAAGTAAATCAGGCAAAGTTGTTATGCAGATTATCAGATGTGCATAAACGACTGATAGGATGCTTAGTACAGGAGCGTACACCTTTCCGTAAGCTGATAGGAAGGTGCAGATCAGAGGTTACCTCAATGCTTACTTGATCATCCGCAGATGTAGGAATTGGTTGAGGAGGGGCCATGAAAGGAGTGCTTGCTTCGGTCTGCGTTCGTACATTTGCAGCGGACGTTCTTCAGGCTGGTCAGATACAGATAGATTTTCAACTATGTCCGATAGAGGTGTTTGTGCTAACACATCAGGAGTTAGCCTTGCTCCATCCTCAGAAAAGAAGGACATATGCTCAAAGAAGACGACATCCGCACTAACAAACCACTGTCTGAGTATCGGATCAAAACAATGATAGCCTTTTTGAGTTCGTGAATAACCCAAAAAAATGCACTTAGTAAACCGAGGGTCAAGTTTCGACATTCCTGGGCGCAGATTCTTAACAAAACAGGTACACCCAAAAATACGAGGTGGTACAGGAAACAGAGGTGCATCAGGAAACAAGATAGAGTAAGGGATGTGATTTTGTAAAACAGAAGAGGGCATGCGGATTATAAGAAAACATGTTGTAGTGACTGCCTCAGGCCAGAAACGGTGAGGAACTTTGTAATGGATAAGAAGAGTGCGAGCAACCTCGAAGAGATGGCAATTTTTGCGTTCAGCAACACCGTTTTGCTAAGGAGTATAGGGACAAGTGGTTTGGTGTATGGTGCCATTATCAGAACAAAACGAGGTGACGGACTTTTGCATAAACTCTAGAGCATTGTCAGTACGGAGAATTTTGATGTTTTTATTGAATTGGGTTTTTATTTCAGAGAAGAAAACACGGATATTGTCCAAAACAGTACTTCGGTCTTTGAGCAAGAACAGCCAGGTAGCACGGGAATAATCATCAATAAATGTCAAAAAATACTTAACACCAGTTTGACTCAGGATACTGCATGGACCCCAGATGTCAGAGTGAACAACATCAAACATATCTTTAGACCCAATATCATTCTTTGCAGGAAAAACAGACCTCATTTGTTTACTCAAAACGCAGGTTTCACAAGAAAATTTATTTTCATCTAAAGCAGAAAATAAAAGCTTCATCTTCGCAGCAGACGGATGACCCAGCCGAACGTGCCACTGAAGTCCTGAGACAAATGTAGATAAGAGAGCTGACGCCGCAGGTGGTCCATCTAGGTAGTAAAGTCCATCTGGTCCTTCATGACCCGAACCAATCCTCGTCTTCGTGCAGAGATCCTTCAAAACACAACCAGAGGGATCAAATTTAATAGAGCACTGAAGTTGTTTGACAATTTTACTGACAGATAGTAAATTAACAGGAAACTGAGGTATATATAAAACAGAGTGAAGATTCATCTTGCGAGATAATGGAATGGTGCCAATGCTATGTACAGGTGTTTTCGAGCCATTAGCAACGGTGACCGATGGAATATGTGAAGTTTTAAATAAGGCAGAAAATAAATGGAGGTCGCCTGCTATGTGAACAGACGCTCCAGAATCAATACACCACTTTTGGTTAACAACAGAGGGAGACGCCAGCATAGCAGAGGAGCCTCCCGTCGATTTCGAGGGTACTTGAGTCATTCGCTCCTGGAAGAATTTCTCGAACTCAGAGTGAAGCCCGTCAGTGGATGGAGGAGCAGCTGGTGGATCGAATGTGGCTTCTATAGTAGCTTCAGTGGAGGCCTGGTTTGCCCAGGCTGGCTTGTTGTGCTTGATCCAACACCTATCTTCAGTGTGATTGTCACGACCACACCAGTTGCAGTAGTGAGGTCCAGTGGCTTGACCTCGTCCAGGAGCAGTAGAAGTGCCTCTTCCTCCAGAAGGTGGCGGACGTCCTCTACGACCACGTCCACGACCGCGGCCACGTCCAGAATCAGTAGTACGAGCAACCAAGGTAGGATGCTCAATAGCTGGTGTAGAGGATACAAATGGTAGTCGTTGGACCCTCTTTAGAACATCGTGAAGAGTCGGCAGCGGATCACTTGACAATATTTGGTCAACCACACCTGAAAAAGAAGCGGGAAGTGCAGCCAGGAACTGAACCAGTTGGAGTTCATTGCGCTGCTTCTGAGCTTCTTTGATGTCAGCAGTCAACGGGTGGTAGATCTCATACTCGTTCCAGAGAGCGGAGCACTGGTTGTAAAAATCTTCAATAGACGCATCTGAGGAGTACTCCTTGGCTAGGTTTTTGAAAATTTCAAAAACCCTCTTCGGATTTTGCTGGTGTGAGTAGACATGAGATAGTTGGTCTCACATTGCTTTTGGCATCATGAAGGCACAGGAGAGACTGACTAATGCGCGGCTCGGTGCTGTTGAGAAGCCAGGACATAACGCCTGACTCGTCTTTAGACCATTGGGCATAAGCCTGTTTGGTCTTGTCGTCAGCAGTAGCATCAAGGGCAGGAGGTGGATCAGTAGTAAGATGAGAGTATCGGCCTTGAGCCTTCACATATAGTACAAAGGATGCCGACCACATATGGTAGTTGGATCCATCGAGCTTGACAGTGGTAACACAGAGAGATCTAGGAGGCTCCACAGATGCCATACTGGGCAGAGGCAGGCAATGGCAGGATGGTGGCGTAGCAGCAGCAGGCAGCAACTAAATAACCCACGATGGGCAGCAGCAGACAGTAAAAAATGAACCCTCTATGGGGTAGTAGCAGCAGCAGGGATCTGACGCGTCAGATCATAAGGACCCATTTTTTAGCAGAGATAGATGAAAAAACATGCGCCGTCATGAGGAATTTAATAATCCTTCATGAGGTGCAGGCAGAAAAAGAACCGAAGACGTAGGGGACTCTCAACGTGAGAGATCTATGACTGACCGAAAGAGTAGATTACCCGCTAGGAGAAGAGGAAGGATGGGATTTGTGAATAAGGAAGAAGATGGAGGCGGAGGTGGAGAGGGAGGGGTGGCGGCAGCCGATGGGTGAGGGGGGAGGTGTTGCGGCGGCAGCAGGAAAGAGGGGGGGATAGGGGGCGGCGGTGGGTGGTGGAGGCGGAGGGGCAGCGGGTGGTGGTGGGGCTGGGCGGCGGCAGCGCAGGCCGGCGGCACTGGGGGGGGGGGGGCACTTCAGGGCATGGGGGTAGGGTGGAAAGGAAAAATTGGGACCGGGCCTGCTCTTGATTCCATATAGATAAACCAAGGCTTGTTTATTGAGTGTATAAAACAGTGTATAATGCAGTATCTTATATAACAGAAGAGAATAGAGACTAAAGTAGAGGTGAGCAATATGGGACTAAACTACAGAAGTAAACAACATAAGTGAGGCACATGCTATGCACATGACACTCAACAAAACATAACAGAAAACAACATATCTCTATACAACACATTGTATTATCAACCTACTTAGGACTAGAGTCATGAATCGTGCTTTTGTTAAGAATTATAAGATAGAGGTATAACATAATTAGAAGTTTTCAATCAAATTTTCCTTCAAATTCACATCATTTTCTTTAAAAAAACGACATCGAAGTTTGTCGAAGTTTCCGTCTAAACTTCCTCGAAGTTTCCACAAACTTCCACTTCCACACATGGCGAAGTCGAGACGAAGTTGAAGTCCAGCACCATGTGAGAAAGTAATATTTTTTTAACAAACAAGCTATGAGGACTTAACCAATTTGGCCCAAATCAGACCTATTTTCCCCTAATTTTCCAAAATTTGACCTGATTTTGCCTAATCAGACCTAATTCAACCATAAATTGACTCAAGGTGATCTAATTTGACCAAATGCAGATTTGATTCATGCTAATTTATCCTTTAAATGGCTTAGTTTGGGCCTAAAAGACCTTAGACGCCCACATAATGCATGTAATAGGCTGGGCACCTAGTTTGAGGTGCCTTGCCTAGCGCCTAAGGCGCCTAGGCGGGGGCCTTGATAACTAAGGCATATACATATTCCCACAAGTAGAATCCATCCAAAGTGTGTAATATGTACAAAAATTTGACACAATTACCCCAATCCGCTAATATATATTTAGATGATTATTTTTCCTCCTTCAAGGGGTTCTGGGATGAATTCGATATATTTTCATCCCTTAACTACAGACCTACTCACACTTCAAAAGTATAGACATGAATTACATATCATATAGTTTCTTGCTAAATTTCATAAATCTCACTCTAGTCTTACTAGTCAAATGCTTGCTAGTGATCCCTTAACCAAGTTATATGATGTATACAAGAGACTGTAGTGCCTCTATTAGTATATAGACTTTCCTGCGTTTTTTACTTAGTCTATTTTTTCTTTTTTCTTTGTTATTCTTATGTCTTGTTTTATCCCTCATGGGTTATACCTAAACCCTATGGCTTTCTCTTGTCTTATAAAAGAGAACCTTGTACTCCTTTTTTAATCATCTCAATAATAAGACAATTAGCCGCAACTTCTAGATGGTATCAGAGCATCCCGATCCTCCCTAACCCTAACCCTTCTTTTCCTCCCATCAACCCTAGCCGCCAGCCTTCCCCTTCTTCCCTGTTGCGCCGCCCAGCAGCAACCCCCTGGTCTGCCGCCGCCGCCACCAAAACAGGCCTCTCCAGCCACCGCCAACCCCTTCCCTGCCTTCCTCCCTCACTGCCCACTACTTCTCTTCTTCTCCTCTCCACCGCAACCCCCCCTTCTTCTCCTTTTTCCAGCAACTATCTCTGCTGCCCGCCGCCAACAGACCCCTCCATCTCCTTGCCGCCACCACCATAGCCCCACCACCATCAATTTCCGCAGCCCCAAGCACCCACCCTATCCTCCCTTCTCTTCTTCCCATCTTCTCTAGCCCTTCGCTCACCATCTCGTCCGGCTAAAGACTCCTTTTCGGCCTCCGTACATTTTTCGAAAAAGTTACGTACAGCCCGGTCGTTTTCCAGATCTGGCGCGTTGAAGGCGTAAATCAATTTTTCGTATCTGACTGCTTGCGCCTCATGGTGGAGTAATCTTTCCTCCATGTTGGCGTAGGTTCTTTTCTTCTTTCTGCCCCGTGAGGGTCTTCTGAGGTCCATGATTGGATCTCCTGCCTACTACTACTGCTAGTCCATGTGTTGGACTCCTGTTGTTGACTTCTGCTACTACAGACGCCTGCTGTTATCTGCCTCCGTGCTACTGCTTATTCTACATTGGTCCGATGGCGACCCTAGATCTCCCTCGATCTCTTTGTATTACTACGGTGAAGTTGGATAATTCCAACTATCACCTCTGGGCAGCCTCCTTTGAGTTGTATGTCAAATCACAAGGGCGCTACTCTCACCTGACTATCAAAGGCCCTGCTCTTCCTGCTGCAGACGCTGACGAGAAGACGAAGCAAGCCTATGATCTCTGGTCCAAAGAGGACTATGGGGTCATGACATGGATGGTCAATAGTGTTGAGGCCAAGATCAGCCAGTCCTTGCTCCGCCTCCAGACTGCCAAAGAAATGTGGGACCAGCTTTCCCATGTTTACTCTCACCAGCAGAACCCGAAGAAGGTCTTCGAGATATTCAAACAGCTTGCCAAACAGGATTTTTCGGCTACCGACTCCGTTGAGGACTACTACAACTCCTGTTGTGCTCTCTGGGATGAGTTACAGGTGTATCATCCCCTGACTGTTGATATTGATGAAGTGCACCGACAGCGGAATGAACTTATGTTAGTTCAGTTCTTCACTGGCTTACCTGCTTCTTTTATTGGTGTTGTGGACCAGATTCTCTCTAGTGATCCCCTACCTACCCTTCGAGATGTGCTCAAAAGGGTCCAGCGCCTACCTTCTGTGTCTCAATCCGCGCTCGATTCTTCTGATGGGGCAGCCCTCGCTGTCCGTTCTGGTTATTCCTTTCGTGGTAGTGGTCGTGGTCGTGGCCGCGGTCGTGGCCGCGGAGGACGTTTTCCTGCACCTGGTCGTGGATCTAGAGCTGAGCCCGTGGAGTCTCGTTACTGCACTCACTGCAAGCGCACCAACCATACTGAAGATCGTTGTTGGATCAAATATGGCAAACCTGACTGGGCCAATAAAGTGACTTCTGATCAGACTGAACCTGCTCCACCGACAGCTGACTGCATCCGCTCGGAATTTGAAAAACTGCTACAAGCTCGTCTGGCGTCTTCTACTGAGGATTCAAATGCTGGTAGTGCCGCCCTTCTGACCAAGACTGGTAAGAATTCTTGGGTGATTGGCTCTGGTGCGACTTCTCATATATATGGCAATCCTGATTTATTCTCTAAACTGCAGAAGACTTCTTTTATACCTCTTGTTACTTTAGCTGATGGTTCTAAATCACATGTTACTGGCATTGGTGATATTTGCTCCACTGGTAGTCTGCCTCTGCGATCCACTCTTTATGTCCCAAAATTTCCTCTTAATTTACTATCTGTCAGTAAAACTGTGAAGAGCCTTCGTTGCTCAATTACGTTTGACCCGGATGGTGTTTTGTTTCAGGATCTGCACACGAGGATGACGATTGGTTCAGGCCATGAGGGACCAGATGGACTCTACTACTTGGACGAGCCAAAGACAACTGCATATTTGACATCATCTGTAGCAGGCATCCAATGGCATTATAGATTGGGCCACCCTTCTGTTGCGAAGTTAAAAGCATTGTTACCTAATGTAGTTAGTTTTGATTTTCATTGTGAGACATGTCAGCTTGGCAAGCAGACTCGTGCTACTTTTTCCCCAAAATTTTGTATCAGTTCTAAAGCACCTTTTGATATTATACATGCTGACGTTTGGGGTCCATGTTTTGTGTCGAGCACTTCTGGTTTTAAATATTTTATGAGCTTCATTGATGATTTTTCTAGAACAACATGGCTATTTTTGCTTAAAGATAGATCTACTATTCTTGAAAAAATTACTGACTTCTTTGCTGAGATCCGCACTCAATTTGCTAAGCCTATAAAGATTTTTCGCACTGATAATGTGATGGAATTCATGCAAGCCTCTGTTAGCTCCTTTTGTCGTCGTCAGGGCACCATCCACCAAACTTCCTGTGCTTATAGCCCACAACAAAACGGTGTCGCTGAACGCAAGAATCGTCATCTTCTCGAAGTTGCCCATACCCTTCTTTTTCACTACCATGTTCCCCAGTCTTTTTGGCCCGAGGCGATATCCACTGCCTGTTATCTTATTAACCGAATACCATCCTCTGTGCTCGGAAATCAGATTCCATATCAGGTTCTGTTTCCCAATGCGCCTCTTTTTTCTGTCTCGCCTCGCATATTTGGGAGTATAGAAATACTGTGTTATTTTCTGTTTCTACTTTGTTATGTTCTTTTGTATTAGTCTCATATTGCATGCTTGTATGTATGTCTTAACTCTCTATAGCTATATAAGAGAGTACCATGTACACCCTTTTACTCACTGAATAAACAACTCTTTTCCTATCTATATGGTATCAAGAGCAGGTTACCCTTTTCCCCACCCATAAGCCCACCCATGACGTAAGCCCGCCGCCCCCCCCACCCGCCCGCCGCCAACCCCCACTCTTCCACCGCTGCCCACCGCCACCTTCCCCAGGCGCCGCCCTCCCCTGCCGCCACCCTCCTCCTCCCTCCTCCACCCGCCGATGCCCCCCAGCGCCGCCACCCCCTCAGCGTCGCCAGCCCCCCTCCTGCTCCCCGCCGCCGGCCCTTCCCCCTCCTATCCTTTCACGCCGCCGCCTCCTCTCCTCCACAAACCACCACCCCACTACCTTCTCCCGTCTTTGGGTCCCTACGCTTCCGGCCAGCTGTCATTGGTTTTTACCTCTCCTTTCGATCTACGTTCGGGTGCTCGTCGAATCTACATTTGGACACCCACTGGCTGGTTAAGTTGAGAGTCTCTCCGTCTCACCGTTCTCTCTGCCTGCGCCTCATGTTGGAACGTTGAGTTTTCCTAATGACGGCGTAGGTTTCTCTATGCATCTTCTGCCCGATACGGGTCTTCTGATCTGATACGTCAGATCTCTGCTGCTGTTATCTGCCCTTTGTGGATTTTTTTCTCTGATCTGCTTCTGGGCCGGCCGCTTCTGCCATGGCATTCCCTGAGCCTCCCCGGTCTCTTTGCGTCACCACAGTGAAGCTCGACGGTGGCTCCAACTACCATCTCTGGTCAGCATCCTTTGTGTTATATGTCAAAGCACAAGGCCGGTATCACTATCTTACGGCTGAGCCCCCTGCTGCTCCTACTACTGATTCGGATGACAAAATCAGACAAAGTTATGTACAGTGGTCCAAGGATGATTCCGGCGTCATGTCTTGGGTCCTCAACAGTACCGAGCCTCGTATTAGCCAATCTCTGCTCTGCCTTCATGATGCGAAGGCTATGTGGGATCAACTGTCCCATGTTTATTCCCATCAGGAGAATCCAAAGCACGTTTTTGAGATCTTCAAAACCTTGGCGAAAAAGGAGTTCTCCACTGACACTTCTATTGATGACTTCTACAACCAATGCTCAGCACTGTGGAATGAATTTGAACTCTACCACCCTTTGACGGCGGACATCAAAATTGCTCAAAAACAACGCAACGAACTGCAACTGGTGTAGTTCTTGGCTGCACTTCCTGCCTCCTTTTCTGGTGTGGTTGACCAGATACTATCCAGCGACCCGCTACCGACTCTTCGGGATGTTCTCAAAAGAGTCCAACGTCTGCCATCCATGACTCCCACTTCTGTTGTTGAGCACCCTGCGCTTATTGCTCGCTCTGTTGATTCTGGCCGTGGCCGTGGTCGCGGTCGTGGCCGTGGTGGTCGTCCTCCCTCAGGAGGTCGAGGCTCTTCTGAACGTGGTGCTCCTCCCGGCCCTCGCTACTGCAACTGGTGTGGCCGGGACAATCACACTGAAGATCGTTGTTGGATTAAGCACGGCAAGCCAGCTTGGGCTAACCAGGCTGCTACAGAACCTGCTACCGACTCTACTACTGACACTCCTACTGCTCCAGCAAACACCGACTGGTTATATGTTCAGAGTTCGAAAAGATGTTCCAGGAACGTCTTGCTCAGATGCCATCCTCGTCTACTTCCGGACCTTCTGCCATGCTTGCTTCTCCATCATCTGGTAACAAACAGTGGTGCATTGACTCAGGTGCATCCACTCATATGGCTGGTGATCTTCACCTTTTTCCGAGTCTCAATAAAACTGCTCCTATAACTTTTGTTACTGTTGCAAATGGATCCAAAACTGTTGTTCATGGCACTGGCACGGTTCCGCTGTCACCAAAATTGCACTTGAATTCTGTTTTATATATTCCAAAGTTTCCTGTTAATTTATTGTCAGTCAGTACGATGATTAAACAACTCAAGTGCTCTATTAAATTTGATCCTTCTGGCTGTGTTTTGAAGGATCTCCGCACGAAGACGAGGATTGGTTCGGGATGTGAAGGACCAGATGGGCTGTATTACTTGGATGGACCTCCTACTGCTGCGGCTCTGCTTTCTACTTCAGTGACAGGATTACAGTGGCACTTTCGCCTGGGTCATCCATCTGCTGCCAAATTAAGATATTTATTTCCTACTTTATCTGAGAATAATTTTTCATGTGAAACTTGTGTTTTGGGCAAACAAGCTCGATCTATTTTTCCAGCTAAGAAAATTATTGCCTCGAAAGAAATCTTTGACTTGGTTCATGCTGATATTTGGGGACCATGCTCTGTATCCAGTCACTCTGGTGTGAAGTATTTTATGACCTTTATTGATGATTATTCTCGCACCACATGGTTGTTTTTGCTTAAAGGTCGGGATACTGTGTTAGATACCATTCACACCTTCTTTGCTGAGATTCACACACAATTTAATCGACCCATTAAAATTTTTCGTACTGATAATGCTCTGGAATTCATGCAAAAATCTGTTACATCTTTTTGTGCTGACCGTGGTACCATACATCAGACTTCTACCCTTACACCCCTCAACAAAATGGCGTTGTTGAACGAAAAAAACGCCATCTTCTTGAGGTTGCTCGCACCCTTCTTCTACATTATAAAGTACCCCAACACTTATGGCCTGAAGCTGTCTCTACAGCATGCTATCTTATCAATCGCATGCCTTCCTCTGTTCTGAAAAAATCAGGTCCCATATACTATTTTGTTTCCTGATAAACCCTTATTTTCTCTGCCTCCTCGCATTTTTGTGAGTACTTGTTTTGTGAAAATTCTTCGTCCTGGCCTCACTAAACTTGATGCTCGCTCGGTCAAATGTGTGTTTTTGGGATACTCCCGTACTCAGAAAGGTTATCGCTGTTTTGATCCTATCAAAAAACAATGGTTGGTTAGTGCGGATGTGACCTTTTTTTAGCATATGCCTTATTTTTCTACTGCTGGTACAAACTTGTCGGATGACATTATGGCTCCCACTCCAATACCTTTAGTTGTTGAAGAACCTCATGCTCATGATGTGCCTCAAGAACGCCCATTGCAAGTCTATCGGCACAGGTCAAAGAACATAAATGCTTCTGAAGCCCCGGCCGAACCAAATCCTGCGTCTACGGATGATCCACCGTCCACTGAGGTATTTTCTGACCTGAATCCTCCTATCAGTTTACGGAAAGGCGTTCGCTCCTGTACTCAGCATCCTATCAGTAATTTCTGTTCGTCTGACAATCTCTATGGTAGCTTTGCTTGTTTTACTTCTGCTTTGTCTGTTGTGACAATTCCTAAATCTGCTAAAGAGGCACTTTGCCATCTTGCCTGGAAACATGCTATGGAGCAAGAAATGCATGCACTTTGTCATCAACAGACTTGGGATCTGGTTGATCGTCCTTCTTCGTGCCAAACTGTTGGATGCCGCTGGATTTCTACTATTAAATACCAACCGGACGGTACCATTGAACGCCTGAAAGCCAGATTAGTTGCAAAAGGATATACTCAAACATATGGGGTTGATTATTTTAAAACATTCTCTCCAGTCGCCCGCTTAAATTCTGTCCGTATTCTGATATCAGTTGATGTGAATAAAGACTGGCCTTTGTATCAACTTGATGTCAAAAACCCTTTTCTCTATGGAGATTTACAGGAGGAGGTCTACATGGAGCAACCTCCGGGTTTTGTTGCTCAGGGGGAGTCTGCTTCTAAAATCTGGAAACTCAAAAAGGCGATATATGGTATGAAACAAAGTCCACGAGCATGGTTTGACAAGCTCAGTCAGATCTTGATTACCTTTGGCTTTCGGCGTTCACAATCTGATCATTCTGTGTTTATTTGTAAAACTACAGCAGGACTTCTCATACTTATTGTATATGTTGATGATATTGTCTTATCTGGCAGTGAGTGCAGGGATACAGGCAACCAAACAGCATTTAGCACAACACTTCATCACCAAAGACCTAGGGAAACTACGATATTTTCTAGGTATTGAGGTTCCTAGATCTTCTGCAGGACTATGCTTGTCACAGAGAAAATATGTTCTTGATCTCTTGCAAGAGACTGGTATGCTGGGCTGCAAGCCAACCAACACTCCTCTGGATCCCAATATGAATTGGGATGATGATACTTCCCCTCCTTATGCTGATCGCCACCAGTTCAGGAGACTGGTTGGCAAACTTATCTATTTGACTGTCACTAGAGCTGATCTGACAACTGTTGTAGGTTTCATAAGCAGGTATCTTGACAAACCCCGGCAATGCCACTGGGATGCTATCTGTCACATCTTACGATATCTCAAAAGCTCTCCAGGGAAAGGTCTTCTGTACAAAAATCATGGCCACTGCAATTTATCTGGTTTTTCTGATTCTGACTATGCAGGAAGTCGATCTGACAGAAAATCTACATCTGGATATTGCACTTTTGTGGGAGGAAATCTGGTTACTTGGCGCAGCAAAAAGCAGACAGTTGTGTTGCTCGGTCAAGTGCAGAGGCAGAATATAGAGCTATGGCTCATACTGCATGTGAGCTCCTATGGGTTTGTGGCCTTCTGAACGAATTTGATATCACATCTTCTAGCCCTATTCCTATGTTATGCGACAATAAGGCGTCCATTTTCATTGCGAGCAACCCCACCTTCCATGAAAGAACCAAGCATATTGAGGTTGACTGCCATTTTATTCGGGAGAAAGTTCTATCTGGACACATCTGCACTCCATATCTTAGTATTGAGAAGCAGCTTGCAGACATCTTCACTAAAGTTCTACCTAAAGCTCGCTTCCAGACTCTGATTAACAAGCTGGGCTTATTCGACATCTACGCTCCAGCTTGAGGGGGAGTATAGAAATACTGTGTTATTTTCTGTTTCTACTGTGTTATGTTCTTTTGTATTAGTCTCATATTGCCTGCTTGTATGTATGTCTTAACTCTCTATAGCTGTATAAGAGAGTACCATGTACACCTTTTTACTCACTGAATAAACAACTCTTTTCCTATCTATAGGGAGCACATGTTTTGTTAAGAACCTTCGGCCAGGCCTTACTAAATTGGACCCTAGTGCGACTAAATGTGTTTTCCTAGGGTACTCTCGCACTCAAAAGGGGTACCGATGCTATGATCCTGTTTCTAAAAAGTGGTTTGTATCTGCGGATGTGGTATTTTTTGAGCATATGCCTTTCTATTCTTTGGTTGGTTCTGCGCTCACTTCGGATTTACTAGTGGACACGCCTTTACCTGTGGTGGATGATCTGACTGATACTTCTGATGCTCCACTTGAAAAGCCACCTCTGAAAGTTTATCACAGAAGACCGAAGCCGACAGCTCCCTCTGTGGCCTCTCCATCGTCTTCATCCTCTGTGCCAGATCAAACACCTCCGCAGGTATTTTCTGATCCTGATATTCCTATCAGTTTGAGGAAAGGGACAAGAACTTGTACAATGCATCTGATTGGCAATTTTTGCTCTACTGATAATTTGGGTGCTAATTTTGCTAACTTCACTGCGGCTCTTTCTGCTATATCTGTTCCTACGAATGCTACTCAGGCTCTTAGACATCCTGTATGGCGTCAGGCTATGGAAGAAGAAATGAAGGCCCTTACAGAAAGTAATACATGGACCCTTGTTGATCCGCCTGCTGATTGCTCTCCAGTTGGTTGTCGCTGGGTCTTCACAGTCAAATACCAGCCAGACGGTACTGTTGAACGGCTTAAGGCGAGACTTGTGGCAAAGGGGTATACACAGACCTATGGGGTCGACTACTTCGAGACTTTTTCTCCAGTGGCGCGCCTGAACTCTGTGAGAATTCTGATTTCAGTTGCTATAAATTCTGACTGGCCTCTGGATCAGCTTGATGTCAAGAATGCTTTCCTGTATGGTGATCTTCATGAAGAAGTATACATGTCACAGCCCCCCGGTTTTGTGTGTCAGGGGGAGTCCTCTAAAGTTTTCAGGTTGAAAAAGGCAATTTATGGCTTGAAACAGAGCCCCAGAGCTTGGTTTGACAAACTAAGCACTATTCTTCAGAAATTCTCTTTCCGGCGCTCCGAGTCAGATCATTCTGTTTTTGTGAAAAATACTACTGTTGGCATTGTTGTCCTTATTGTTTATGTTGACAACATTATTCTTTCCTGAAGTGATCTTGTTGGTATTCAGTCAACAGAATGCTATCTGGAGAAACACTTCGTCACCAAGGATCTCGGCTCGCTATGGAATTTTCTTGGGATAGAGGTGTCCCGGTCTTCTTCTGGTCTCTGCTTATCTCAGCGGAAGTATGTTCTAGACCTACTATCTGAAACTGGTCTTCTAGGTGCTAAACCTGCTAGCACGCCTCTGGATCCGAACACCGACTGGGATGATGAGAATTCTCCTGCTTATCCTGACAATCATCAGTATCGAAGAATGGTTGGTAAACTCATCTATCTTACTGTTATACGGGCTGATATTAATGTTGCGGTTGGACTGGTTAGTCGTTACTTGGATAAACCTCGGCAATGCCATTGGGATGTTGTCTGCCATATTCTGAAATATCTGAAAAGTTCTCCTGGAAAAGGCCTGCTGTACAAGAAACATGGGCACTGCAAACTTCTTGGCTATTCTGACTCTGATTATGCTGGCAGCAAGGTTGACTGTCACTCTACTTCTGGCTATTGTACCTTTGTGGGAGGCAACCTTGTCACTTGGCGAAGCAAGAAGTAGTCTGTTGTTGCTCGCTCTAGTGCTGAAGCTGAGTATCGTGCCATGGCGCACACTACCTGTGAACTGTTTTGGATTAGGAGCTTGCTGAAGGACTTTGGTATTGCTGATACGTCTCCTATTCCAATGTATTGTGACAACAAAGCAGCTACTTTCATTGCTAGTAACCCTACTTTCCATGAGCAGACCAAGCACATTGAGGTGGATTGTCATTTCGGCCAAATCTCTACTCCCTACATTCATACGTCTGATCAGGTGGCTGACATCTTCACAAAGATCCTACCAAAGACGTGGTTCACTGCTATGACATCCAAGCTGGGCATGATAGACATCTACGCTCCAGCTTAAGGGGGAGTACTAGTATATAGACTTTCCTATGTTTTTTACTTAGTCTATTTTTTCTTTTTTCTTTGTTATTCTTATGTCTTGTTTTATCCCACATGGGTTATATCTAAACCCTGTGGCTTTCTCTTGTCTTATAAAAGAGAACCATGTACTCCTTTTTTAATCATCTCAATAATAAGACAATTAGCCGCAACTTCTAGAGCCTCCCTACATGAATGTCTATGTCCACCACTCCACCTATTGATTTCTCTGCCTTGTCGTCTTTTCTGGAAGTAGTTGTGGTAGAGGTTGTGGCCGCACTTTAGGGGGAGTTGAACGTGGTAGAAGTTAGAGGCTAGCCCATGTTACTATTTTTTGCGACTGCAAGAACCACATACGACAAATTCAGGGCCAAACATGGGACTCCAACATGGGCCAAACAGATGTCTGTTCAGGTCAACATATCTGTTGGGGTAGCTCCATGTGTACTACTTATTTGAGTCAAGCTGATGTTGAATGTTTGCTTTGTGAGAAGCTCGTTCAGATGTCAATCTTTATCCATTGCTAGCAATTCCAATGCAAACCGTCTTGCATATAGCTCAACTTTCCAGCAATGCCTGCTTCTTATGATAATAAACTTAAGTGATTCTGGAGCTTCATCTCATATCTAGGGGAACCCCTCCTACTTTACCCTGATTAGGACCTAAGCGATTCCTCATGTGATGTTTGTTGAAGGTTCTTGTGCTTAGGTTACTATAGTTGGGACAGCTAACCCCTAACCACAAGTACCTCTAGCTTTAATACTTTTCATTCCTAAATTTCCATTAAACATATCATTGTAAGTAGAGTTGTTAAATCTCTTTATTGCTCAATCACTTTTCTTCTCGACGGATGCCACATTCAGGATCTGCACATGAGGATGAGGATTGGTTGGGGCATTAAGGCTCCTAATGGTCTCTACCACTTGGATTCGGTTGTCAATCCTCTGTTCTATGCGCTACATTGTCCAGTTCTGCATCCCCCTTGTAGTGGCACAACAGTCTTAGTCATCCATTTGATGGAGAAGTTAAAGATGGTGTTACCCAGTCGCAGTCTTGTGTCTTTTGAGTGTGAGTCATGTCAACTTAGAAAGCAGCCATGTGATGTTTGTCCAAATAAGTCTAATATAGGTAGTTGATCGTTGTTTCAGCTTGTTCATGTTGACGTATCACCTTGCAAGGTTCCTAGTAAGTCTGGTTATTGCTATTTGTTTGTTTTATTGATGATTATTCAAGAGCCACTAGGCTACCTTTTGAAGGATCAAAAGTTTCAGATATTCTCAAAGCTATCTTTGCTAAAAAAACCCAAGTTCCTTACCGGTTTGTGTGTTACAGACCGAAAATGCATTGGCATGTGTTCAACATGATTTCATTGTTTTTCAATGGGACAATGGCATTCTCTACCAGACATCATCCGCCTACACACCACAACAATTTGGGGTAGCGGAGCACAAGAACTGTCACATGATGTTGCTTGGACCATTCTCCTACACTCATGTTTGAAAACGTTTTGGCCTAAACCCTGTCTTATCGCCTGCTACCTTACTGATCGCGTTCGCATGTCGTTACCTTGTCATCGTCATCATCATCATCATCTAAGCCTCAGTCCCAACTATGTTGTGGTCGGCTACATGGAACCTTCATTTCCATTCAGCTGTATCATGGGCCATATTCTGGTTAAGATGTAGAGATTCAAAAGCTCTCTTTATAAGCTCATCCCATGTTAATTTAGGCCTTCCTCTTCTTCTATTTATTGTGCTTGACTCAATAGCATTGTTTTGTTTAGGTGCATTAGGCGGTCTGTGTTGCACATGTTCGTACCATCTGAGTAGGCCCTCGCGCAACTTGTCCTCAATGCTCGCATGTCGTTACCTATTCTTCCAATTTTATTCCACATACTATTGTCTATCCTTATGCAGTTTTATTTAAGTTAACCTCGCATATTTGGGTGTGCGTGTTTTCCAAGGACTTGCGTACTAGAAATGACAAATTTTCTCCATGTTTGATGAAGTGTGTTTTTCTTGGCTACTCCGTGACTAAAAAGGGCCACTACTGTTATGATGCCATTAGATGTTGGTAATTAGTGAATGTTGATGTTATGCTTTTTGAGGGTTCACCCAACTTCTCTAAGTATGGCTTTGTACATTCTGATGTTCTTTCAGAGGACTCACCTGTGGCTAAGTTTGGTCCACCCACCAGTGTTCCTCTCCCTCTGCCTATTGTCCTCATAAGCATTCATCCTATTCATACTCCTAAGAAGCCTTTCTAAGTTTATCAATCTGACAGATACACGACTCCATCTGTGGAGTTCCTAAGGCTACACCTGATGTTCCTCCCACTAATCTAGATCGAAGTGCTACTGATTCTACCATAGTAGGTTGTCATTGATTTAGATCTTCCAATTGCCTTGAGGAGGGCTCCTCGTACTTGTCCTTCTACGTATCTATTGAGGTAATTACTTAAGTATTTTCTTGGCTTGGCCCATTTAGTATAGCTTGCTTAAGTGACCCATATAACACTTAAATAGGTCCATCTATTAGATCAATGTAATCTCCCGTCCTCTATATATAGAGGAGGGTGTTCTCACTAGTAAAGTTACTTTGACTTATTAATTAGCACATGGTATCAAAGCAACGACACTCTGGGACTTAACGCTAGTCGCACATAACCCGCCTAATTCCCCCGGTCCTACCTTCTCCCCCTCTCTTCTGTCAGAAAGAGCAATAAGAGAATCACAAAAATGACATGGTACTAGCATAGCAGCTATCTATGACAACCTCAATTTCATGATTTTATAACTCAATGTATATCTCTGAGTTTTCCCCACCTATGGGATTTAGGATCTATATGAAGTCCAACTAATGGTACTTCAAGGAATAATACAGATATATGGACCAAAGTAGGAGAGTGAGTTTTGTGATGACACAGTATATGTGTGGTAAGGAGCCAATCCTAGATCATCTTATGAATTTGAGGTTTTGGTGTTTCTGCATGACCTAGAAGTTGGCCATGAAGCTCATAATCATAAATTAGAGCTATGGTAAAGATTTGAGAATTTTTTAGATCGTTTGAATAAAATAGAATTCAGATGGGCCAAAATTAATGATTTTTTGTGATATTTTAGTTGGATGGCTAAAAAATATTATATTTAAATGAAACTTGGTGGGATAGTTGTTTTTGTGATGTTGAAGCTTGAGATAAAATTTCAGATCTATCGGATCTTGTTTGATGGTTCAAATAAATTACATGAGAACTATAGTCGAACTAGATTTAATGGTTCAAGTCATTTATATTATTTTAGTGAAACAATAAAACTTTAATATCTCGAGTTTTCCTTGTCTGAATGAGGTGAAATTTAAATTGGAGTCTTTTGAATATAAATGACCAGACAATTCAAATGTGATTGGATATATAAGAATTACAACAAGATGGAAGGCAAATGGGCAACAAGTTGCATAACCAATCCTTCTTGAATAGCAAAACCAATCCTCTGAAACACTACTGACAAGCCTTAAACGTGGGTCCGGAATGGAGTCATGTCTAGGTTATTGGACTTTTAGAAATTTATAATACCCGGATGTTTAAGACACCTGCAACTAGCACAGGGTCGAAGTAGTTCGGGGTCGAACACAGGGATAGGAAGAAAGAACAGCGCTTCAGAACTCAAGTTTCACTTGTCTAAGCACATCAAAAGGGTTGAAGTATAAGATTCGTTGTAACAAAAAAGAACCATAAAGAATTAAACTAAAAGTCTATCTCCAACTGGAGTTACTAGAAAGATTAAAGTTTTAGGGTTTAGCAATTTTTATAAGGGTTTTGTATATTGGAAGTCGAGGAGATAAAACTATTGTCGGGGTAAAGCACGAAGGAGGAAAACTTAACATAACAAGCGACAGCGGAATACATCCTGCACCCTCTTCTCTCAAAGAGGGGGCCTCTGACTATGCACCAGTTCTCTCTCTCTCAAGAGTATTGGGCACAGACCGAAACGGAGAGATATGTCGGGGCAACCCTGATCCTGGGTACTCTCGTATACCTAAACCAGACCAAGCTCTAGAGTTTACGACATCCCTCTCTCAAGGAAGTCAAAACGGGAAACACGATTCGATAGCTAGTCAAAAGCGTGATCCAAACAGAAGAGACTAGAGCTCAGATGCTATAAAGAGATCGTCCAACAAAAAGGAGCCATACACAGAACAATATAAGATAAACTTCACAGATTCCATAAGCATAAAAAGGTATAGTTACAATGCAATAGTAAATGAAAGTATATTGCTGAAATAGGGAAGATAGGTATCGGCCTCCTTGATGTAGGAGATCGATATACACAGCAGCGGACCCCTAAGGTGAAGCTAACCCGGTACCGGGCAGGGGCCCCACCGGGATACGCCCGTGACAGGTTGCTGCCATATCGGCAGCGACCGTGACGGGCAAGGGGCGTGTCGCTTCGCCTTTAGAAGGGTCGGGGCAGTTCGCTTGTTATGGATGGGCCGGGACGGGCTCATTAGCATTCTTTTGGTGGAAAAATGAGAGAAACTCTGCAAAAGATAGGAAATATTGTCAGGAGCATAGTGTGGATTATTTCTATACAATAAATAAGATAAAACGGAGAGGAAGACAGTTTAGGAGGTAGTTTTGATAGTAAAGTATAAGCTCTAGCAGCCATAAAATGGGTGTTATCAACTTTCCCCAAACTTAGCGTTTTGATTGTCCTCAATCAATATATACTTATTTTAAAACTTCGTTTGCGATACTTCTTTAAAACCAGACGTAGTCTTCAGACAAGGGGTTGAAAGAATTTTTGAGATGCCCTAGGAAAATTACGTCTGATACGAGCAATGAACTTTATTTTTCTTGCCTTATTTAAGCAAAAATTTTCTCCTCAGCTTCGGCGAGACTTTTGGTGCATGGTTTCGAAGTTAGCTTTCACACCAAACAACTTGGGAGTAGAAGGTGGGGTTTTTGGGAAGGCTCAAGGCTTTTTGGGTTTTTCTTGATTCTCATTGGTCCATCCAGGTACGGGTCCGTTAATGGGCAAATGGTCCCTGTAGTCTAAGCCAGTTGGCTTTAGAGCAGTGATTTCACATCCTATGTACCACTGCCTCAGATCTACCATTCCTGAACATGGGTACTTTTGGAAAGACAAGTGGTTTTTTTTTCGGGTACAACTCTCATGCTTTTATTCGCTCTCATAAGGCTTTCCTCTCTTTTTGGGATTTTGATGGGTAGGGAAAAGAAAAAGATTTTACTGTTTGGGCAACTTTTTCCTTCACATGCACATCTCTTAGCTGTTGCGAGATTATTTTTCAAAGCTGGCGTAGAAAAGTTATAGCCTTTGTCGTTTGAGACTGCGTTTTCAAAAGAGCAAAACAGAAATATGCACCACCTTAGATACAGAGAGAACGGACTAGAAGAAGTTATACCAAGCAGTTGTGTATGTATTGTTTTCTATCAAACATTTATATGCATGTATATACAGCGTATGGTAAGAAAAGCAAAAGAGCAAAGGGGAAAATTTTTGAGTACCCCCCTCACTGATGCTATGGAGTACCCCCCCCAAACTTACCACATACTCTGTCCCAAAATTGTGAGATAAAATAGGAAAGGATAGGCATAGATCAGTGAGGGTTCAGAAAAAGTGGGCTCCCTCGGCAGATAAGAACTCCATCACATACTCTCTGCGTTGGCTGTGGTAGCCTAAGTTGTGGAACTTATCTGGCGTCTTTTTTAGGGCAACCGTGCAGTAGATCCAGTGCAGCACGTAGACACCGCAGTCATTTGATAACAGAAGTTGTTGTGGACAGCGGTGGCAGTATTGCAGTTCGTGCCACTTAGCCGTCGGGTCTTCGAGATATGGCTGGATCAAAGACACCACCTCGGTATAATATTTCCTTGCTAACCGCTCGAGGGATGTCATCGGCGTTGATGTACTCTCCGTCGGATGATCGTTGTTGGCGTCAGAGTTGTTGTAGAAGAAACCGGCACGTGGACGGGTGTACACCATTAGGAGCGTCCAATGGTTGTCATCAAGCATTGGTAGGAAGATGAAGCGCGGTAGACACTTCTTTATTTCGAGCTGAAATAGCTGGCGCGCTCTTGTTTCATCATCCAAGCACAAGTCGTTGAACAACATCGGATGGGCGATGTGGGCGTGTTCAAACTTCTGTAAGATGGGGATGTAAGTTGACGCCACCGTCATTGCTAGACATCCTCCTGCCTTGACTAAGTCCCGCAGGTCGTCGATGGGGACCACTGCGTTATCCTTTTCATATATGATGTCTACGGTATTTGAATCAACGAGTCTGAGAAGAATTTCATTGACATGTTCCTGGGATAGGGATGTGCACGCGAAACGGTCAAAATTGTTGATTAGGGATTCGGAGACGGCAGGCGAAGCAGAACTTCTATATGCTTGCCTGCCCCGTAGACGTTTGCGCTCTCGACTCCTTCCTCTAGAGGGCTGCCGAGCTGAGAAGATTCGGCTTCGACATCTGACTCCAGCAACTCCTCTGGAAGCACTGCGTCTCGGAAGTAGCGCTTGTCCTTGATCAGCAGCAGCGCATAGATGCTCCTGAGATGATAGAAATTTGTGTCATGGAGCTGCCTGACGTATCTGAAGATGTTTAGCAGCTCCATGGCGCGCAGGACGATGAAGGCATTATTTCCACTTCCCGGCTCTTCTTGGACAGGGAAGTCTCTGATGGCGTAGAAGTTCCAGACGTCGTTGTGGCGTTGGACTCCTTGCTTGATTACGCAGTGAAGACGCAGAGGAAGAAGTCTGGCGTGTTTGTCTTCAGGGTGTACGAAGATGTGTCCCCTGTGTGGGATCTCCGTAGTGCAGCAGTTGAGGAGTGTGACGTTATGGTTGAGGAGGTCTGCCACGCAGAGGAATCAATGCTTCCTAAGCTTGTAAGGGGCCAGCACTAGACGCAGATTGTACTCTTCAATATGTTGCAGCATGTCGGCCACCTGCTTTGAGTCGTACGCCCCTGCTAGTAGTCTTCCTGCCAAGGCCGGGGTGGCGTTATAGAATGGCTGTCGGCCTATCCTGATGGCGACATTCTCAAGCATCGTGCCCTCCAGGACCCTAAAAAGGATCTTCCCCACAACGACTTCTGAGCGGAACATGGCTTGGAGTGTTCTGCGTCGTACTGAGAAGTATCTGTCGCACCAGACGACGACTTCATCTGCCTTAGGCCTTAGGACCATGTTGAGCAGTTGTTGGTCCCGGATCAACAGGTAGCCGATGGCGCGCTTATCAAAATCCGCCATCTCGAAGGACGGGATCTCTGACGCGGCAGAAAACGCATCTATCGTCGAGGTCCTCGCTCTAGGGGTTGCTCATTGATCGAGCAATACAGATCACCCCTTCTCCCTCTGATTCGTCAGATGAACCCTCCGCTCGGCCTACAGATATTTCATCTTGTCCTGCTGGAGCCTCGTCAGTAGCTGTCGCTCCTGCTCATTCAGCCTCCTCTGGAAGACTTGAAACTTGCGGGTCAGGGAAGCAAATGTAGCAGTATGATTGCTTGTTACCTCCCGCAAGTTATCGAACTCGAAGCCGAAAACCTGCCCCAGTGATGAGGGGGCTGCTGTCGACCGGCTTCGGCTTCGTGTAGCGCTCGTCGCATTGACAGCTCGTCCTGATGAGTGTGCATCGTCAATCAGGGCCGAGTCCAGCTGAATTGTCTGCAAGGGCGTGGCCTCCGGACAGGGCGTTGGCACCCTCGTTGTCGTCTCCGCCTTGTCAGCTTGGGGTCGCGGAGAAGGTTGCGGAGTAGACGGATGTTGATCAACCATCCGACTCTCGGAGTCATCCTCCATAGCGATCGCATGTGTAGTTGGTGGTGGTGGTGGTGTTGGTTATACAGCCCTGAGCTCCGCCTCCAGGAGCTCAGCGAACGCCTCGTCGCTATTGCGGGAGGCGCTCGGCTGCACCAATGCCTCTGGCGGTTCTGGCAGGGCTGAAGCTACAGGTGTTGCGGCGATTTCGTCTGCCGCAGCGGCCGTCGGGGCTATGTTCGTTGTAGCAGCCCCGGTGGTGTGGACGACCTCTCCGGTGGTCGACACTTCTTCTGTAGCACAGGGTCGAAGTAGTTCGGGATCGAACACAGGGATAGGAAGAACGGCGCTTCAGAACTCAAGTTTCACTTGTCTAAGCACATCAAAAGGGTTGAAAGATAAGATTCGTTGTAACAAGAAAGAACCATAAAGAATTAAACTAAAAGTCTTATCTCCAACTGGAGTTACTAGAAAGATTAAAGTTTTAGGGTTTAGCAATTTTTATAAGGGTTTTGTATATTGGAAACCGAGGAGATAAAACTATTGTCGGAGTAAATCACGAAGGAGGAAAACTTAACATAACAAGCGGCAGCGGAATACATCATGCACCCTCTTCTCTGAAAGAGGGGGCCTCTGACTATGCACCATTTCTCTCTCTCAAGAGTATTGGGCACAGACCGGAGCAGAGAGATATGCCAGGGCAACCCTGATCCTGGGTACTCTCGTACACCTGAACCAGACCAAGTTCTAGAGTTTACGACATCCCTCTCTCAAGGAAGTCAAAACGGGAAACACGATTCGATAGCTAGTCAAAAGCGCGATCCAAACAGAAGAGACTAGAGCTCAGATGCTATGAAGAGATCGTCCAACAAAAAGGAGCCATACACAGAATAATACAAGATAAATTTCACAGATTCCATAAGCACAAAAAGGTTTAGTTACAATGCAATAGTAAATGAAAGTAAATTGCTGAAATAGGGAAGATAGGTGTTAGAAGAGGTGAGGAGGAGAGAAGACCAAACACCGAGAGATTTGTCGGCTGCAAGGAGCAGCTTTCTTGAGAGGGCAAAAGTTGTTTCACTTCTTTTTATATATTAGGGTAAGATACATGGTGGTATAAAGGAGAAAATAATAGAAAAACAATAAAACAAATAATATAATGAAGATAGAACCAGGGGGCAGATCGTCGATTTCCGCCGCTGTGACCATCTCGATACCATCGACAGGACTGTCGATGGTATCGACAGAATGTTGTTCTGTCGCTGTGACTGTCTCGATACCATCGACCTCTTGTCGATGGTATCGACAGAGATGCAGGTTGTTTCACACTCCCCCTCAAGTTGGAGAGTACACATCGTGTATGCCCAGCTTGCCACATAATCTCTGAAAAGTTGTTGGACCCAAAGGCTTTGTCAAGATATCCGCCAGTTGATCTTCAGACTTGACGTATGGCGTCACAATTGTGCCATCTTTAATTTCATCACGAATAAAATGGCAATCAACTTCTATGTGCTTTGTACGCTCATGAAAGATAGGGTTCCTGGCAATGTGTATAGTAGACTGATTGTCACACTTGAGCTCCATAGAAGACATGATAGTGATTTTTAACTCAGAAAGAATAGATTTGACCCATTCTAGTTCACAACATGCATGGGTCATAGCACGATATTCAGCCTCAGTGTTGGATCTAGCTACCACATGTTTTTTGCTTTTCCAAGTAATCAAATGATCACCTAGGAAAGTACAACAGCCTGATGTAGACCTTCTATCAGTATGATCACCGGCCCAATCTGCATCTGAATACCCTGTGAGAGTCACAATTGATGGAGTCACCTTGGGTTTAGAATATGTGATCCCCTTACCAGGAGCACTCTTCAGATATCTTAGAATCCTGCAAACTGCTGTCCAGTGTGACTGTCGTGGTGAGTGCATATGCTGACTCACGACGCCTACAGCAAAAGAAATGTCAGGTCGTGTAACCGTCAGATATATTAGCTTGCCAACTATTCTCCTGTAATATTATGGATCTGAGTACTCGATATCATCAACCGTCTCCTTGATGTGATAATCCATAGGAGTAGATACCGGTTTAGATTCGGTCATGCCTGTCTCCTGTAGTAAGTCAAGCACATATTTCCTCTGAGATAGGTTGACACCTGCATGAGATCTAAGCACCTCAATGCCCAGAAAATATCTCAGTTTACCCAGATCCTTCGTTTGGAAGTGTTTCTGTAATCCTTCCTTCACACGAGATATGCCTAGAGAATCACTGCCAGTAATCACTATGTCATCACATATACAGCAATAATGATAGAGCCACAAGAAGAGCTAGAGTAGAATAAAGAGTGATCAGTCATGGAGCGAGAGAAACCCATCTGGAGTACAACCTCACTGAACTTGTCGAACCAAGCTCGAGGAGACTGTTTCAGCCCATATATGGCTTTCTTCAATTTACACACTTTCTGACACTCCCCCTGAGCAACAAACTCAGGAGGTTGCTCCATATATACCTCTTCATGTAGATCACCATGTAGAAAGGCATTCTTAACATCAAGCTGAAATAGGGGCCAATCAAAGGTAGTAGCCAGAGAAATAATAAACCGAACAGAATTTAGACGAGCTACTGGAGAAAAGGTCTCAAAGAAATCAACTCCATAGGTCTGTGTGTAGCCTTTTGCTACCAATCTGGCCTTCAACCTCTCAACAGATCCATCCGGATTATGTTTGATGGTGAAAACCCATCTGCAACCCACTGCTTTCTTCCCTGCAGGTAAGTCAACAAGATCTCATTTGCCATTATGCAAGAGAGATGACATCTCAAGCTGCATTGCCTGTTTCCAGCCACTGTCCTTCATAGCATCATAGTGATCCCTTCGTATATCAACAAAATCAATCCCAATAGCAAATGTGCGGGCCTGCTTAGATAAGTGAGACAGACAACACACGTTTGTAATAGGATGTCTAATAGTACAAGAACGAACACCTTTCCGAACAGCAATAGGAAGATCAAGATCTGATGCTTCTGCAGGAATCTCGTGAGTAGAAGACGATGAGGAAGACTCAGGGACTGGTGTCGCTACCTCTTCTGGATTTTGTCTGCCTCGCCTACTATAAACATATGGGTACTACTGAATAACAGGCTTGTCAGTTGCCTGCTCGTCCTGAATAAAAGTATAATCAGGAATAATGGGTGGTGCTCCCTCACTCTGCACAGATGGTGTCACTCTCTCACTCTGAAAATTTGGTGGCACTCCCTCTCTCAAACGCTCCCCCTTACTCATAGCATCGGAGAAATATGGAAAGGTCTCATGGAAGGTAACATCCCTATAGAGTGGAAGGGAATTGTTTATTCAGTGAGTTAAAAAGGTGTACAGGGTACTCTCTTATATAGCTACAGAGAGTTGAGACAGATACACAAGTGAGCAATATGGGACTAATACAATAGAAAATAACAAGGCAGAATAAGTAAATAACACAGTATGTCTATACTCCCCCTCAAGCTGGAGCGTAGATGTCGAATAAGCCCAGCTTGTCAATGAGTGTCTGGAAGCGAGCTTTAGGTAGAACTTTGGTGAAGATGTCTGCAAGTTGCTTCTCAGTGCTGAGATATGGAGTGCAGATGTGTCCAGATAGGACTTTCTCCCGAACGAAATGGCAGTCAACTTCAATGTGCTTTGTTCTTTCATGGAAGGTGGGGTTGCTCGCAATGAAAATAGACGCCTTATTGTCGCAGAACATAGGAATGGGGCTACAAGATGTGATATCAAACTCGTTTAGAAGACCACGGACCCACAGGAGCTCGCATGCAGCATGAGCCATGGCTCTATATTCTGCCTCTGCACTCGACCGGGCAACAACTGTCTGCTTTTTGCTGCACCACGTAACCAGATTTCCTCCCACAAAAGTGCAATATCCAGATGTAGATTTCCTATCATATCGACTTCCTGTATAGTCAGAATCAGAAAATCCAGATAAATTGCAATGGCCATGCTTTTTGTACAGAAGCCCTTTCCCTGGAGAGCTTTTGAAATATCGTAAGATGTGACAAATAGCATCCCAGTGGCATTGTCGGGGTTTATCAAGATACCAGCTTATGAATCCTACAGCAGCGGCTAAGTCAGCTCTAGTGACAGTCAAATAGATAAGCTTGCCAACTAGTCTTCTGAACTGGTGACTATCAGCATAAGGAGGAGAAGTATCATTATCCCAATCCATATTGGGATCCAGAGGAGTGTTGGCTGGCTTGCAACCCAGCATGCATGTCTCCTGCAACAGAACAAGGACATATTTTCTCTGTGACAGGCATAGTCCTGCAGAAGATCTAGCAACTTCAATACCTAGAAAATATCATAGTTTCCCTAGGTCTTTGGTGATGAAGTGTTGTGCCAAATACTTTTTGGTTGCCTGTATCCCTGCACTGTCACTGCCAGATAAGACAATATCATCAACATACACAATAAGGATGACAAGCCCTGCTGCAGTTTTACGGATGAATACAGAATGATCAAATTGTGAACGCCGAAAGGCAAAGGTAATTAAGATCTGACTGAGCTTGTCAAACCAAGCACGTGGGCTTTGTTTCAGACCATATATAGCCTTTCTTAGTTTACAGATTTTAGAAGCAGACTCCCCCTGAGCAACAAATCCCGGAGGTTGCTCCATGTAGACCTCCTCCTGTAGATCTCCATATAGAAAAGCGTTTTTGACATTAAGTTGAAACAAAGGCCAATCTTTATTCACAGCAATAGATATCAGAATACGGACAGAATTTAAGCGTGCAACTGGAGAAAAGGTTTCAAAATAATCAACTCCATATGTTTGAGTATACCCTTTTGCAACTAGTCGGGCTTTCAGGCATTCAATGGTACCATTCGGTTGATATTTAATAGTAAAAATCCAGCGGCATCCAACAATGTGGCAAGAAGAGGGACGATCAACCAGATCCCATGTATGTTGATCACAAAGTGCATGCCTTTCCTGCTCCGTAGCATGTTTCCAGGCAGGATGGTGAAGTGCCTCTTCGGCTGATTTAGGAATGTCCACAGCAGACAGAACAGAAGTGAAACAAGCAAAGCTATCACAGAGATTGTCAAAAGAACAAAAATTACTGATAGGATGCTGAGTACATGAGCGAACACCCTTCCTTAAACTGATAGGAAGATCCAGGTCAGAAAATACGTCAGTGGATGGTGGATCAACCGCAGACGCATGATTTGGTTCGGCCGGGGCTTCGGAAGCACTGATGTTTTTGGACCGGCGCCAAAAGACTTACAATGGGCGTTCTTGAGGCACATCAGGCACTGGTAATTCCTCAACAACTATTGGTAACAGTGTTGTAGCCATAAGATCAGCCGATAGTTTTTCACCAGCAGTACAAAAATAAGGCATATGCTCAAAAAAGGTCACATCCGCACTAACAAACCACTGTTTTTTAATAGGATCAAAACAGCGGTAGCCTTTCTGAGTACGGGAGTATCCCAAAAACACACATTTGACAGAGCGAGCATCAAGTTTGGTGAGACTGGGACGAAGATTTTTCACACAACAAGTACTCCCAAAAATGCGAGGAGGCAGAGAAAATAAGGGTTTATCAGGAAACAAAGTGGCGTACGAGACCTGATTTTTCAAAACAGAAGAAGGCATGCGATTGATAAGATAGCATGTCGTAGAGACAGCTTCAAGCCAGAAGTGATGGGGTACTTTGTAGTGTATGAGAAGAGTGCGAGCAACCTCAAGAAGATGACGATTTTTCCGTTCAGCGACACCATTTTGTTGAGGGGTGTAAGGGCAAGTGGTCTGATGTATCGTTCCTCGGGCAGCACAAAAAGATGTAATAGATTGTTGCATGAACTCTAGTGCATTATCAGTACGACAAATTTTGATAGGTCGATTAAATTGAGTGTGAATTTCAGAAAGAAGGTGTGAATAGTTTCTAACACAGTATCCCGACCTTTAAGTAAAAACAACCATGTGGTGCGAGAATAATCATCAATAAATGTCATAAAATATTTCACACCGGAGTGACTGGATACAGAGCATGGCCCCCAAATATCTGCATGAACCAAGTCAAAGATTTCTTTAGAAGCAATAACTTTCTTAGCAGGAAAAATAGACCGAGTTTGTTTGCCCAAAACACAAGTTTCACATGAAAAATTGTTCTCAGATAAAGTAGGAAATAAATGCTTTAATTTGGCAACAGATGGATGGCCTAGTCAAAGGTGCCATTGTAATCCTGTCACTGAAGTAGATAGCATAGCCGCAGCAGTAGGAGGCACATCCAAATAATACAGCCCATCTGGTCCTTCACGGCCCGAACCAATCCTCGTCTTCGTGCAGAGATCCTTCAAAATATAGCCAGAAGGATCAAATTTAATAGAGCACTTGAGTTGTTTAATCATCTTACTGACGGACAATAAATTAACAGGAAACTTTGGAATATATAAAACAGAATTCAAGTGTAATTTTGGTGAAAGCGGAACTGTGCCAGTGCCATGAACAACAGTTTTGGATCCATTCGCAACAGTAACAGAAGATATAAGAGAAGTTTTATTGAGACTCGAAAAAAGATGAAGATCACCAGCCATATGAGTGGATGCACCTGAGTCAATGCACCACTGTTTGTTACCAGATGATGGAGAGGCAATCATGGCAGAGGGTCCAGAAGTAGACGAGGATGGCAGCTGTGCGAGACGTTCCTGGAACATCTTCTCGAACTCCGAACGTAACCATTCTGTGTTAGTTGGAGCAGTAGGTGTGTCAGCAATAGTGTCTGCAGCAGTTTCTGTAGCAGCCTGGTTAGCCCAAGTCGGCTTGTCGTGCTTAATCCAACAGCGATCTTCAGTATGATTGTCCCTGTAATGACCGGGCCCACTGCCCAAGGCTCTAGCAGAGTTTCAGGAATGACGATTGGCCCCACAGATCACCACTAGCCTTAACTGCATGCTTTGTCCTCACTCACGCGCATGCCAGGATCAACTTCCCGACAGGTCACCCATCCCAGTACTACTCCAAGCTGAGCACGTTTAACTCTGGAGTTCTTAGTGATGGGCTCCCGGAAAAAGAGGTGTACCTTGGTGATATGGGTAGTCCAATCATTCCTTTTAAGAGTGTTTTATCTGAGGCCTCAAATCCTGGGATGTTACAGTCCCGGCCACACCAGTTACAGTAGCGTGGGCCGGGAGGAGCACCACGCCCAGAGGTAGATGAGCCGCGACCTCCCGAGGGAGGAGGGCGGCCGCCACGGCCAGAAACAGCAGAGCGAGCAATAAGTGCAGGATGCTCAACAGCAGGAGTAGGAGGCATGGACGGCAGGCGTTGGACGCGTTTGAGAACATCCCAAAGAGTGGGCAGCGGGTCACTCGACAGGATCTGGTCAACCATACCAGAAAAGGAGGCAGGAAGTGCAGCCAAGAATTGTACCAGTTGCAGTTCGTTGCGTTGCTTTTGAGCAATTTTGATGTCCGTCGTCAAAGGGTGGTAGAGTTCAAACTCATTCCACAGAGCCGAGCATTGATTGTAGAAGTCGTCAATGGAAGTGTCAGTGGAGAACTCTTTTTTCGCCAAGGTTTTGAAAATTTCAAAAACGCGCTTTGGATTCTCCTGATGGGAATAGACATGGGACAGTTGATCCCACATGGCCTTAGCATCATGAAGGCAGAGAAGAGATTGGGTAATTCGAGGCTCGGTACTGTGGAGGATCCAAGACATAACGCCGGAATCATCCTTGGACCATTACGCATAGCTCTGTCTGGTTTTGTCATCCGAATCAGCAGTCGGAGCAGCAGGAGGCTCAGCCGTAAGATGGTGATACCGGCCTTGCGCTTTGACATAAAGGACAAAGGACGCCGACCAGAGATGGTAGTTGGAGCCACCGTCGAGTTTCACCATGGTGACACACAGAGATCAGGGAGGCTCAGGTAAAGCCATGGCAGAAGCAGATCAGAGTAGAGACCCACAGAGGGCAGATAACAGCAGCAGGGATCTGACGTGTCAGATCAGAAACCCGTATGGGGCAAAATATGCATAGAGAAACTTACGCCGTCATGAGGAAACTCAACGTTCCGTGATGGGCGCAGGCAGAGAGGACGATGATACGGAAAAACTCTCGACTTAGCCGACCAGCGGATGTCCGAACGTAGATCCGAGGAGCACCCGGACGTAGACGGAGAATAAAGGTAAAAACTAGTAGCCGCCGGAGCAGAGGTGAATAGAGGAGGGGCCGAAAGAGAAGATGTTAGGAGGGTGGAGGGATGAAAGGAGGCTAGGCGGTGAGAAGGGGAGGCGGCGACGGGGTGGCTGGATGGAGGAGGCGGCGGGGTGGTTGGGTGGTGGTGATGGGCGGGAGAGAGGGGGGGTTTGTCGGGCGGCCGGGGGGGGGGGGGCGCAGCGGCTCGCCTGGGGGGGGCTCAGCAGGGGGGAGGGGGTGAAGGGGTTACGTCATGGGTGGGTGGCAAAATAGGAACCTGCTCTTGATACCATATAGAGTGGAAGGGAATTGTTTATTCAGTGGGTAAAAAGGTGTACAGGGTACTCTCTTACATAGCTACAGAGAGTTGAGACAGATACACAAGTGAGCAATATGGGACTAATACAATAGAAAATAACAAGGCAGAATAAGTAAATAACACAGTATGTCTATAATCCCTAGACACAAACATGCGATGAAGACTAGGACAGTAACACTTGTATCCTTTGCTAATACTAGAATAACCAAGGAACAACGTTTTAATAGACCTAGGAGAAAGTTTGTCAGCCTTAGGGTCAAAATTATGGACAAAAGAAGTCCAACTAAACACTCTGAGGGGAACAGAGAAGGGCTGATCCGTGGGTCTTAACACACAGAAAGGAGTTTGTTGTTTAAGAACATAGGATGGTTCTCTATTGATTAAGAAGCAAGCAGTTAACAGAGCTTCAGACCAGAATTTATTAGGCACATTGGATTGAAACATGATCGATCGAGCAATATCAAGAAGATGACGATTTTTCCTCTCGGCCACCCCATTTTGCTGAGGGGTGTCAGGACAAGACGTGTGATGGATCACGCCCACAGAACTACAAAAATTAGACATAGCCTTTTGAACATACTCTAAAGCATTATCAGATTGGAGAGTTTTTATATTGCAATCAAACTCAACTTTTATTTCTTTATGAAAATGTTTCACAATAGATAGCACAGACTCTCGGCTTTTGAGAAGGTAGATCCATGTCATGCGGGAAAAATCATCCACAAAGGAAATAAAATAACGAAAACCATTATAACTCTGGTCTTTAACAGGACCCCATACATCACTGTGGACTAACTCAAAAGGACAAGATGCCCGCTTATTGACACGACTGGGATAAGACAACCTATAATGTTTTCCCATCTGACATGACTGACACTCTAAAGATGACACTTGGGACAACTCAGGTTCCAACTTCTGCAGGCTTTCTAACGACGAATGTCCATATCTGCAATGCCATAGTAAGGGGGAACCACTCAACAGGATGGATGGAGCTTGGAGCAGATACTGGGCGAGCCAGACTGTCACCGTGGACAAGGTAGAGATCACCTTTCTTAGGCCCCCCACCAATCGTCTTCATACTCTTGAGATCCTGTAAGACAAAACAAGAAGGCCCAAATGTTACTGTACATTTTACAGTGTCAATCAATTTTGCAACAGAAAGACGATTAAAAGGAAACTCAGGCATAAAGTGTACAGATTTAAGATCAATCTTGGGTGTTAGAGAGACAGATTCACTAGCTAGCACTCTCCTCATTGAACCATCTGCTAGTGTGACGGATTGGTGAGGGATATACGAGTCAATAGATTGGAGCAATCTCTTCATACCAGTCATGTGTTGTGACGCGCCAGAGTCAACTACCCAAGATGTAGGAGATCAGAAGTTATGAGAGATGTAGCCTGATTACCCGCAGTAGATGCTAGGTTTGCTGATGACAAAGATGAAGATCTCACACTCATGTGCTGTGTAGCCTGAAGGAACCGATCATACTCCTCCTGAGTAAGGGTGATGTCGGTCCCAGAATTGGTGCCCACAGCTGAAGACGGAGTGAAATCTGTAGAAGTGGCACAATGTGTTGCCCCCACAGGAGGTGCAGCAGGTCTCCCATGTTTCTTCCAACACTTCTCCACTGTATGTCCCGGTTTGTCACAGAAGGTACACTTCAGACGTGTCCCACGTCCTCTGCCCGTACCAGGTTGTCCTCCTCTCACCGTAGCAACTACGGATGCATGAGACTCCCCAGAAGATATAATAGAGACAGGATTAACAGACTCAAAAATAGACTGTTGAATTCTCGAATAGGCTTCTACAAAACTTGGCAATTTATCAGAAGCCAGAATGACGCTCCGGGTAGAACCGCAAATGGAATTAAGCCCGGATAAAAATTTAGCAGTAACCAAGTTGTCTCTGTCTTTGATCTGTGCAGCAGCTGTCACAGGATGATAGTAGCTCAGCTCCTGAGCAAGTGCCTGAATAGCTCCAAAGTATTCCTCAAGAGATCTATCACCTTGCCTCTCAGCAAATAGACAATCATATATCATGAATAGCCGAAGAGCATTCTTCTCCTGGGAATAGTGTTGCTTTACTGCGTCCCATATCTCTTTAGTTGTAGTATAGAACATAAACCTAGCCGCAAGCAGGTTCCATACTATTCCATAACCAAGTCTTCACAAGACTGTCATGACGCTTCCATTCAGCGTATCCTTTATCAGCAGTGTCCAGAGGACCCGAGTCAACATGTCTCGCCTTATCGCGAGATTCCAAGACAGTGTGAACAGCGTTCATCCATAGTAGATAGTTTTTTCTATTGAGTTTGATGGAGGGGATAGGAGACGCCTCGCCGTAGGGAATCTTGGTGTCCTCCATTGTAGACGGGAACTCAGTGATGGATTCATACACGTCACAAAGAAAGTTGAGGTGACGGAGGGATACACGTCACAGAGATAGATGGGGTGACGGAGAGATACACATCACAACCAAAAAAGAACGGATAAATGTGATACTGACGCATTCACAACCTCCAATCGATTTTCCTAATCACACATGGAGGAGATGTGATTAGGAGTCCAACCGTCGGGTAACGAGTCCTCCAATTTAGATTTTATACGGCCGTCGAATCACCCGAAGATCCCCAAACAACTTGTGGTGGAGTCTACGGCAGCGTTGGAGATCTACCGAAGACCCAACGTAGACAGAGATAACCATGCAAGCCTGATGCCTCACTCCAGATCGGCGGATGGGCTGCAACCGGACGGCGACCTTGCCACTGCCTCTCGGCGGCGCCGCCGGCAAGGAGAGAAAGAGAGAGAAGCGCCGCCGGCAAGGAGAGAAGGGGAAGAAGGGGGAAGGGAGAAGCGGTGGCGGAAGAGGAGAGAAGCCCTAGATCGAGCTCTGCTCTGATACCATGTTAGAAGAGGTGAGGAGGAGAGAAGACGAAACACCGAGAGATTTGTCAGCTGCAAGGAGCAGCTTTCTTGAGAGGGCAATAGCCATCTCACTTCTTTTTATATATTAGGGTAAGATACATGGTGGTACAAAGGAGAAAATAATAGAAAAACAATAAAACAAATAATATAATGAAGATAGAACCAGGGGTCAGATCGTCGATTTCCGCCGCTGTGACCATCTCGATGTCGATGGTATCAACAGAATGATGTTCCGTCGCTGTGACTGTCTCGATACCATCGACCTCCTGTCGATGGTATCGACAGAGATGCAGGTTGTTTCACAATAGGTATCGGCCTCCTTGATGTAGGAGGTGGATATACACAACAATGGACCCCTAAGGTGAAGCTAACCCGATACCGGGCAGGGGCCCCATCGGGATACGCCTGTGTCAGGTTCTTGGTCGTGTCGGGTCGTGAACCGTGTCGGGTTGTGAACCGCGGCGGGTAAGGGTGTATCGGGAAAGGAATCCCTACTCGATATGGCTGTGTCGGGCGGTCATCCCTCTCGGGCGACATACTGTGACGGGTAGGTCATATCAAGTTGGGTGTCGTGTCGGGTTAGCTTTATCTTAGGTTATCGGGTTCTCGTGTCGGGCAAGGTTGGGAAAATCATCTCGGGTTGAGACCCAGCTAACGGCCCGGCACATTGGAGTGGCCTTGATGGTCGTATCGTGCTGTCGCGGCTGTCGGGACGGGTTCTAGGTGAACTCCTCCCGTCCCTCTCAGGTTGAGGGTGTGCTCAACTAGTATCCCCCGGCACGCCTGGGAACTCGACGCACTAGCTCCTTTTTGCTCTCGTAGGGTTCCGACTCGTCCCACCGATAGCATGTAGCTGTTATTTATAGGCAGCGGCTGGTGGGAGTTGCGGCTCTTGTTGGGCCACGTGTCCTTCTGCTCCGTTAACGTGGCTTCGGGAGAGGGCCGACACGTCTGTCGCCCGGCACGGCTGGCGGGGGCCGTCGCGTGCCGGGTTGCGAGTAGGCCGCGCTCGATCGTGTCGGTTAAAGGCTCTAGCGGGCTGCTGCACCGAAGGGTGCCTGCGTCGCGCGATAGACTCCATAAGGCCGACGGGTCATGGCGGGCAAGGCTCCTTGTCAGGTAAATAGCGTGCCGTCCGTCAGAGTCTCCCCACGCGACACACTCGTGTCGGGTTGCTGCCATATCGAGCAGCGACCGTGACGGGTAAGGGGTGTGTCGCTTCGCCTTTAGAAGGGTCAGGGCAGTTAGCTTGTTATGGATGGACCGGAACGGGCCCATTAGCATTCTTTTGGTGGAAAAATGAGAGAAACTCTACAGAAGATAGGAAATATTGTCAGGAGCATAGTGTGGATTATTTCTATACAATAAATAAGATAAAACGGAGAGGAAGACAGTTTAGGAGGCAGTTTTGATAGTAAAGTATAAGCTCTAGCAGCCATAAAATGGGTGTTATCAACTACATCTATAGACTTGTGGTTTCCTCTTTGGCATCAAAGATTGCTAATTGAGGGTTTAGTTTGGATATAGTGTTGGTTGTTAGTAATCAATGTAAGAGATTAAATCTACAAATGACTTTCTTTTTGGAGTTTGTTTACAGCCATCACATGGTCAAACTTTGACTTGCCATTTTTGAGATACTCTTTTGGTAAATATGAATTGTAGAATGAAAAATTCTATAACTAGAAAGAATGAAAATTTAGTTGTCGTGAGAAAAACCTTTAAAGGGATTGATAAAATAGTGTAATGGATACAACGTTTATACTTGTATGTTGTAATTGATTAGATTCCATTTAAGTTTCTTTCTTGGTCAATATTAAGTACTAGAGTTGTGTGGGGAAAGGCTGGTGATGCGTGGCTGGTATGAGAAAACATGTCAACTCTCTAATATATTTTTGGGTCAGAGTTTAAGGTGGAAAATAATTATACGATCAAAGTGAGAATTTAGTTTTCATTGGTGGTCAAGGATTACTTATTGGACAAATAAATGAAAAAAATATAATTTCAAAGCATTTGAGTTATCATGGAAAAGGTCCTTTGATGAGTATTGACAAGCATTAATGACACTAATGGAATTTACTATATGCCTTAAGAAGGAAGTTTTCGGAATGGTCAAATGAAGATATCATGGATTGGCATCGTAAGAACCCACCTTTCAATTCTCAAGTTTTTTGTAAGCAATTAGAAGTAATGGTCTTGAAAGAAAAACTTTTATTGGGGGATCATATATTGTATGAGTTTTCCGACATTGACCCAATTGGTCAATTGTAAAGGACTTTCCTTAAAGAAGATGTTCCCCCTTTAGATTTACTTTGACCATAATTGCTTAGATGATAATATTATTCGTAGTTGGAAAGATGGAAGGAAAGGGAAGGGTTTGACTAGAATCATGTCTTACACCCTCGTGCAAATAAGATTGTAAATTCCAAGACAACAAATATCGATCACGGAACTTACTAGAGACAGTGAAAATCACCACTCTCCCCCACCTACCCCTCTCTTGCATCCCCTGACCCGACAGCACACCACACCCTCTCTCCTCCTTTATTCCATCTTCCTTGTCAACGACCCTCCGCCACGGTTCTCGACATTATGAGCTTCTCCCATCTCTCTGTGACTTTTGTTAAACGTAGGATTGCATCCATGGCTATGGTATATTCTTCCTCAAGGGTCTAACCCAATCATCTGAACTACTCCACCCTTGCATCTTGTGAATCTAAAATATAATAAAGGTGTGTGTATTATCCTCTTGACTTGTTTATAGTTTTGTATTATACCTTTATGTACTCTTGTTACTTGAATATTTATTTGAATGAGCTACTCCATTCCCTATGGCTAATCTTCAGTTTTTTCATATATGTATGTTATCAAACTTGAAACAGAAGAGAAGAACAGAACTTCCATATATCGTTGAGGATCACTCTTCTTGTAGAAGTGGCCAAGGTTCGCTCGTTATTAAGACATAGGCATTTATTTGTAACACTTAGGATCGCCCTTCTTGTAGAAGTGGTCAAGGTTCACTCTTCATCAAGAAGTAGCCATGTCCTTCTGACATTTTGGTTTGCCATTCAATTTGGAAGTGCCAAACTTATCTTGAGACTTGATTAAAATGCAAAGTGTTATAAAATCTGAGGTTTTTCAGGTTTGATTATTGTATAATTGATTATATTTCTTTCATAGTTGTACATCTTTTGATATATATATATATATATATATATATATATATACACACACACACATATATATACTTAACTGTTTAGTGTTTTTCTTAAAATGTACATAGTGCTTCTATATTAATTTTGGGTCTTGATATTCTTGATTTTAGGTTCATGATGAAAATTTGCCAAGATATGCTTCCGCTAATAGAATAACTTGAGAACTCTGACCAAGCTTCACAAACAAGAACTTAGGATAAAGTAATGCTCTGAGACCTAGTAGTTAGATTTTAGTATTAGTTTCATGTATCTTTAATATCATGTTGGCTTCGGGCCCTTTTGTAAACCTTTTGGTTCATATCAATGAAATGATGTATTATTTCTTGATGCATATGCTTGTGTTGATCCCTTTGGGCCGCCCAAGGATGGATGCTTGAATCCCCTTAACATTGACCAACCAGGCAGTGGGGTTGGGATTCAGGTAAACGTAGGTGTGTGATACAATCCTTGACCTTGTTGCTGACCCCCCCCTCCCTTTCCAGCTAGTAAGTCGCATGTGACAAAATAGAATTTCACTCTGATTACTCTTTTTCCTTTGTGCATGATGGGCGAGATTTGGTATTTTTAGAATCAGTTGAATTCTAGAAACAGAGGTAAATTATTTTGGATTGGAGGAATATATATATAATAAGGTAGATGGCAAATATGACCGTTTGAGGATGTTTGAAATCGTTTGGTAAGAAATATCAAATTAAATTTTTTTTTAGCCTTTAAGAATTATCCTTTTATTGGTCAACCAATAGTTTACTTGACTCATACGTGGTTAAGATCTAATAATTATTGTGACAATAGTTTGGTCAAATCTTCGTTACTTTTGGGATTTTGACGGCGGTGAGATTTGTACAATTGGAAGAGTGCTCAAGAGAAAAATAAAGTCTTATTGTGGTATTTTGTGGTTTTATTTGATGAAATTCAGGATATACGAGAATTTCATATTGTGGTGGCCAATAGTTAGTATAAAATAAAAGAGTGTATATTTGATATCTAAAACAACTACAGTGCTCTCTCTTATATCGGATAAGAGAGTAAAACATAAAGTAGAAGATAATAGACAAGACAAGTCTAAAGCCCATAACACAATAAAAAATGAACTCGGTAAAATATATATGCTAATACTCCTCAAGCTGGAGGATGAATATCAATCACGCCCAACTTGTCCATCATAGTAGTGAATATGGTCTTCGGAAGAAGTATGGTGAAGATGTTTACACAACTTGATCAGAAGTATGTTTATATAGCGTGGAAGATCTGGCCAGATAAAACAGCTCCCCGCACAAAGTGGCAATCGACTTCAATATGTTTAGTGTGTTGATTGAAGGTAGGATTGTTTGCAATGAATATAGCTGCTTTGTTATCACAATGCATGGCAATAGGTTTAGAATCAAAAATACTAAAGTCTTTCAGAAGTCCACGGACCCATAAGAGTTCACACGCAATATGAGCCATTGCTCGATACTCAGCTTCAGCACTAGAACGAGCAACAACAGTTTGCTTCTTGCTTTGTTGGTAACCAGGTTATCGCCTACAAAGGTGCAATACCCAGATGTAGATTTACGATCTATCTTGCGTCCTACATAGTCAAAATTAGAATAGCCAATGAGAGCACAATGCCCATGTATCCTGTAAAGCAGGCCTTTTCCGGGAGAGCTTTTCAGATACTTCAGAATATGGCATACAACTTCCCAGTGACATTGTTTGGGTTTATCTAGATATCTACTGACCAGACCAACAACAGAAGTGATATCAGCCCTGGTAACAGTGAGATATATAAGTTTCCCTACCATTCGACGATACTGGTGATGGTCAGGGTAGGGAGGAGAACTGTCATCATCCCAGTTAGTATTAGGATCCAAGGGAGTAGCAGTAGATTTTGCCCCAAGCATTCCTGTTTCAGACATGAGATCCAGGACATATTTCCATTGTGATAAGCATAGACCTGAAGACGGGCGAGAGACTTCAATGCCTAAAAAGTATCTCAATTTGCCCAAATCTTTGGTAACAAAGTGCTTTTCCAAGTAGTCTTTAGTGGCCTGAATGCCTACTTGATCACTGTCAGATAATATGATATCATCAACATAGACAATGAGGATCACAAGACCAAAAGTAGTTTTCTTGATAAACACAGAATGATCAGATTGAGAACGGCGAAAATTGAACTTTTAAAGAATGGAACTCAGTTTGTCAAACCAGGCTTAGGGACTTTATTTTAGTCCATAAATGGCTTTGTGCGGGCAACAGACTTTGGATGACTCCCCCTTAATAACAAATCCAGGAGGTTGCTCCATGTATACCTCCTCATGTAGATCTCCATACAAAAAAGCATTTTTGACATCTAATTGGAATAAAGGCCAGTCAGTATTTACTACTACAGAAATAAGGACACAGACAGAGTTCAGGCGAGCAACATGAGAAAAAGTCTCAAAGCTCTCAATCGCTCAATAGTTCCATCTGGTTGATATTTGACTATAAATATCCAGCGGAAGCCACCAGGTGAACAATCAGCAGGCGCATCAACCAACTCCCATGTATGTCGATCAGTAAGAGCCTACATTTCAGATTCCATGGCTTGACGCCATGCAGGATACTGAAGAGCATGGGTAGCATTTTTAGGGATAGTAACAACAGATAGAGCAGAAGTGAAGTTGGCAAAATTTGTTCCCAAGTTAGCACAACAACATAAATTTCCAATGGGATGTTGAGTACACGACTGAGTTCCTTTGCGTAAACTGATAGGAATATCCAAGTCAAAATACATGAGGTGGAGGTGGATTTGTCGATGAGGATGGAGGACTTAGAGTGGCCATGGAGGAAGTTGTAGCATTCGGTCTTCTTTGATATACTTTAACTGGTGCAACAGTCGTATTCAGCAAATCAATATTATCAATCATAGGTAAAGGAGTATCCACTAGTAAATCAGATGTCAGAGCGGAGCCAACAGAAGAATAGAACGGCATATGTTCAAAAAAGACTACATCAGCAGTAACCATCCACTTTTGTGTAGTCGGACCATAACAACAGTACCCTTTCTGTGTCCTAGAGTACCCTAAGAAAACACACTTGTTTGCATGCGGATCCAGTTTGTTTAGGCCAGGACGCAAGTTTTTTAGAAAATAGGTACTTCCAAAAATTCAAGGAGGCACAACAAAGAGAGGTGCATTAGGGTATAAAATTTGATATGGCACTTGATTGCCAAGAACAGAAGAAGGCATGCGATTAACGAGGTAACACGCAGCGCAAACTGCTTCAGGCAAGAAAAATTTGGGGACATTATAGTGGAAGAGAAGGGTTCGCGCAAGCTCAGAAAGATGACGATTCTTATGTTCAACAACTCCGTTCTGTTGAGGTGTGCATGCACAAGACATTTGATGAATGGTACCCATTTTTCGACAAAAAAGACTGACAGAGGTTTGCATAAATTCAAGGGCATTATTAGTAGGGAAGATTTTTTATAGTTTTATCAAACTGGGTACGAGTCTCAGCAATAAAATATGATGGTATCAACAATGTGAGATCTGTCCTTTAACAAAAATAACCAGGTAGTTCTAGAGAAATCATCAATAAAACTCATAAAGTACCAATGTATTAGAAAGCGGGAAGCGGGAGGCGTGCGGCCAGCACCCTGTAATCGATTAAGCGGTAGGCAGGCGATTAAGCGGGCGATTTTTTGAAACAGCGGGTGCCTAAATTATATATATTTTTATACAACATTACATGTATGTGTATATAAAAAATATATTTCTAAGGAACTTTTATGCATATCTAATCAGTAATTAACTAAGTAATAATCAATACTTTACTACTAATCAATATTTCTAATCACTAAAATCAACAAGTAGATCAGTAATTGCAGATACTAACCGGTAGTACCAATCAGTAATCACTGAAAGCAGCAAGGAAATTAATGTTACATGCTTTCAGTAGTATTTTAAAAAAAGATGGAAAAAAGCGGGCAAAAAGCGGAAAAAAGCGAGTGAAGCGGGTGATTTTTTTCAAACCTATTAAGCGGGCGATTAGGGGCTGGATTAAGCGGTTGAGGGTCCTGGCCGCCTGAAACGCTTCTTAATACACTATAAAGTACCGAAAACTAGAAATACTAGTAACAGAACAGGGGCCCCAAATCTCATCATGCACTATATCAAACGGTTGTTTTGATCTAATATAGGTTTTTTGGGGAAAAGTAGATCTAGTATGTTTTCCCAACTGGCATTTTCACAATGAAAAAATGAATCAGAAATATCAGGCAGTAAATGCTTCAACTTAGCAGGTGAAGGGTGCCCTAATCTATAGTGCCACTGGAGGCCTGTCACAGAAGTAGTCAACAGAGCAGTACACTTTGGCGTATCTAGGTAGTATAAGTCGTCTGGTCCCTCATAGCCCAAACCAATCTTCATCCTCGTGCGCAGATCTTGAAGTATAACACCATTTGGGTCAAAAATTATGGAGCATTGTAGGATCTTAACAGTTCTACTCACAAATAACAGATTAATCGGGAATTCAGGAACATATAGAGCTGAGCATAATAAAAGGCGACCAAGAGTGGAGATATTCCCTATTCCAGAAACGGGCGTTTGAGAACCATCGACAAGAGTAACAAGCGGAATAGCTCAAGTTTTAAGCAGTTTAGAAAATAAAGTATGAATGCCAGTAATATGTAAGGTTGCTCCAGAGTCGATCACCCATGTATTTTTACTAGACTATGCAAGGAGAGCAAAACTTTCATCAGTAGAAGCCTCAGCGGAGGAAGCCAGATGAGCCAGGAGTAGTTTCTCAAACTCAGAGTGGATCCATTCTGTAGAAGGTGGGGCAGACGAGGATGGAGCAGTGTCAGGCTGGTCTGACGTGACTTGTTTTGCCCATGCAGGTTTGCCATGTTTGATTCAACAACGGTCTTCAATACGATTTGTACGCTTACAGAAGTTGCAGTAGCACTGTTCAGTAGAGGAAGACTCAGAGTCAGATGAGTAAGATCCTCGAGCGGTCCCAGTAGTAGAGCGACCGCGGCCACGTCTACGACCGCGGCCACGTCTACGACCGCGGCCACGACCACGGAAAGAATCACCAGAACAAACGGCAAGGGCAGTTGCATCAGGGGAAACTGGAGAGACAGATGGTAAACGTTGGACTCGTTTGTGAACATCTCTCAAGGTAGGCAGAGGTTCGCTGGACAAATTTCATCAACAACGCCAACAAAGGAATGCGATAATCTAGCCAGGAACTGGACTAGCTAAAGTTCGTTGCGTTGACGTTGGATTTCCTTAATATTAGCAGTGAGCGGATGATATATCTTGAATTCATCACAGAGAGCACAACATTGATTGTAATAGTCCTCCATTGAATCAGTATTAGTGTACTCCTTCTTGGCCAAGTGTTTGAAAATTTCAAACACTTTCTTTGGGTTTTTATGATGAGTAAAAACGTCAGAAATTTGATCCCATATGTCCTTAGTCGTCCGAAGCTGAAGAAGGGATTGGCTGATCTTGGGTTCAACATTGTTGACCATCCAGGTCATAACACCTGAGTCCTCTTTCGTCCAAAGATCATATGCCTGCTTCGTTTTCACATCAGCATTTTCAGCAGGAACAGTCGGGGCAGTAGTAAAAAGTTGGGAGTAGCATCCTTGAGCCTTAACATAAAGCTCGAAAGAGGCAGACCAAGTGTGATAGTTGGGTCCATCCAACTTAATGGTAGTGACGCACAAATTCTAGAGCGGATCGATGGATGCCATTAGTCAAGAAGTATAAAGGACGCCGAAGTAGGCAGGATTAGTAGGCAGACCTAGCAGTCAGTAGAAAATAGAAGCAGTAGAGACCCAACACATGGAGAACAAGACTTCAAGCAAGAACTAGTAAAACCCGCAACGGGACAACAAAGAGCAATAGCAGAACTGACGCATCAGATCTCTGAAACCCACACAGGGACAGAAGGAGAGATAAAAAAGCCTACGCCGATATGGGGAGAGACTTACTCCACCATGAGGCGCAGGCAGGTAGGGAGCGAAGGCCGATTATGACTTCAACGTGCATCGTTAGAAAGTTACCAGAGACTGCAGTGGAGATGTGAAAGGAAAGGGAGGTTGATTGGGAGAAGCTAGATGAGATAGAAGGGTTGAGGGAGGGCTAATGGATGAAGAGGGTAGCAGCGGGAGGGGCAATGGTGATGGGAGGTGCAGTTGATGGTTGTTAGTGGCGGGCAGGAGCGGTGGCAGCAAGGTGGGGAAGGGGCAGAGGTGGCGAGGGCAATGGGAGAGGGGAAGGAAGGGAAGAAGGGTTGCAGCAAGGGGGAAGAAGATGAGCAAATGGCGGTAAGGGAGAGAGAGGGCGGGGCGGCAGCAACAAGGGGAGACGAAAAGAGAAGGTGGTGGCGGCAGGCTAGGCGGCAACAGGCTTAAGTGGCGGCAGGTTGGGAGGGGTTAGGGGGGTTGCGGAAGGGTGGAGGGAGGGTGGAGGGAGAGGAAGGGAGTTTGCGGTGGGGTGGAAGAGGGCAGTGCAGCAACGGACAACAGGGGTTGGCGGCGGCAGCAGGAAGGGGGGAAGAAGAACAGTGGATCGCAGCTAGGTTAGAGGCAACATGAGGGTTAGGGTTGAGGGAAGCAGGGTTAAGGGGGATCAAAAGGCTTTGATACCATATAAAATAAAAGGGTGTTTATTTGATATCTAAACAATTACAATGTTCTCTCTTTTATAGGTGTTAAATAATGTCTTTATATATTCCGTTTGTTATTTTCCTTTAGTATATGTACCTCTGTGTAATTGCTCAGCTTATATATATATGGGGTACACACATTGTGTAACCCTACAGATTGTCAGACAATTTCTAATATGGTAGCAGAGCAGGTGTAACCCTACCTAGGCGTCGCCTCTCTCTCGCTCTCTCTCTGTCGACGCCTCCCTCTCTCCGTCGGCACCTCCTTTTTCCCCTCCCCTCCCTTCCCTTCTCTCTTTCTCCGTCGGCGACCCCGCCGCCGCTGCTGGCCCTGTAGGCGCCGCCGATCGGCTGAGGTAGCCGCCGCCACCAGTTCGGCCCCAAGCCACTGCGTCGCCGAACCTCCTAGCAGGCCAGCCTACCAGGCGTCCTTGCAAGCCTCCTCCGGCTCCGTCTTCTGCCTGCCCATGTCGACCTTTGAGCCGCCGGGTCCCTTGTTGCGCCTCGACGTAGTCCGTATGTAACTGGTCCATCCAGTTTTTTCTCGTGTGCCTACTACCGCCTAGAGAGAGGACCTAGGCAGTCATTTCCAAATTGTACCTGCCTTCTACTACTGGACTTGGTATTGTTTGCCTGTCATGGCTTCCTCACATGATGACCACCGCGGTCAGGTTACAACTGTCAAGCTGGACGGGCGCAACTACCAGCACTGGGTTTGCTCCATAGAGATTTATGCTAAATCTCTGAGCAAACATTCACATCTGACGCGAGATCCACCTCAAGCTCCTGCTTCTACTGCCGAGTCTAAGGACATCAAGGCCTATGATGACTGGGTCAAAGATGATTCGACTGTGATGACATGGATTCTCAACAGCAGTGAAACATGCATCAGTGTTACCTTACTCCGTCTACCTAGTGCTAAGGAAATGTGGGATCAGCTAGCAAGCACTTACTCTCACAGCAAAAATCCCAAGAAGGTGTTTGACTTAAATAAGCAGCTGACTCGTCTACAGTTCTCGGGACCTAACCTTGCTGACTACTTCTCTGTCTTCAAGGGACTCTAGGGTGAACTTGAGAGCTATCACCCTCTGTCGACTGATTTGGCTACCATGCAACGCCAAAGACAGGAGCTGCAGGTAGTCCAGTTCCTGTGTGGCCTTCCTGAGTCATATGCTGGAGTTGTAGATCAGATCACTGCCTACATTGTAGAGTGCCTTTCAGCGCCTTCAACGACTGTCTGCCTCATCGTCTCCATTACCTGCTGATACTGGTGATACTACTGCTCTTGCTGCTATGTCAGGTCGTGGTTGTGGCCATGGTCGTGGTCGCTGTCAGGAGAACCGCCCTCCTCTTGGTTCTAGGAGGGGGTGTGGTTCGTTTGGATGTGGTACGTCCTTTGGCCCTGCCAGTGCTCCTTGCCCTCCATCTGGACAACGCTTCTGCAACTTCTGTGGTAGGTCTAACCACATTGAAGAAAAGTCTTGGGAGAAGTATGGCAAACCAGCATGGGCCAATGTTGCTTCTGAGACCGTTGTTGCTTCTAAGGACGCTACTCAGCCTCAACCTACTGATTCGCCAAGCTCTACTAGTGTTGATTTCATCAGTTCTGAGATGGAACATCTACTGCTGGAGCGCACTGGTGCTTCTTCTGCTGCTATTACTGGAGCTCATGCTGCAACCTACACTGGTTGTGATTATGCCTTTCTAAGTGCACCCTCGTCTAGTTCTGGTAATACAAAATGGGTGATTGATTCAGGTGCTTCTTCTCACATTTTTGGGAATCGGTCTCTGTTTTTGAACTTCTCTAAATCGGTTTCTCAGTCTTCAGTTATGCTCATTGATGGATCAAATTCTGTTGTGTCTGGGATTGGTGATATTGTTGCTCAATTTTTGTTGAAATTTGCTCTATATGTGCCTCATTTTCCCCTAAACTTACTATCTGTTAGCAAAATTGTGCATAGCCTGAACTGCAATCTCATGTTTGTTCCTGGTACTTGTATTTTTCAGGATCTTCGCACGAGGATGAAGATTGGTGGGGGGCATGAAGGACCGAATGGTCTCTACTATCTGGATGAGTTGAGAAAGATCGGCACTATAGCTTTAGCTTCAGCCTTATCATCTTCTGTTTCAGCATTGCAGTGGCACTACAGACTTGGACATCCGTCATCTGGGAAAATAAAACATGTCATTTCTGATTTAGGGACGCACAGTTTTCAATGCGAGTCATGTCAGTTAGGCAAACAGTCTAGAATTGTCCATCCTAAGAAGTCTCAGATTAGTAGTAAAAGCATTTTTGATCTTGTTCATGCGGATGTATGGGGTCCTTGTCATGTTCCAAGTTTATCTGGAAATAAATACTTTATTCTGTTTATTGATGATTTTTCACGTGCCACATGGTTGTTTCTTCTGAAAGATCGGTGCCAAGTATTGCCTACAATAAAATTCTTTTTCGCTAAAACTAAACCCAATTCTCTATGCCTGTTAAAATTCTGCGAACAGATAATGCTTTGGAATTCGTTCAGAAAGAGGTTGAGCTATTTTGTCGTTCTGTTGGTACTATTCATCAAACATCTTGTGCCTATATACCTCAACAAAATGGAGTTGCAGAAAGGAAAAATAGACATTTGCTTGAAGTCACTAGAACCAACATGCTACACTCTCATGTTCCTAAACATTTTTTGCCAGAAGCCATTCTTACTGCCTGTTTTCTAATGAATCGAATGCCTTCATCTGTGATTGGCAACAAGATTCCTGTCCAGGTCCTACAACCAAATATGCCTCTTTTCTTTGTTCCTCCAAGGATTTTTTGTTCTACCTGCTTTGTTTGCCTACTTGGACCGCATTCTGACAAATTATCTCCTAGAGCGGAAAAATACATTTTTTTGGGTTATTCACGTACTCAAAAAGGGTATCGTTGCTATAGTCCTACTACTAAGAAGTGGTTCACGAGTAGTGACGTGGTGTTCTTTGAGGATACACCTTTTTATTCTGCTAAAGGAAATACCTTGAGTTCCGACATTATAGCAGCACCATTGTCGGTTATCAGTGATTGCATATCTGATTCTTTACCAGCTGAAACTACTTCTCCTCCTCTTATTGTGTATCAACGCAAGAATCGGTCACAATCTGCTCAACAACCCCTCATGCCAAACCAATCTTCTCCTCTAAAAGGTCCTACACCTACCGAGGTAACTTCTGACTTAGATTTGCCTATTGCTCTCATGAAAGGCACTCGTTCTTGTACTTCTCATAATATTGCTAATCATGTTTCTACTGCACATCTGAGTGTTCATGTGAGTAACTTTGTTGCTGTTCTATCTACTATTGATGTCCCTAAGAATATCAATGATGCTTTACAAAGTTCTGCCTGGACGAATGCCATGTCTACGGAAATGACTGCCCTTGCTGATAGAGGTACTTGGGAGTTGTGGATCCTCCTCTTGATTGCAAGCTTGTTGGCTGCAGGTGGGTATATGCTGTGAAGTATCATCCTGATGGAGTTGTGGAGCGTCTGAAGGCTCATCTTGTGGCAAAAGAGTACACTCAAACCTATGGTATTGATTATTTTGAGACTCTCTCTCTTGTTGCAAGGCTGAAGTCCGTCCGAGCTATTCTTTCGGTTGATGTCAACTTGGATTGGCCCCTTATTCAGCTTGAAGTTAAAAATGCTTTTCTGTATGGTGATCTTCAAGAGGAAGTCTATATGGAGCAACCACCTGGGTTTGTTTCTCAGGGGGAGTCACACAAGATTTGCCGTCTAAAAAAATCTATTTATGGACTCAAGCAAAGTCCTCGGACATGGTTTGATAAGTTGAGCAAGATACTGACTATTTTTGGTTTTCTGAGATCACATGTTGATCAATGTGTCTTTATTAAAAAGACATCTTCTGGTATTGTGGTTCTAATTGTTTATGTTGACGATATCATCTTATTTGGCAGCGGAATTACTAAAATTCAGGCTACTAAAACACACTTGTGCAAGCACTTTGCTACTAAAGATTTGGGAAAGTTGCGATATTTTCTTGGCATTGAGGTGTCCCTGATTTGCTAGTACTCTTGTCTTATCTCAGAGGAAGTATATTCCTGATCTTTTACAGGAGACTGGAATGCTTGAAGCACGTCCTGCTGATACTCCTGTTGACCCCAATGTGAATTGGGATGATGATGCATCTCCTATATATCCGGATAACAAAAAAATAGGAGACTAGTTGGTAAGATGATTAATCTGACTGTTAGTAGAGCTAATATCTCTACTGTTGTTGGTCTTGTTAGCAAGTATCTTGATAAGCCTAGACAGTGTCACTGGGATGCCTTGTGTTATATTCTGAGGTACCTCAAGAAATCTCCTGGTAAAGGCATGTGTTATAGAAAGTATGGGAACTGTTCTTTTGAAGGTTATTCTGACTCTAATTATGCTGTAAGTAAGATAGACAAAAAATCTATTTCAAGCTACTGCACCTACGTTGGAGGAAATCTTGTCACTTGGAGAAGCAAAAAAACAAAATGTTGTTGCTTAGATCCAATGTTGAAGCTGAGTACAAGGCTATGGCTCATACTGCATGTGAACTTCTATGGGTACAATCTCTCTTGAAAGACTTCGGTGTAGAGTCTTCTACTGCTATTCCTATGCGTTGTGATAATAAAGTTGTTATCTTCATCGCTAATAATCTTGTATCATGAGCGGACGAAGCACATTGAAGTTGACTGCCACTTTATCAGAGAAACTATCTTGTCTGGTTGGATCTGCACTCCATTTACTGGCTCAGAGGATCAAGTTGTTGATATCTTTACAAAGTTGTTGGCAAAGAAACATTTCAACTCTCTTGTGGACAAGTTGGGCATGATTGATATCTATGCTCCAACTTGAGGGGGTGTGTTAAATAATGTCTTTACATATTTCGTTTGTTATTTTCCTTTAGTATATGGACCTCTGTGTAATTGTTCAGCTTATATATATATGGGGTACACACATTGTGTAACCCTACGGATTGTCAGACAGTTTCTAACAATAGGATAAGAGAGTAAAACATAAAGCAGAGATAAGCAATATGGGATAACAAAAAGAGGCTAATAGACAAGACAAGTCTAAAGCCCATAACACAATAAATAATGAACCCAGTAAAATATATATACTAATAGTTGGTTATTAGGAAAGGGAATACAAATTTGATACATTAGGAAATAACATGTTGATTTAGGAAGATCGCTTGAAGAGACTAGAGAGCATTCCTGAGGATATGTGGGTTTTTATTGTATGTTTCTGGGGATAATGGCTATGCCGTCAAAACTTTCCTTTTGCTTCAATCTTTGATCAACATGGATTTAGAGTATATGGAATTTCATTATAGTAGAAGTTTTGTAAATAATAAACTTATTGAGAATTGTTGCTTTTCAAAGCAACATTGATGACTTGCCTCGACTTAATTAATGAAAAATAGACTTTTTGACAGTCAAAGACTACTTGTTAGACAAAAGAATAGAAATATACAGATTCAAACAAATTTTGTTTCCATAGAAAGGTCTTATGACTGGTTTGATATACTTTTATAACAAATGTTGCTGATATATGTTTGTCTTGTCCCATAAATTGTTTGAATGGTCAAATAGAATATATTATGGATTCATATTCGCTCTGGATGAAAATTTATTTAAAGGGAAACAATTGTCAAAGTTCCATAGCGTTTGACGCTTGGGTTCAGAATATATGAAATTTGAATAAGAAAATAGTGTTTAGGATTAATTTCACAAAAAGACTTGGGATGTTAGATAGTGAGCATAAAATCATGGTAATAGAAAACCCGCCTTGAGGCTCTCGAGGGTTACGCCTATTGGTAAGGCTATCCCAAATGCGTCTCGAGGCTTACGCCTCAGTGTCCTGGACTGAGGCTTACGCCTCACAATGTCTGAGGCCCGCCTCAAAGCACTGAGGCTCTAAGGCTTAGCTGAGGTGCACACCTCAATTCTGAATCATGATGTCTTATGTTAACCACCAAATTGTCTACTTTTAAATTTATTAAAAACACTTTCTTCAAAAAAATCAAAGTTCTTGTAGTTGATTGTTACTTTTCATTAATAAACATTTTATCATCATTTTCTGTGTAGCATCTTTCAATCTTCATTATTAAATTTCTCTTTGTTTGCTACATTCTTATTCACTATGTCGGTGAATTTCATATCATTGTAAACTAAATTTGGTTCCTCGTTCCTACTAATTTGAAATTCTATCTCCTTCAGTTATTCTATTGACATCTTTTATTCTAGTACTATAAAGAATTGATATCTTGTTATTTTTTTACATATTTATTTTGGTATTCTGGTGGGTCCTTAGTCTCTATTATCATTATTAAGTTTCTAAAATAATTACTATTTCATATTGTTGTGCTTGTATATACATATTTTTGTTATAACACACTTATACACATAACCTATGAATATATATATATATGTAAATACATGTATAAATTTATTTTTTATGACAACCTCATACATATTTTGAGGCTTACGCCTCGCCTCACTGAGACAAAAACACCTCATTACGCCTCACGCATTTTTCAACCTTGCATGGAATATAAATTATTAGATAGCATTTCAATTTTTGTCACAACTGATGGTTAAAAAATAATAATGAATAATGACAATCTTTTTAAGATGTATAATAGATATCAATAAGTAATTTGTCACACTTTTGGAGAGAAGGCATTTGAAGTAAGTTTTATATAACAAGTTTTTAAGTACTTGAGTCTTCCTTAACTAATCACCGACTAATGTCGTGGGGAGTCTCGGTTAAACGTTCGAGTTGCTTTTGTTTGGTGTGGCAAAGGGAAGAATGAGAGATGTATTAGAAATAAATCTATTACGAATTTTTTTAGTAATCCATAACGCCATCAAGCATTGTTACTTCCCGATTCATATTGTTTGAAGGAGGGACTAATGAAAGCTTCCTTCATTTGGACTTATATGTCGCAAAGACATGGAGATGAACTAAGGAATTCAATATTGGAAAGCTTTGGCATTTAATTAATTCATTTTTCTTTTTGGTCAACAAACTTGACGAGCCAGCTATGAATCTATTATAATAAAAATTTGTAGTTTATAAGAGGCATGATTCAGATTGGTCAAAGACAAGATCCCCTCCGCAGACGGAACATAATTAACATTGTACTTCTTTCCCCTCCGCAGACGGAACATAATTAGCATTGTACTTCCTTTTTTTCGAATTTAATAAAAAATAATTGAAGGATATAGCCAGCAATTGTCTCCTCTCTTCCCCTACATTATATATAGCTCCTTTTCCCCTCTAAGGATTGTTGTACTTACAACCACAAACATAGATGAGTAGTTGACCCCTCTACCTCCTCTCACTCTCCATCGCCTACTGCAACAATATCTTTTGGTCTAGCAGGGTCCTTCAATGGAGAAAGCGTCATATGTTAGGATCTAAAAATGGGTCTACTCAAACCTCTGAAATACTAGATCTATACTCTTAACTCTTAAAGGTATACTTTCCTCTAATTTGACCTGACTATGTTATCGCCTATACTGTTTGATATGTATCTTTCTTGTGCAATTTTGACTATTATATTTGTTTGAGCTACTCTATTCCCTATTGATTAATCTTTTATATTTCCTATATATATGGCAATGGAACTTGAACATAAGAAATGAAAAGATCTTCCATCATTGTTGAGTATCACACTTCCTTTAGAAGCAGCTAGTATCACACTTCTTGAAGAAGTGGCTAGGGTCACGCTTTATAAAGAAGTAGACATTTTCGTTTGACATTTTGGATTGTACTTCATTTGGAAGTGGCGATAACCTTATCTTGACACTTAGATTGACTAAAATGGAAGAAATCGTGATAAAATGCCAAGGTTTTCTATGACATGACTTTGTACAAAATAAAAATGTTTATGTTGTTTCTATAAGTCCTTCCAAGCACACTTTATTTTGCAAATTAACCATGTAGATTTCATCGCCAACGTACTATAGAATAAGAAAAGTCTTTATTTGATGTGTCAAAAACAAATACAAGGCTCTCTCTTTAATAGGATAAGAGAGTAAATGAGAATAAGAATTATGCAATATGGGATAAAAGAAAAGCTAAAGACAAGATAAGTCTAAAGCCCATAGATAATACAAAGCATAAAGTATATATACTAATACTCCCCCTCAAGCTGGAGCATAGATGTCAAATATGCATTGTCCACCAAAGTAGTAAAGCGAGTCTTTGGAAGCAGCTTGGTGAAGATGTCTGCAACCTGATTTTCTGTCCGGAGATAAGGAGTGCAGATGCGACTAGAGATAACAGATTCCCGAACAATGTGGCCATCCACCTCGATATGATTGATGCACTAATGATAAGTAGTATTGCTGGAAATAAAAATGAAGGCTTTATTGTCACAGTACATGGGAATGGGATCAAGATCAGAGATATGAAATTCTTTGAGTCCTTAGACCCACATAAGTTCACAAGTCGTTGATCCATAGCTTAGTATTCTGCTTCAGCGCCCGACCCAGTAACCAAGTCTGCTTTTTACTACATCATGTAACTAGATTGCCTCCAACGAAGTACAATATCTAGAGGTAGATATCTTGTCACATCTACCACCAGCATAATCAGAGTCAGAATATCCAGTGAGTTTGGAGTGCCCATGTCTTGGAAACATAAATCCTTTCCGTAGAGAATTCTTCAAATTTTTAAGGATCTCAAAGACAACATCCCTGTGACATTGTTGAGGTTTATCCAGATACCAACTGACAAGTCCAACGATAGCAGTATTGTAAGCTCTAGTAACAGTGAAAATAGATAAACTTACTATAGAGAAACTGGAAATTGCTTACTGAGTGAATTAAACAGTGTACAATATAGTCTCTTATATAACAGAAGAGAATAGAGACTAAAGCAAAGATGAGCAATATGGGACTAAACTACATAAGTGAAAGCATAAGTGAGGCACACGCTATGCACATGACAATCAACAAAAACACAACATAACACAAGATATCTCTATACTTCCCCTCAAGCTGGAGCGTAGAAGTCGAACATGCCCAACTTATCAACTAGAGTTTGAAAACGAGCTTTAGGAAGTATCATGGTGAAGATGTCTGCAACTTGCTTTTCAGTGTTGAGATATGGAGTGCAAATCCGGCCAGAAAGGACTGCTTCTCGAACAAAATGACAGTCAAACTTAATATGTTTCGTCCTCTCATGAAAAGTGGGGTTGCTCGCAATAAAAATGGAGGCCTTGTTGTCACAAAACATCGGTATAGGGCTGGAATAGGATATATCAAACTCTTGGAGGAGACTCTGAACCCACAGAAGTTCGCATGCAGTATGAGCCATAGCTCGATATTCCGCCTCTGAACTGGATCTGGCGACAACAGTCTACTTTTTGCTTCGCCAGGTGACAAGATTTCCGCCAACAAATGTACAGTATCCTGATGTTGACTTACGATCAGAACGACTTCCTGCATAGTCAGAATCCGAGAAGCCAGATAGATTGCAGTGGCCATGCTTCTTATACATCAAGCCTTTTTCCTAGAGAGCGTTTTAGATATCGCAGAATATGACATATAACATTCCAATGAAATTGTCGGGGTTTGTATCAAGATACCGGCTCATGAATCCGACAGTAGCAGTGAGGTTAGCTCTTGTAACGGTCAGATAGGTAAGCTTGCCTACCAGCCTTCTAAACTGGTGATGATCAGCAAAGGGAGGAGAGTTTGCATCATCCCAGTCCATGTTTGGGTCAAGTGGAGTGTTGCCTGGTTTGCAGCCTAGCATACCAGTTTCCTGCAAGTGACCAAGTACATATTTTCTCTGAGAGAGACACAGCCCTGCTGATGATCTGGAAACCTCAATGCCTAAGAAATACCTCAGCTTTCCGAGATCTTTAGTGACAAAATGTTTTATTAAGTAGGTTTTAGTTTCCTGTATACCCACAGTATCACTGCCAGATAAGATAATATCATCAACGTAAACAATAAGAATGACAAGTCCAACCATTGTTTTGCGGATAAAGACTGAATGAACAGATTGAGAGCGACGAAATCCAAAAGTGACTAATATATGATTGAGCTTGTCAAACCAAGCACGTGGGATCTGTTTGAGACCATAGATGGCCTTTTTCAGCTTACATACTTTGAAGGCAGACTCCCCCGAGCAACAAACCCAGGTGGTTGCTCTATATATACTTCTTCCTGTAGATCTCCATAAAGAAATGCATTTTTAACATCTAACTGAAAGAGAGACCAGTCTTTATTAACAACAACAGAAGTCAGAATTCTAACAGAGTTTAATCGTACAACAGGAGAGAAGGTCTCAAAATAATCAACACCATATGTCTGTGTGTAGCCTTTTGCATCAAGGCGGGCCTTCAGGCGTTCAATAGTCCTATCATGTTGATATTTAATGGTAAAGACCCAGCGGCAGCCCACAGTAGGGCAAGAAGGGTGATCCACAAGTTCCCATGTCTTGCGATCACAGAGTGCCTGCATTTCCTAATCCATTGTCTATTTCCATGTAGGAATAACAAGAGCCTCTGCAGCAGTCTTTGGAATGGTGATAACGGAAATTGCATAAGTAGGCAAAGTTGTTATGCAGATTGGCAGAAGTGCAGTAATTACTGATAGGATGTTTAGTACAAGAGCGAACACCTTTGGGCAGACTGATAGGAAGGTGCAAGTCAAAAGTTACCTCAGTGTTTATTTGATCATCTGCATATGGAGGAACTGGTTGGGGAGGGGCCATGGAAGGAGTGCTTGTCTTTGGCCGGCGTATGTACACTTGCAGCGGACGTCTCAAATTCAGAGCGAAGCCATTGAGTAGTCGGAGGGGCAGCTGGTAGATGAGATGCAGCATCAGTATTAGTTTCTGTAGAGGCCTGGTTCGCCCTGGCTGGCTTGCCGTGCTTGAGCCAGCACCTATCTTCCGTGTGATTATCACGGCCACACCAATTGCAGTAGTGAGGACCAGTAGCTTGACCTCGTCCACGAGCAGTAGAAGAGCCTCGGCCGCCAGGAGGCAGACGTCTGCCACGACCACGTCCTCGACCGCGGCCACGTCCAGAATCAGCAGTGCGAGCAACTAGAGCAGGATGCTCAGTAACAGGAGTGGAGGTCACAGATGGTAGCCGTTGAACACTCTTGAGAACGTCTCGAAGAGTAGGCAGAGGGTCGTTGGACAAAATTTGATCGACCACGCCGGAAAAGGAAGCAGGTAGGGCAGCCAGAAATTGAACCAGTTGTAGTTCATTGCGTTGCTTATGGTACTCTTTGATGTCAGCAGTCAACGGATCGTAGATTTCATACTCATTCAAGAGAGCAGAGCATTGGTTGTAGAAGTCCTCAATGGAAGCATCAGAAGAGAACTCCTTCTTGGCCAGGTTTTGAAAATTTCAAAAACCCGTTTAGGATTTTGCTGATGAGAGTAGACATGAGAAAGTTGGTTCCACATTGCTTTAGCATCATGAAGACATAACAGGGACTGACTAATGTGCAGCTCGATGCTATTGAGAAGCCAGGACATAACACCAGAGTCGTTTTTGGACCATTGAGCATAAGCTTGTTTGGTCTTTTCATCAGTAGTTCAGCAGGGGCAGTAGGAGGATCAGTGGTAAGATGGGGTACCGGCCTTGAGCCTTAATATAGAGGACAAAGGAGGCCGACCACAGATGATAGTTTGAACCATCGAGCTTGACGGTGGTAACACACAGAGAGCGAGGAGCTCAACTGAAGCCATTATGAGCAGAGGCAGCCAGTAGTGGCGGCGCAGCAGCAGCAGGCAATGAATAAAGAACCCACTATGGGGCAGTAGCAGCAACAGGGATCTGACACATCATTTCAGAAGAAACCCGTGTCGAGCAGATAGACTAATAAATGAACCTACCGCCGTCATGAGGAAGATCAATATCCCATCATGAGGCGCAGGCAGAGAAATAGCGGGAGAGTTAGAAGATTCTCAACATGGGATGGCTATGGCTGTCCGGAAGATTGCACGTGCGAAAAAGGAGGGAACCCCGAGAGGAAGAGGGCAGTAGTGGGATGGTGGAGGGAGGAAGGTTTGGTGGTTGGGGTAGAAAGGAGAAGGGGCGGCGGCTATGGTGGAAGTAGGAGAGGGGGGCAGCGTGGGGTGGAGGTGGTGAAGCGGCGGCGGGAGGGAGAGGGGTGGAGGGGAGGCGGCGGGGGTGGAAGAGGAAGGGGGTGGCGTCGGCGGCAGCGGGAAGGGGGAGGGAGGTGTTGGCGACGGCGGGTGGTGGCTGCTGGCAGTCGGGGGGGCTGAACGCTCAGGGCATGGGGGCAGGGTGGGAAAGAAAAAATCAGAGAACCGGACATGCTCTTGATACCATATAGAGAAACTAGGAATTCCTTATTGTGTGAATAAAACAGTGTACAATACAATCTCTTATATAATAGAAGAGAATAGAGACTAAAGCAGAGATGAGCAATATGGGACTAAACTACAAAAGTAAAAGCATAAGTGAGGTACAAGCTATGCACATGACACTCAACAAAAAACACAACATAACACAACATATCTCTATGCCAAATAACCATTCTTCTACAGTGGTGGTTATCAGGACGAGGTGGTGAAGATTCATCATCCCAATTTGTATTGGGATCTGGAGGGGTGCTAGCAAGTTTAGTACCAAGCATGCATGTTTCTCTCAAAAGATCTAGAACATATTTGCGTTGTGAAGGACAGACGCTAGAAGAAGATCTAGAAACTCCAATCCCCAAGAAGTATCTGAGTTTGCCAAGATCTTTTGTACAAAGTGTTTTCTAGATAGCTTTTAGTAGCTTGAATACCCTTTGTATTGCTACTAGACAAAATAATGTCATCCACATACACAATAAGAGTAAGAAGCCCAGAAATGATTTTTCTTACAAAAAACAGAGTGATCAGAATGTGAGTGCTGAAAGTTAAACTTAAGAAGAATGTGGCTGAATTTATCAAACCATGCATGTGGGCTTTGTTTTAGGCCATAAATCGCTTTCCTAAGTATGCAGACTTTGGAACACTCCCTTGAGCAACAAATCTAGCTGATTTCTCCATGTAGACTTCCTCATCTAAGTTGCCATATAGAAAAGTTTTATAACATCAAGTTGAAAAAGAGGTCAATCATTGTTCACAACAATTGATATAAGCACTCGTACATGTAAGTCTGGAAATAGGGAAAAAGTTTTAAAATAGTTTACCCAATAGGTTTGAGTATAACCTTTTGCTACTAGACAAGCCTTCAGTCCTTCAATCGAACCATATGGCTGGTACTTAACAGTGAATATCCAATTAATATCCAACTATAGGGAAATCTTGAGGGCGATCAACTAGATCCTAAGTCTTGCAATCGTGAAGAGCGGACATTTCAGCTTCCATAGCTTGACGCCACGTAGGATTTTTAAGAGCTTGAGTAGCAGTCTTGGGTATAGAAACATCAGAGATAGCAGTAGTAAAACATGCAAAACTAGCACCAAGATTAGTAGTAGAGCAGAAATTAGTGATTGGATGTTGAGTGCAAGAACGAACACATTTCCTTTGACTAATGGGAAGATGTAGGTCAAAAGTTACCTAGGAAGTGTTGTGATCTGCCAACGAAGGAAGAGTTGGTTGTCGAGGGGCCATGGAGGGGACTATAACCTTGGGGTAGATTTTAAAGGAGCAAGAACTTCATTTACTTCAGCGGGATCTTTTCTACTACTTGAGGAAGTGGAGTGGGATCCAAAAGATCACTAGATAAATCAGATCCATTTTCATAGTAGTACAGATAAAATGCGGGTTGCCGGCGGAAAGGGGAAGGGTGGATGGTTGGTATGGGATGAGACTGGGGGCAAAAGGGAGGGGGATAGCTAGAGGGTGGATGGTTGCAGCACGACATGGGGTGGGGGGTAGACCTGTCAAACTGGGTCAAAATTCGTGGGTGCCCATGGGTCGACCCGTTTAAGTTGGGTTTGGGCCACGAATTTTACCACCCGCTTAAAATCACCCAAACCGTACCCACTCGTTTACTTAGCGGGTTTCATGGGCAGCCCGTGGATGCCCGCGGATGACCCGCTAATAAAGTTAAATAAATATATCTATAATTATATTGGTCTTACTTATATACTCATATAGTGAAACAACAAAAAAGAAGTGAAGGCCTTGCGCCTCGTAGCCTGTGGTCGAGCTGATCATGGTCCAATCTTCCTGTTGCTTGGTTGGCTACTTGGCTAATGTTTGATAATTATAAATCTTCCTAGATTAACTAAAAGCACGGCTGCCGTCATTTCCATTTGTTTGCATGCAGCGTGCCCAGCGGCCAAAAGACCAAGTAGTGCCTAATCCCTTGCCAAAGTCTGTCAAAGTCGGGTGACGATAGACGCAGACGGCTGACGCTATGAAGTTGATATTAGCTGGTGTGAATACAGACATTTAACGCCACGACGAGAGCCCACCATGACAAGCTATGGTGTTGCTCAAAACCTCTCTGAGTCCCCAGCTTCAGCCTTCCTTCTCTTTGGAGCCGTAACTTTTGCGTCACTGATCAACAGGTTCTCATCCACATCTTCTTCTTCACTTGTGGTTGCTACTTAACAAGGTCAGGAAGGCACAAAATTACTTATTACTAATTCAGCCATGTATCAAAGGTGTCAATCTCTCTGCTTGTTATTATGAAATTTCATATTATACTCCAAAATTTAACCCTCTCTCTCTCTTAAATTTATGTGGGCACCCACAGGTCGACCCGCAACCCGCCAGGTTGGGTTTGGGTGTGTCTTTTGTCCACCCGTTTAGAAGTGGGTCTTTTTTACCCGCACCCGCGAGACCCAAACCCGCAATGACCCAACCCAAACCCAACCCACCCACCCGTTTGACAGGTCTAGGGGGGCGAGGACAAGTGGTGCTAGCTAGGGGTGGGATGACGAGCGCACGTGGCGGGGAGGGGGAGGAGGCAGGGAGTGGTGAAAGAAATAGGAGCAAGGAGAGAGGGTGGTAGTGGGGGAGGGAAAAGGCAGGGAGGTAGGTGGCGGCGGTTGAAAGATGGGCAAGGAGAGAGGGTGGTGCAGGGAAGGAAGGAGTTGATTATGATGATGGGAGGAGGGGGCAGCGGCTTAGATGAACAACTTGGGAAGCATTAGGGTTAAGGGGGATCAAACTCGTCTGATACCATATGGACTAAGAAAAGTCTTAATTGATGCATCTAAAACAAATACAAGGCTCTCTTTTATAGGATAAGAGAGTAAGTCATAAATAGAATTAGACAAATCTGGGATAAAAGAAAAGCTAAAAACGAGACAAGTCTAAAGCACATAGATAAATATAAAGCATAAACCATAAAGCATATATACTAATATGTACCATTGTGTTTGCAACGACCTCGTGCTCGATTTTATTATTTTAGTATAACATGTGAAGTACCAACTACCAAGATCATGCTTCCACACCGAATTGAAGTACTCCATGAAATGAACAAGCTCCGCCACATCTTCATGAGGGATATTCTAAATGTATAAGGGGTTAAATAGTTGTAATTTTAAGTATTTTGTTGTATCTTTTTTCAATTTGTCTTCGGGCCATGTTGTAAACCTTTATATAGTTAATTCTAATAAAGAGAAGTTCTATTTAATTATCATGTATGTTCTGTGTGATTTTTGGGTCGCTCAAAAACGGGCACTTCAATCCTTTAACATTGTCTATTAGGCAGTGGCATTGGGATTGTGGTAGTCTCGGATCCATGATACCGCACCAAGTGTAGACGTCGTTAGCAGCGTGTCGGATGGCACCTAAGAGCATGTTGTTGCTGATGATTTGTAGGGCCAACGTCGGCGCCGCCACCAACCGGGAAGAGCTAGCAGTGGGCCAGCACACCAACTGCAAGAACCAGGCAGAAAAAGCTTTGCTTGTGTTGCTCCTATACTCCCTGATGGTCTAAACTCCTCGTTTTCGTTCTTCCTCCCTTTTTGTTCTCTTATTTTGTCTATACATTAGAATGAAAAAAAGAACACATGCTAGTCGTATAAATCACTACAAAAATAAAGGAGCAATGTCTTACCTCTTCATTTCTCTATATGTGGTTCCCTAAACCACATATCTGAGCAATTTGCTGCAATTAGGGCTTATAATTTTCATATCACAACGCATCATTCATGTGAATCTCTCCTACCGTGCCTTGTATTCTTATAGTGCCCTCTATTCTCTATTTTTCTCCTACTGTGCATTTATAACCGATAGTGCTTGCCTTCTTTTTACTATATCCTACCTTAAATCTAGTACCACCTTTTTTTGTGTTATCATGGCTAACAACAAGACTCCAGTTCGCCTACTGTCATTTACAATGATATGCCTAATGTCTCTGCTATAAACTTGAGTTGGTACAATTTTTTGCTTTGAATGAATGTGTTAAGACCTTCGTAGAGAAACGTAACAAACTCAAGGATGTCGAACCAGCAGAACCCGATGACATTTGGGTCAAAAACAGTTAGGTCCTTTCCTGGCTAGGGGCTCCATGGAACCATATACTGCCATCAACTGCATGTGGCATCATAATGCCAAGCAGATGTAGGGTGAGATGAAACAATATTACACTCAACAGCACATATGTCTTCACCTCTACAATGCTAAGGAAAAGATCTTCTCCAAGCAACAGGGTGACCGTCTGTCCAAGTACCATGACTTGATGAAGGCACTCACCAACCAGCTCAATATTTTCTCGCCCACAACATATGTTGATGTCGCCAAGAAGAGATGCATCCTCATCACTAGTCGCTTCTAGAACGAACTCCATCCCCGATATGTTATGGTTTGTCAGCTCTTGCTTGTCATCATGATAATTCCAACCATTGACCAAGCATATACTCACTTGTCCAAATATGTATTTGCCCACATTTTCCACACCGGCTCCTTTGGCACCCAAGATGTGGTCATTGTTGCAGCTCATGATCGTGGACGGGGCCACGTCCAAAGTGCAACTATTGGGGCAAGTTGGGCCACACTGAAGATGTCTTCCATTCCAAACACGGATATCTTGCTCACTACAGTCGAGAACATGATACGGGTGTGGCATAGGTTCCTTAGTTATCAAGGCACCCGCCTAGGCACTAGGCAAGGCGGCTAAAACTAGGTGCCCAGCCTATTAAGTTCTCTGGTTCCACCTACCCATGGTGTCCAAGGTCTAAACACGATGCATGCTACTCTTGTTAACTCCATTAGAAGCTCCTCCAACGTCATTTTGACGAACGAGGAATATGAACGACTCTTACAGGCTTCAAAATATGTAGGTGATTCTGAATTGCATTCTTAGCTTGGACCTTTAATAACATATCTTGCATAGAGTGACTCATAGATTGATGACTCTCCTGTGTACCCTCCACATGCCTTCTCACCTCACAACTAGACACCAAGGTAAGTCTGGGACAGCCATGATTACTTTTACATCCAAACTGATTGTTGATTCCAGTGCATACTAGCACACGACAAGTATGCTACATCTTCAAACCATTGACTCTCATATTTCTCACTCACCAGTCACCCTAAAAAAATGGGTCTACCAAAATTGTCGCCAATGTTCTGAAAAGCGATAATTGGTGTACGGGCGGACACGGTACCGAACAGAGTATATAAGGTATGTGGGAGTATAATCGGTTTTAATCGATTTTTTTTAATATATTAAGTATATTTACATAAATTTGTATATCCAAAATAATTGCATATATAGACTGTTAGAATTGTCCCACACCGCTGAGCTCTGGGAAAGGTCCTGGGCTTATAAGGTGTGTGGTCCCTTCACCCATTGCCAATTGGTTTTGGGTTGAATATCACACATTCTAATATGGTATCAGAGCGGACCCCATGAGATGAGACAAGTGTGAGGACCACATCCTACCTTAAAAAAAATAACAAGTGCAAGCACACAAAAGTGGCTGCACTTGAGGGGGGATGTTAGAATTGTCCCACACCGCTGAGCTCTGGGAAAGGTCCTGGGCTTATAAGGTGTGTGGTCCCTTCACCCATTGCCAATTGGTTTTGGGTTGAATATCACACATTCTAATATAGACAATTATAGAAGAGGACAATAAACAAAAGCACATCAAACAAAACACACAAAATACTACAAATACAACAATATCGGCTAATGATTTTATTTATATAAGTTGTATATTAGACATACATGCATATATTAAGTACATATATATATGTCTGCAATTATGTCAATCAAACAATAGAGAGAATGGAAGTATATAATCATCAGTGGCATAAACATACACAATTCAATTATCAGTGGAAGTATACATGATGGATGTGGATATAATGGAACATAATAAAATGATGGCTGATTAATCCATGTGTAAACATAATAACGAAAATTAGGGGAGCTGGTCCAAAACATGAACTACAACCCATGACAAGTATATATAATGTGAAATCCTAGCATCTTACATAGTGAACACATACAAATGTAATTTACCAACTGTACACCAAGCTATGTCAGTAGAGAAGAAGAAGAAGCATAAGAAGAAGAAAAACGTTGCTATCTTCTAATAGGACAAATGGGAGTTGAAAAGGGTGGGGGGCATTTTCTATATTGATAAAGTGGACACTAGTAAGTCAGCAGAAATACATATTGGTGTTCAGATTTGAGATCAAGAAGATGGAGGGAAAATAGAAGCGAAATATAGAAAAATTAAATGGAGGACCAGAATATAGTAGATATAAGGGAACTAGACATAGAACATGGTTGAAGGAGGTGAAGAAGAAATTAGAAGAATAAGACAGCAGTAAATCAGGAGGACAGGAACAGGTACAAGAAGGTTCGTTGGAAAAGATAAGAAGACGGTAATAAGTTGGCAAATAAAATTAGGAGAGAAATTAGAAGAAGAGGAAGTAGAAGACAGGAGGAGAAGCATCAAAAGAGTGAGCCGGGGGGCGGAATTGCAGGATAAATAGAGGAAGAAGGGGAATCAAAGGAGGGGGTGACAGAAATGCAGGAGAAGGAGAAATAGAGGAAGAATGGCAAGTGGAAGTACGAAAGAGAGGAAGAAGAAGCATTACCTCATCGGAGAATACGCGCTGTCATCGTTGACCTATTCTGTAGCTGCCTCATCAGTGAGCAAGAGTGTTGTGGGCTGCGGCTGCTGCTGTTTCTTCTCAAAGCATTGCTGCTTCATCACTCCACCGCCGGCGTTGCTACTTCTGCACTCCACTGCGTTCGTCGCGATTGTAAGAGGGTTCCGCCTCCACCGCTGCTTGGAGGAAGCTGTTCCACTGTCGGAGGGAGGAGCTGTAAACCTAGGAGAGTCGGGGGAGGGTGTCGGAGGAGGGGTTTGTGGTGCGCAGAGTGGGGGTTGAGTCGAGGGAGGGTCGGGGTTAGTCAGGGTTTTTTCTCTCTTTCTTCCCTTCTTTTCTCTTTAGTTGGGACTGGTTGGCTAGGTTTTTAAAAATCGGGAATTATGCGGCCGATTAATCGCTTAGGCGGCCAATTAATCGGTCCTAGACCGATTACATGTCCGATTTGGCCTATTCAGAGCAGCCCACTGTCCAAACCGATTAATCGGCCGATTATTCAGCTGCTCGGACCGATTTTCTGAACACTGGTTGTCGCCAAATGTGGCTACGTCCCACTTGTTTCCATCATAAAATTACACTAGGTTCATGATGTTCCACAATTCATGTACAATTTACTTTATATTTCCAAATTTGTTGTTCTTTGAAATGTTACATAACTTTGGTCGTACAAGTGGTGTTCTACAGGATTTGTGGAGTATGATAATGACTGGATATAGAGCACACTTTGTTAATTTATATTACTTCCTTCTCGTGCAACATCTTTTGCCACCTTCATTGCAAGTTAGCTGCCACATTAGCATCTTCGTTGTGGTCTTCCTCGCTTGAAAAATTAAACTTTGAGATCCCGCTATATCTTCTATTTACTGTTATGTGATGTTATCAATTGGGCAAACACCATAGTGTATCTTTTTCAGCCCGTGGTTGAAAATATTTTGTAAAACTTTTTGATCTTATTTATAGCAACGTTTTGCAGACCTTTCGTAATTCTAGTTATTTCGGATAAAGATATATTTAACTTTTTTTATGATTTTTCCAAAATGACTTGGTTTTTGTTAAGAATGTCCATAATTACTTGGTTTTACTTAAGAATCGACAAGTTTCCCTCTAATCAAGGATTTCTACAACATAATTCTTGTCCAATATGGGAATCCATTAAAAGTCTTTATACAAAATCGCTTGAATATGTCCAAACTACAATTTCTTCATTTTGCCATGAGGTTGGTAAGCCATCAACAATCATGTGCCCATACCCCCAGCAAAATGGCATTGCCGAACGTAAAAACTAACACTTACTTGATGTTATTCCAATGGCAATACATGCTAATTTATCCATACGCTTTTGGTCTAAAGCCATTCTAATAACATGAATTCTAATCAATAAACAACCATCTTCCATCCTCAAAGGTAAAACACCATTTTATCCTCCACCAATCACAAATAACCTTTCTTTCTTCCAGCTAGGATTTTTGGATGTGTCGCTTTGATACACAAGTTGAATCCGAAAGCTGCCACACTATCTCCACGGGCCATTAGAACGATGTTCTTAGAATAATCTAGGTCCAGAAAAGTTATCAGTGCTTTGATCTGAAAACCCAGAGGTAGCATGTCTCTACTAATGTTATTTTTCACAAGGATCAATCGTTTTTACCTCTTCGGTCACTTCTCCATCTACTTCACTATCACTGTTTGTTTTGCTACCCCTAGATTATCACTCGCTACACCTATGGTTCTAGATACTTCATTTGCACCTCCACCACCACCACTGAAACATCCTAGAATTTGAGGCCTCGATGAAATGATCTTAAAAAGAATGGTTGGACTACACATATCAACAAGGTGCACCTCTTTTTCAGGCAACCCATAAATAGGTACTCCAAAGTTAAGCATGCTTAGCTTGAAGTAGTATTAGATTGGGTGATTTGTCATAAAGTTAAACCCAGACTGTGCATAAGTGAGGATGAAGCGCGTAGTTGAGGCTAGTGGTGATCTGTGGGCCAATAATCATTCCTAAAACTTTACTAGAGCTTTGAGCCCACACGTTACAAATGGTGTTAGAGCTAGTTCCCCTCCAGTAGTTGGGGCCCATATGACATGTGACATTACAGTCTTTAGCCATGCGGTCCCAGAATGAGAAAAATGGCTATCCATTAAGGTGAGATGGAGCCACATTTGCGCTGGTAGCCGTCAAAGGGAGTTGAGTGTGCATGAGCCATTATGGGCCTACACTGAAATGAGGAAGATTATAATAGTTGAGCCATTATTAGCAGACCTAATAGTTGAGCCTTGACGAGGACATCAAGAGTCTAAGTAGGAAAGATTATAATATTCCAAAATTTGAGGCTTGAAATAAAATAATCTTAAAAGGAACAATTGGATTACCCATATCACCAATATGCACCTCCTTTTTAGGTAGTCCATCAATAGGTACTTCATAGTTAAGCACTGCTCCGCCCGGAGTAGTACTAGGATGGGTGACATATCGAAAAGTTGAATCAGATTTGTGTGTGAGTGAGGACAAAGCGTGTAGCCTAGGTCACTGGTGGTTTGGCGAGTGAGTCATCATTTCTAAAGCTCTACTAGAGCTTTTGTCCCTGGCTTTACAACCACCTCCACCTTAGATTTCCCCTAACGCGTACCAACAAAGGGTGCTCTCCTATTCACCATGAAATGCTCCACCATCACTGTCTACTCCAGCAAAATCTGACAGACCAATGGCTCTTCGGCATATTCCCAACACTTGCAACAGTAATATAGTATCTCAAACACTTGTTGCCTTACTCATTTATCACTTTATCTCCCTCTGCCTACTCCTTTGTTGTCTCTCTTGATTCTACCACCATTCCAAAAATCATAGGGATGCACCTGAGTACGAATCTCAGTTGTTGCATTGATTTACCACCCTCCCGAGCGTTCGGCCTCTGCCACAGATGTGGGAGAGGGGGGAAGAAATCTCTCTCTCTCTTAATCCCATAGGGATGTACTTAGTTAGCATGGATGGAAAGGTGTGATGGATGATGACATGATGCCTCTCCGTAAGAACAACACCTGAGAGCTAGTTGGTCTGCCCCCTAGCAAGAATATAGTTGGGTGTCGATGAGTCTTCTCAGTTAAGCACCACATAGTTGAACGTCTGAAAGCACGCTTAGGTGTCAAAGATTACACCCAAACCTCTAGTATGGACTTCTTCGACACCTTCTCCTTAGTGACATGCATTGCCTCTATACACATTCTGATATCCCTAGCAACTACCATTGATTGGCCTCTACACCAACTAGATACCAAAAATGCTTTTTTCACAGTGATCATTCTGAAGTTTACGTGCAACAACCTCCAGGATTTGTCATTGAGGGGGAGTATGGTACCAAAGTATGTTGCCTACGATGTTCTGTGTAGAGCCAAAAAAAATCCACTGGTGTCTAGTTCAACAAACTCAGTGTTGTTCTAACAATTTCGATTCAGGAGACCTCAATGTTTTAAAAATCGGTCTGTGAGGCCGCTTATGCGGCCGCATACAAGGTTCGGACCCCGCCGCTCCACATACAGCAAATCCCTCACAAAGTGGACCAGGGTCGCCTACAAGGCCGCACAGCCGCATAAAAGGCCGATTAATCCCTGATTTCCAGATGGACATATTTCCATTTCTTTTTTTTTACATTCATCTATGTTTGCTTAGATTTAGATTAGAGGTGTATGTTTTCATTTATTTAAGTTGTGATAGTTACATATTTGCATGATTGCATCCATTATTCTTGTAATTGTACTAATTAGGCACACAAATTAAATATGTAAAAGCATAATTAACATATATATAGATAAATAATTAATAAATATAAAAATCCAAAACCGCATATACTCCCGCAAACTGCATATACTCTATAAGGTGACCTCTCTGAACGCATAACGCATAGCGCTTTATGAAACACTGGGAGATCTGCAAGTGGCCACTCACTTTTTCTTATTCTAACAAATATGTCTTGATTGTCGTCTATGTCGATGATATTGAGATCACCAAAAATAATACAAAAATGAAGGCTCTCCAACTTAACATTCATACTAAAGGCTTGGTAAACCTTAGGCATTTCCTAGGCATTGAAGTTCTTCGATCCAAACAAGGGATACTCCCTCTCAAAGGCGATATGTCCTTGATCTATTAAAAGAGACATGCACGAATGACTCCAAACTTGTCTACTCTGATGGATTACCATGTAAAGGCTCCAAATGAGGGGGAGCTCTTTCCTGATGTAGAGAGATACTTGTGGCAAGTTGGGAAATTTATACACTTAACCATATACATCCAAAGAATTCTTATGTGGTCAGAGTCATTAGTCAGTACATGAAACACACCTCAATAGCCTCATTGGGAAAGTATACAACGTATATTGCGGTATCTAAAATTTTCTCCACAAAAACGCTCTATGAACGTCCCAAACACAAGTGATTGACTATCACAAGATATGCAGTCGAAAATTGGGCTACAGACCTTAAAAATAGAAGATTACCTTCGGATATTGCATCCTACCGGGTAGTCACCTAGTTGCCTAGAGGAATAAGAAGCAAATGGTTGATGCTCGTTCAAGCATTGAAGTTGAATATCACGACATGGCACATGCATGTTGTGACTTGCAGTGGGTGCAATTCATTCTCTCTGAATTCAGCATTCATGTCCAACAATCAGCATTATATACTGTGATAATTACGTTGCTATTCATATCGCCAACACCCTGCCTTCCATGCTATCGAAGTTGATTGTCACTTTGTATGGGATCTAGTCAAGCAAAAAAAGATAATTACACCATATGTGAAGAATGGGGAGCATATGGAGGGTATCAAACCACTTCCTCCTACTCTGTTCTAATACATGAATAACAACACGAGGTTATCCAATGTATATTCTCCAACTTGAGGGGAATGTTGAGATAATCAGTTAATTGTGTTATTGGGCTTAGCCCATTTAGCAAACCTTACTTAAGTGACCCATATAACATTTATGTAAACCCATTTATTGGATTCATGTAATCTCCCACTATATAAAGGAGAGGACTCTCACCAATCAAAGATATGTTGGCTCATTCATTTGCACAACATCGTTCTATTTCTAATTTTTTAGCTACTAAAAGATTCTTTTCTTCTCTTTCCTTCACTGTTGCTTTATCTGTTATTTTTGTCTAGAGAACTAAAAACGAAGTCCTTTCTTACCCAGCATGGTTCCAAGCAATGCAAGAAAAATGATCCCTTTATGTGACAGACACACTTGGGATTTTGTAGATCCTCCAATTAATTGTAACCATGTAGGTTGTCATTAGGTGTTTTCTATGAAATATCAAGATGATGGTACTATCAAGTTTCTAAAAGCCTGTCTAGTTTCCAAGGGCCACACACATACTCATGGTGTTGATTACTTTGAGACTTTTTTCATGTGGCCATGCTTACTTCAGTGTGTTTACTCATGTCTGTTGCAGTCAATATGGACTAGCATCTATTTTAGCTTGATGTAAAGAATGTGTTTCTCTATGGAGACTTACAAAATGAGATGTATATGGCACAAAAATTAGGTTTATGTGGTACAAAAATTAGGTGTTTATGCTCAGAGGGGCCTTGCAACGTTTGTAGGTTGAAGAGAGCTATATATGGTCTTAAACAAAGCCCACATGCTTGGTCTGAGAAACTAAGACAGATACGAATAAAGTTCAACTTTGAAAGCTATACATGGGTCTTAAACAGAGACCGTGTGCTAGGTTTGAGAAGCTAAGATATATACAAATAAAGTTCAATTTTCATAGGTCAAACACTAACCATTCTATGCTTGTCAAGAAATATATTAGGATCGTACAAACTGATTGTGTATGTTGATTATACATTCTATTTGGCAGTGATATTGAGGACATTCAATGTAAGAAAGCATATTTGTTTGAGCACTTTGTCATCAAGATCTTGACAAGCTATACTGCTTTCTTGGAACAAAGGTAGCTCCTTTTTCTGGTGTATGTTTCTCTAAAGGAAATATGTTTTGGATCTTTTGCATGAAACATGCATGCTTGGAGGTAGACTTGCTAAAATTGCTCTAGATCCCAAAGTACTTCGGAAATTGGGATGATGATCACTCACCTCCATTCCACATATTAATAGATACAGGAAACTTGTGGGCCATCTTATAGTGACTTGAGCAAATATCTCATTCTCTTTTGGCATAGTGAGGCGTCACTTAGATAAGCCCATGCAGTTGTACTGGGATTATGTGTGTCATATTTTGCACTACCTGGAAGAGGTATATTGTATTAACATCCCGACATTGTGATGTACATGACTACAATTATTTTGACTATGCAAACAAAACTATTGATAAGAAATCCACTTCGGGATAATGTACATTTGTTGGTGGCAAACTTGTTTTCTGTTGACAACACTATTGGAGGACTAAGAAGCAAATAGTAATGGCTTGATCTAGTGTTGAGCCTGAATACAAAGCCATGTCACACAATTCGTGATTTCGTGTGGGGTGTGCCCTTTGCTTCAAGAACTTTTAGTTTAGATGATTGTACAGATATACTGTGTTATTTACTTGTGTTGCTTTGTTATTCATGTAGTATTAGTCCCATATTGCTCACTTGTACTTATGTCTCTACTCTCAGTTGCTATAATAGAGACTACCCTGTAATCTATTTTAATCACTCAATAAAAAATTCCCTTTCTATTAAGATGGTATCAGGAACAGGTTCTCATTTTTCCCCACCCACTTTTCCGAAATGACGTCAGTCGTCATCCCCCCCACCCCACCCCCCGACGCAAACCCCCCCTCCCCGACCCCGACATTGCCGCATGCAGCCTCCTCCGCCGCCGCCACCCTCCCGCCGCCGCCGCTACCAACCCCCCCACGCCGGCGCCAACCCACCCCCTCCACCTCCAGACCTACCGCCGCCATCCCCTGCCCCATCCACCTTCCCCGCCGCCACCACAGCCCCCTCCTTCCTCCCTTCCCTCCGCCACAACTCACCCGCCTTCTCCCCACCGCAATAACCACCCACCGCAGCCACCTCTTCCTCCCTTTTCCTCTGCCACAGCCAACCCCCCCGCCCCTCCTCTTCCCTTTTTTTTCTTTTCCCTGCTACGGCTGCTACTGCTCCCCTCCTTCCCTCCTTCTCTACGTCCTGTTGACAACCACTCTACGTCCGGACAGCCATTGGCCATCTACGTTGAGAGTCTCTCATCTCACCGTCTTCTCTGCCTGCGCCTCATGAAGGAACATTAGTATTCCTCATGACGGCGTAGGTTTCTCTATATGCAAAATCTGCCCTTTACGGGTTCTCTGATCTGACATGCCAGATCCCTGTTGCTACTATCTGCCCCGTCGTGGGTCTCTGATCTATTCTGCTGTTGCGCCGACTACTGCCTCTGCTATGGCTTTATCTGAGCTTCCCCGCTCTCTGTGTGTTACCACGGTGAAGCTTGACGGCGGCTCCAACTATCACCTATGGTCGGCGTCCTTCATTTTGTATGTCAAAGCCCAAGGCCGATATCACCATCTTACAGCTGAGCCTCCTGTTGTTCCTACTGTTGATGCTGATGACAAAACCAAACAAAACTATGCACAATGGTCCAAAGACGACTCTGGAGTTATGTCATGGCTCCTCAACAGCACTGAACCGAGGATTAGCCAATCTCTGCTCTGCCTTCATGATGCTAAGGCCATGTGGGATCAACTCTCCCATGTCTACTCTCATTAGGAGAATCCCAAGCGAGTTTTTGAAATTTTCAAAAACTTGGCCAAGAAGGAGTTCTCCCCTGACACTTCTATCGAGGACTTCTACAATCAGTGCTCCGCTCTGTAGAATGAGTTCGAACTCTACCACCTCTTGACGGCCGACATCAAAGTAGCCCAGAAATAGCGCAATGAACTTCAGCTAGTTCAGTTTTTGGCTGCCCTTCCTGCATCCTTCTCTGGCGTGGTCGACCAGATTCTAACTAGTGATCCGTTGCCCACCTTAAGAGATGTCCTCAAAAGAGTCCAACGGCTACCATCCATGACTCTTGCTCCTGCTATTGAGCATCCAGCTCTCATTGCTCGCCCTACTAATTCTGGCCGTGGTCGTGGTCCCGGCCGTAGACGTGGAGGACGCCTTCCTCCCTCAGGTGGTCGTGGCTCATCTACTCCTGGACGTGGTGCACCTCCCGGCCCTCGCTACTGCAACTGGTGTGGCCGGGACAACCATACTGAAGATCGCTGCTGGATTAAGCATGGCAAGCCCGCTTGGGCTAATCAGGCTTCTACAGATTCTACTGCTCACACTGTGTCTGACACACTTGTTGCTCCGACAAACGCATACTGGCTTCGTTCTGAATTTGAGAAGTTGTTCCAGGAGCGTATCACCCAACTACCACCCTCATCTGCAGCGGGATCCTGTGCTATGCTTGCATCTCCGACTACTGGTAACAATAAATGGTGTATTGATTCGGGTGCATCTGCTCATATAGCCGGTGACATTCGCCTATTTTCTGCTCTCAATAAATCTGCTACTATCGCTTCTGTTACTGTTGCAAATGGCTCCAAAACTACAGTTCATGGTACTGGCACAGTTCCTCTTTCACCAAAGCTACAACTAAACTCTGTTTTATATATCCCACAGTTTCCTGTTAATCTTTTATTTGTAAGTAAGATGGTAAAACAGCTCCAGTGCTCTATTAAATTTAATCCTTCTGGTTGTGTTTTGAAGGATCTCCGCACGAAGACGAGGATTGGTTCGGGCCATGAAGGACCAGAAGGGTTGTATTATCTGGATGGACCTCCAACTGCATCTTCTCTGATGTCTACTTCAGTGACTGGACTACAATGGCATTTTAGACTGGGTCACCCATCAGCTGCCAAATTAAAACATTTATTTCCTGCATTATCTGAGAACAGTGTACTTGTGAAACTTGTGTGTTGAGCAAACAAACTCGTTCTATTTTTCCTGCTAAGAAAGTTATTGCTTCTTAAGAAATTTTTGATATAGTTCATGCTGATATTTGGGGTCCTTGTTCTGTATTGAGTCACTCGGGTGTGAAATATTTTATGACTTTCATTGATGATTACTCTCGCACCACATGGGTATATTTGCTTAAGGGTCGGGACAGTGTGTTGGAAACTATTCGTACTTTCTTTGCTGAAATTCACACCCAGTTTAACAAGCCTATTAAAAATTTTCGTACTGATAATGCACTTGAGTTTATGCAAAAATCTGTTACCTCCTTCTGTGCCACTCATGGGACCATACATCAGACTACTTGTCCTTACACTCCTCAGCAAAATGGCGTCGCTGAGAGAAAAAACCGCCACTTACTAGAGGTTGCTCGCACTCTTCTCATACACCACAAAGTACCCCATCATTTCTAGCCTGAAGCTATCTCTACGGCTCGCTATCTTATAAATCGCATGCCTTCCTCTGTTTTACAAAATTAGGTTCCTTACGCCATTTTGTTTCCAGATAAACCTTTATTCTCTCTTCCTCCTCGCATTTTTGGGAGTACTTGCTTTGTGAAAAACCTTCGCCCTGACCTCACAAAACTTGATGCTCGCTCGACCAAGTGTGTTTTCCTAGGGTATTCCCGTACACAAAAAGGCTACCGTTGCTTTGATCCTGTTCAAAAATAGTGGTTTGTTAGTGCGGATGTGACTTTCTTTGAGCATATGCCTTACTACTCTACTAATGGAGCAAAACTGTCTACTGATATTATGGCTACCACACCTTTACCGGATATTGTTGAGGATATACCTTCTCCTGATGTGCCTACGGAACGCTCCTTGCAAGTATACATATTTTATGGAATATGAATTCTCTTTGATAGTAGATAATCAATAGATGATGAACTGTTGATCAATTGATAATCCTCGTGAAACTTTACACATTCTTCATCACTTGGAGCATTTGTGCACTTGCATAGTCTGTTACGAACTAGTAATGGTAGTAGCTAGTAGTTTCCTTGCTTGTAGACACCTAAAGGATTTCTACAGTGACAAGAAGCAATAAATCAAAAAATTATGTATCAAAACATCAACATTCAGCCTCATTATAGTAGCAAAAGAATCCACACATCCTTAGCTGTATAACAAAAAAAGGATGATGTTGATGATAGCAAGTTGACAGAAAGACAAGGATGGAGTGGGTGATAAAACTGTGAGCCCTTTGGGCCACTAGGCACAAACAAGACCAACATGCAGTGAGCTTGCAGCCAATAATTGCCACATAGTCACAATTTTATCCAAATTCGAAACACAGTGATAAAAGATGCACTCTTTCTAAAAGCTATAATAAATCTAGACATGCTCTTAAAAACTAAACATATCTAACATATCATGCAGTTTTCATATTACTAGACATTTTCCCCTAACTGAACTTATAGCAATTTCAAGTTTTGTTGTTTACCTAATCAATTGTTGTTTAAGCTTCAGTTTACTCATGGTAATAAAAAACCCGCCTTGAGGCTCTCGAGGTTTACGCCTCTTGGCGAGGCTATCCCAAATGCGCCTCAAGGCTTACGCCTCGGCGTACTGGACTGAGGCTTACGCCTCAAAATGTCTAAGGCCCGCCTCAAAGCACTGAGGCTCTGAGGCTTAACTGAGGCGCACGCCTCAATTCTGGATGATAACGTCTTATGTTAACCACCAAATTCGTCTACTTTTAAGATTATTACAAACACTTTCTTCAAAAAAAATCGGAGTTCTTGTAATGAATTATTATTTTTTGTAATGATTATCATGCGGCGCTTGGGCGAGCGCTCTGGCAATCTAGGGTTCCAGTCTCGCGGTGCGCCGGCTTGGGGGAGGGGGTCTGAGATCCGCGATCGCGACCCTTCTCCCCCCAGGCCACATCCTCAACCGTCTTGGACCACCGGATCTAGCGGGAGTTCACCTGATGGCGGAGCCTGCGGCCTCTAGTGGGACCTGGTGAGGGGTTGTGGTCTGGCCGCTCTTGCGAGGAGGTTGTTGTGCAGGTTCTCGAGCTGATGGTTGCCGATGTCTGGGGCATGCTCGACTCGGAGCGAGAAGGAGGCGGAGTTGAGCGCCGAAGCCGGAGCCCAGGTCGTGCGGCAGCTTCAACCTTGGTTGACTCCACCCCGTTTATAGGGACAGATGGAGAGGAGCCTCCTCCTGATGGTTCCGATTTCAAGCACGGTCGCTCGCCCTCCCGTCTCGTCTCTGCTCCTGCCCTCGGTACCTGACGTCGCTCAGGTCAGACTCCGACCGATGCTCTTTGGTCCTGTCCGGCGGTTGCTCTCCTTCGTGGTGGCGCCTCCTGTTCGGGGGATCCTGATTACAGAGGGTTCCCTTCCGTCGCTTGCTGATGGGCGAACGAGGAGATTAGCTCCCAGGTTGGCGGCATCCTCCCCGCTGCGAAGGTGCATCTGGCCTTTGTCTAGCTTGGCATTCGGTAGCGCTCCTCCTGTTTGGCGTCAAAGTTGGGTTTGGGCAGGGCTTCGCCCCTGTTGGTTGAACGCCCGTCTACTGCTCGCTGATATGTGCAAACAGGGGCATCGTGCCCTTGTGGGGGTGTCTGCTATGTGATGCTCTCAGGGTGTTCGTAGATATGCTCAGTGCTTGCAAAGCATTGGGCGTCTTCTCCGGAATTGCTGTTAAGTTGTTGTGTTTACAGCAGTTTCTGATGATCAAGGACTCTGGCAGGTCAGCTTCTCGGCTGTGTGGCGGGATGACAATTAGAAGGTTCTCCCTAATCTTGGCATAGCTCTACATTTTGTGGGTATTCTTAATAGCTAGTTGGTGTTGTGCTAAGTATGAAGGAGTGCTTTGGAGTTTCTCCTTCCCCTCCTACGCTCAGTTGGTTGTACGTGCTGGTTCTTGGTTCTCTTAAGGCTGGCTCAGCCTCTGTTATCTAGGGGTTCTTGTTTGGGTGTCTTGCCCATTTAGGGACCTGAAGTTCTGGTAGCTGAGAAGGTTAGAAGCTTCGGTCCTAGCTACAAGCAGGAAAATTAGAGTTTGTTCTATGTCAAGCTACTGTTACTATTTGTGGGTACGCTGAATGCATGTAATAATGGCATGTTATAGTTCTCTTCTGGTTGGATTGCTTGGAACTAGCCCGTGTAGTTAGATGGGCCTTCTTAGTTTTGTCTCGTCTAGAAATCTTTTGTTTCCCCCTGTGTGGGGTGTTTGATCTTTGTATGAGCTTTTTAGCTCCTGTCGACGTAATGGGGTACTTAGTGCCCAAAGTTTTTGGTTTCTATAGTAACAAGTTTTTTGACCGACCAAAAAAAAAACATTTAACCATCATCTTTTGATGACACCTTTCAATCTTCACTGTTAAATTTCTCTTTGTTTGCTACCTTCTTATTCACTATATCGGTGAATTTCATATCATTGTTAACTAATTTTGGTTCCTCGTTCCTACCATTTGAAATTCTATCTCCTTTAGCTTTTCTATCGACATCTTTTATTGTAGTAGTATAAAGAATTGATATCTCGGTATTTATTTACATACTTATTTTGGTATTGTGGTAGGTCTTTTATCTCTATTTTCATTATTAAGTTTCAGAATTAATTTATGTTTCATATTGTTGTGCTTGTGTATACCTACTTTTGTTATACACACATTCATATAAATAATATATCAATATATATATATATGTAAATACATGTATAAATTTATTTTCTAAAATCGCCTCATACATATTTTGAGGCTTACGCCTCAAACGCTTTGAGGCTTGCGCCTCGCCTCATTGAGACAAAAATGCCTCGTTACGCCTCACGCATTTTACAACCTTGAGTTTACTCCATATACAACCAGCTAGAAGCATTCAATTTACTAGCTACATGGGATAACGGTACAATAATGATGGTTCTGTTTATACATGCATAGTTCTCTGTTATATAAACTGAAGTAATCTCTACCCGTATTTAAAAATGTATACCAATTTTTCTGAATTATAAAACGGTTTCCTAAACATGATCAAGTACAGTCTGCATATCCCCTAATTTAACACTACTGAATTTGACCGAACAAGCCCCAACTCTTTATGACTATCAATGGAGCAGGACGGGTGCATGCATGTTGGCATCTTCCATTTTCTGGGTGTGGGTGGCCTACTAATAGTGGGGGGAGGGGTGTGTGTGTGTTGGGGGGATTGGAGGAGGGGAGAGTTAGGAACTGCATATCATTATAAATGACCTGCTTTGATACCACTTTGCAAAAGAAACCTCCATAGTTAACTAATAGGCATAATGCACATATGCAGAGAGAAATGAAGCTACTGGGATGGGAGTTAGGAGTTGCAGATCATTATAAACTAACCTTCTTTGACACCACTTTGCAAAAGAAACCTGCATTGTTAATTGATAGGCATAATGCACATATGCGGAGAGAAAGGAAGCTAAAAGGTCTGCAAAAAGAAAAAAAGAAAAAAGAAAAAATGGTGTGGCTGTGTAGAATGCAAACTTTTCAAAACTACTGGAGACACACAGCATCAGCATTTTAATCAATTGATAGCAGTCTAAAAGAACTCTATAGCTAAGACATAAATTTCTTGTAATACTTTTATACGACTATTTATGCAAGGTAATGCAATATGAAGAGAATTTTTTAAGTAAAACGTGTACCATGCAGATGCTCAGAAAGTGCACCATTTGGAACATATTCGAAAACTAACATCCTAGTTAGAGGTTCTGCTTCACAGTAGCCCAGGAGATTGACAAAGTTTCGGTGTTTTACCGTGGATAAAGTAGCAATCTGAAAGACAGATAGAAATCTAGCGGTTATAAAAGGAAGAGCCAAGACAAACATTAACAGAACTTGAAGAAGGGGAAAGATGGTGAGTTTACAGCAATGTACCTTTTTTCTATATTGAGCCTCAGAAAGCCTACCCATAGTTTCGTCCATCTTGATAGAACTTACAGCTATCTCAGTTCCACTTGACAATCTTCCCTTATATAATGAACCATCTGACACAGAACCAACGACATTACTGAAAGATTCACAAGCAGATTCAAGTTCTGAACGCTTGAATAACAATAATCCTGCATTAAAACTTACATTAGATAAAATATTCTATCGAAAAGAAGGACAAACACTGTCTCAAATTATCTAAACGAATTGCTGACCACTTGTGAGTGATGTCTGCAGCGGTCTGTTTGAGCAAGCTTCCAATGGTCTGACAGCTCTAGATCGTTTGCGCCAGAAAAGAAAGATAAAAACAACACCGATGACAAAAAGTCCAACGGAAATTATAATCACCACATAAACCAATTGTTTACCCCCAAATTTCTTACTTTTCAATGATTTAGAGACAAGTGGGCCAGGAGATTGATTAGGAGGTTGAGGTGTTGGTGGGGGTGCGGGTGGGGGTGGGCGTGCGGGTGCGGGTGCAGTTGGGGGTGGGGGTGGGGGTGGGGATGGAGGTGGGGCATGTAAAGTTGAATTAGTTGTGTTTGGGCTAACTGCAGTCTCAGGGAGCCTGTCAAAATAAGCATCACCAATGAGTTCCCTTAATTATAAAATCACACAATTCTTTGCAATAAAAGTGACACAGAACCCAGTTCGCTAGAATTTTTATAACAAGTTGAAGCTTCTATTAGAGTACAAGCAACTAATTTTTCTTCCGGAGGCAACTAGCTATACTCTATATTTTCTAGATGGCCCAGCACCAAATGAAACACCAGTACAAGTGACACATAACTTTTGATACTAACATTTGGGAAAAAAAGGTCGCCATATCGCTTATTCAAATACAAATCACTCCGGAGAGAGACTTCTTCTATTTCATCTTATAGGCAATCAATTCAGGGTTTTTTGTCAGAGGTGCAAATAGAGGGAGATCATCCACAGCTTATATACTATTCTTGTAATATTCCGTCTCAATATAACAAACAATATTAACTAAAACATTACTATTTGGTTCTTCCATGATAACTCAATTTCATTAACTGGTAACAAGTAATGATTTAAATTCCATGTGTATAAGTGGAAATTCGTGATTTTTTGCGGTTTGATGTTGAGTTTGATTGATAATTTCGGTAAATGGATGAAATATGATTACACTAGCAAATTAAGAAGACATGAACTGAAATAGATAATTTTAAGTGAAAAACATGCGATTAGCATATTTCAATTTTTAGGGTTTTACGATCTAGTTGAATTTTATATGATCATAGTCTGCAACAAGGAAGAAAATGTCCGATGTTGGTGCCCTTTCGGTGGCCAAAGAAACATAAATTTACCAAAATTTTTGACAAATGCGTTATTGACGTTTCAATGGCAAAATTAACAAATTAATTTATGAAAATTTTCCATATGTATCTACTAGTGCAGAGCATGCAATAAAATTCCGATCGGAATTGTGAAATCTCACTTTTTCTTGCAATCGGACATTGAAACTTATGATCGGACATGTGAAACGCACAAACGCAGGGAATGGGGCTTAATTTCGCGAAAATTTTGACCCTAGGTGCGAAATTTCGCCAAACAGAGTGAAATTTCGCAGCAAAAGGCCCAGTTTGGGTCGTAATTTTGCAAAATGGTACAGAAACACAACTTAAGTTTTTGAGATATTTGTTCCTAAGACTTCTAATACTACATATTGGGTATTTTGGCAAAAGAAATTGAATTTCTTGCCTTTAAAGGCTATTTTTCTTACTTCTAAGGTATGTTTTCCCTATCCCTAGACCATCTATACATTACCTTCATCAATTTCTACACTCTTCTATAGAGATATGGAAAAATACCCCAAAAATAACAAACTTCTTTCTTGGATATATGTATAAATGTCCCGTGTAACCTAGTTAAATGCTAACACTAGACTTATACAAGTTGTAGTTTGTAAGTTTGTAACTTGTAACTGTAAGTTTTAATTTCTAAGTTGTAACTTGAAGTTTTTCACACTCTAACTGTCTAGCAGACTTGACAATTCTGTTCATTTGTGCGCTCATTCATCAAGACATGGAACCCTCCCTAACCTCTAAACATATAAATTTATTATATAATCTAGTGTGTTTATGTCTAGACATTGTGTTTGCAGAATTCCATAACTTAATTCCTTCATTTTGCCATCGAAATTCTGTCAAAATTGTTCAGCTTCCTTTACTTACAAATGTGGGAGACCCCCCCCCCCACATTACCGATATGAAGTATTATTGCATATTTGAGTAGATCTTGGTGTCTAGATCGTCTTGGTATTTTTCATGATTTAATTCGCTTATTTGGTCATCGAAATCGTTAGGGCCGTATATAACGAAATTTCGGCCGAAATTTCAAAAAAAATCTATTTCTGGGCTATAGAGATATGTGTTTCTGTTTTCTTGAGCGTCATGTGCTTAGCATGTGACTCACTTACTCTATTTCTTATGTTGTTTAGTCCCATATGGGTAGCATCTAAGTCTGTCTCTTTTTCTGTTTGCTATATAAGAGACTACTATGTACACTTTTAGATTCATTCAATAAACAACAATTTCCCGTCTTAACATGGTATCAAGAGCAGGCCTCTATTTTCTCCCACCCTAATTTCCCACCCATGACCTAACCCCCGCCCCCCCCCACCAGCAGCCGCCCCCCCCCCTCCCCCCCACCCGCCGGCGGCAGCCCTGCCCCTGCCCTCTCCACCACCCCTCCCCTCTCCTCCCTTCCCTAACCCTCACCCTACCTAGCCCCCCCCTCCCTGCCGCCGTTGCATACAGCAGCCACCACCACACGCCACCACCACCACCCCACGTCCTCCCCTCCTCTCTTCCTCTATCAAATCTACCCATCCATACCCTCTTCCACCATATCTGCCACCACAAACATTTTCTAATTTCCTACGTAAGGCCTGATCACTTTCTAATTTTTTACGTCTACGTCCGGGCGTACGTCAGTTCTCGTTCGGGTATCCGCTGGCCATCTAAGTTGAGTCTTCTTTGTCCGTTAGCGTTTCTGCCTGCGCCTCATGGTGGAACGTTAAGTTTCTCCTCATGCAGGCGTAGGTTTCGATGCACCATCTGCCTGTTTCAGGTTCTTCTGATCTGCTACGTCAGATCCCTGTTGCCTCTGCCTATTTCGGGTTCTTCTGCTATGCCCATTAAGGGTCTCTACTGCTACCTCTACGGCGTTGACGTCTACTGCTGCCATGGCCTACTCTGAGCCCCCCAGATCTCTGTGTGTCACCACAGTGAAACTCGACGGCGGTTCCAACTACCATCTCTGGTCGGCGTCGTTTGTTCTCTATGTCAAGGCACAAGGTCGGTATCACCATCTTACGGCCAATCCTCCTGCTGCTCCTGCAGCTGATTCTGATGACAAGACTACACAAAGCTACATCCAGTGGTCCAAGGATGATTCGGGCGTCATGTCTTGGATCCTCAACAGCACTGAGCCCCGGATCAGTCAGTCCCTTCTCTACCACCATGATGCCAAGGCGATGTGGGATCAATTGGCACATGTTTACTCTCATCAGGAGAATCCAAAGCGGGTCTTCGAAATCTTCAAACAGCTCGCCAAAAAGGAGTTCTCCACTGACATGTCTATCGACGATTTCTATAATCAATGCTCCGCTTTGTGGAATGAATATGAAATGTATCACCCTCTGATTGCTGATATCAAGATTGCCCAGACGCAAAGAAATGAGCTTCAACTTGTGCATTTTCTGGCTGCCCTTCCTGCCTCCTTCTCGGGGGTTGTTGATCAAATTCTGTCAAGCGATCCGCTGCCCACAGCTCGCGATGTCCTCAAAAGAGTTCAGAGACTGCCTTCTCTGACTCCCATACCTGCTCCTGAGCATCCTGCACTAGTTGCGCGCTCTACTGACTCTAGTCGTGGTCGTGGCCGTGGTCGCGGTCGCGGTGGACGACCTCCTGCTTCTGGCAGCCGCGGATCTGCTACACCAGGTCGGGGTACTTCTCCAGGCCCACGTCACTGCAACTGGTGTGGTCGAGACAATCACACTGAGGACCGATGTTGGATCAAGCACGGTAAACCTGCTTGGGCTAACCAAACTACTGATGATGTTGTTGTTGCTGACTCTCCTGCTGAAATATCACCTGCACCAACCAACACTGAGTGGCTGATCGGAGTTCGAGAAAATTGTTCCAAGAGCGCCTTGCACAGCTACCCTCTACATCAGGCTCCTCTGCCATGCTCACCTCATCATCTTCTGGTAACAAACAGAGGTGCATCGACTCAGGAGCTTCCACTCATATGACTGGTGCTCTTCATTTATTTTCACAGCTTACTACAACAACTCCGATATCATCTGTCACTGTTGCAAATGGATCTAAAACTGCTGTTCACGGCACCGGCACAGTTCCTCTTTCACGAAAATTGCATCTGAATTCAGTTTTATACATTCCGAAATTTCCTGTTAATTTATTTTCAGTCAGCAAAATGATTAAACAACTGAACTGCTCTGTCAAATTTGACCCCTCTGGTTATATTGTGAAGGATCTCCGCACGAAGACGAGGATTGGTTCGGGCCGTGAAGGACCTGATGGGCTGTATTACTTGGATGGACCACCTGCTCCTAAAGCGATGATCTCTACCTCTGTGACAGGACTACAGTTGCATGTTCGGCTTGGCCATCCATCTGCAGCAAAATTGAAGCATCTTTTTCCTTACTTATCTGGCGATAGTTTTTCCTGTGAAACATGTGTTATGGGCAAACATTCTAGATCTGTTTTTCCTGCTAAAAAAGTTATTTCTTCTAAAGAAACTTTTGAACTAGTGCATGTGGATATTTGGGGGCCATGTTCTGTGCCCAGTCATTCTGGTGTGAAATACTTTCTGACTTTCATTGATGATTATTCCCGTACCACTTGGCTGTTTCTGCTCAAAGGTCGAAATATTGTGTTAGATTGCATTTGTAATTTCTTTGCTGAAATTAAAACCCAATTTGATCGACCTATTAAAACCCTTCGCACAGACAATGCACTTCATGCAACAAGTTGTTACTTCTTTTTGTATGTCCCATGGAACTATCCACCAGACTACTTGCCCATACACCCCACAACAAAATGGCGTAGCGGAACGAAAAAACCGACACCTTCTTGAGGTTGCTCGCACCCTCCTCATTCATTATAAAGTACCTCATTGTTTTTGGCCTGAAGCTATTTCCACAGCGTGCTACCTTATCAATCGCATGTCTTCTTCTATTTTGAAAAATCAAGTTCCGTACGCCCATTTATTTCCTGATAAACCTCTGTTCTCTGTGTCGCCTCGCATCTTTGGGTGTACATGTTTTGTGAAAAATCTTCGTCCTGGTCTCACCAAGTTAGATGCTCGTTCTGTGAAATGTGTGTTTTTAGGGTACTCTCGCACTCAGAAAGGCTACCACTGTTTTGATCCAGTTACGAAACATTGGTATGTTAGTGCGGATGTGATATTCTTTGAACATATGCCCTATTACTCTGCTACCGGGGAACAATTGACTACTGATATTTTGGTTGCCACTCCACTACCGTTAGTCGAAGATTTGTCTCCTGCTACTATGCCTCAGGAACGACCTCTACAAGTATACAAGCGAAGACCGAAGCCCATCACTGCCCCGGCCGAACCAACTCCTCCGTCTGCGGATGATCCACCACCGGCTGAGGTATTTTCTGACTTGGATATTCCTATTAGTTTACGGAAGGGTGTTCGTTCTTGTACTCAGCATCCTATTGGTCGTTTCTGCTCATCTGACAATATCAATGATAGCTTTGCCTGTTTTACATCTGCTTTATCTGATGTGACTATTCCTAAAACCGCCGATTAGGCGCTTCGCCATCCTGCCTGGAAACATGCTATGGAACAGGAAATGCAAGCTCTGAATGAACAACATACCTGGGATCTGGTTGAAAGACCATCTTCCTGCTACTCTGTTGGTTGTCGCTGGATCTTCACCATTAAATATCAGCCAGATGGTGCCATTGAACGTCTGAAAGCTCGTCTCGTGGCAAAAGGATATACCCAAACCTACGGCGTTGATTATTTTGAAACATTTTCTCCAGTAGCTCGTCTCAATTCTGTTCGCATTCTAATATCTGTTGCGGTAAATAAAGACTAGCCTCTTTTCCAACTTGATGTGAAAAATGCCTTTTTATATGGCGATCTACAGGAGGATGTCTACATGGAGCAACCCCCCGGATTTGTTGCTCAGGGGGAGTCTGCTTCAAAAATCTGTAAACTTCGCATGGCAATATATGGCTTAAAACAAAGCCCACGAGCATGGTTTGACAAACTCAGTAAAATCTTACTCTCTTTTGGCTTTCGACGGTCGCAGGCTGATCTCTATTTTTATACAAAACACTACTGCAGGGCTTGTTATTCTCATTGTGTACGTGGATGACATTATCTTATCTGGCAGCGATAATGCATGGATTCAAGCAACCAAAAACTATCTAGCACAACATTTTATCACAAAAGATCTTGGTAAATTACGATACTTTCTGGGAATTGAGGTTTCTAGATCTTCTACAGGATTGTGTCGATCACAGCGGAAATATGTTCTGGATTTGTTGCAAGAGACAGGCATGTTAGGCTGCAAGCCAGCCAACACACCTCTGGATCCCAATATGGATTGGGATAGTGACTCTTCTCCTCCATATGCTGATCGCCACCAGTTCAGGAGACTAGTAGGCAAACTTATCTACCTGACTGTCACTAGAGCTGATTTAGCTGCTATTGTTGGGTTTGTTAGTCGGTATCTTGATAAACCACGGCAATGTCACTGGGATGCTATCTGTCAAATTCTTTGATATCTCAAAAGTGCTCCTGGGAAAGGTCTATTATACAAGAAACATGGCCACTGTGATCTATCTGGTTTTTCTGACTCTGATTATGCAGGAAGTCGATCTGACAGAAAATCCACATCTGGATATTGTACTTTTGTGGGGGGAAATTTGGTTACATGGCGCAGTAAAAAGCAAACGGTTGTAGCACGATCTAGTGTTGAGGCGGAATATAGAGCGATGGCTCATACTACATGTGAGCTCTTATGGGTCCGCAGTCTTCTGAAGGAGTTTGACATCTCTCCGTCTAGCCCCATCCCTATGTTCTGTGACAATAAGGCATCTATTTTTATTGCGAGCAACCCTACATTTCATGAAAGAACTAAACACATTGAGGTCGACTGCCACTTTGTACGAGAAAAGGTTGTCTGGCCAGATCCACACCCCATATATCAGCACGGAGAAACAACTTGCATATATCTTCTCCAAGGTGCTACCCAAGAATCGCTTTCAGACGCTGATTGACAAGCTGGGCCTCTTCGACATCTACGCTCCAGCTTGAGGGGGAGTATAGAGATATGTGTTTCTGTTTTCTTGAGCGTCATGTGCTTAGCATGTGACTTACTTACTCTATTTCTTATGTTGTTTAGTCCCATATGGGTAGCATCTAAGTCTGACTCTTTTTCTGTTTGCTATATAAGAGACTACTATGTACACTTTTAGATTCATTCAATAAACAACAATTTCCCGTCTTAACATGGGCCATTGGACACAACATCGAAATTCGACATTTAATTCCTTGTTGCAGAGCTACTCAAATATGCAATAATATTTCATATTAGATGTGGGGGTGGGATCTCCACATTTGTAAGTGAAGGACCCCGAACTGTTTCGATGGGGATTTTGATGGAGAATTTCGATGTCAATTTTCAATGGTGAAATCAATGAATTAAGTCATTATAGTTTGCAAGCACAATATATATACTTAGAGACACAAAACTATGCAAAAAAATGCTTTATGTAGTCCATAATCCATATAGTACATTAAAAAGAAAGAAAATTTTTTATGATCAGTACATTTCGATAGTGCATTTCGATGTTAGATGGCCATCGATATGGAAATAATTGTTGAAATTTTGCCAAAATTTTAAACTATGGTCTACACCTTAAATTTGAGCCATTTATAAGTAATATTTGCTCAATTCAGTATTATAGAATTGATGATTGAATTATTGTCAAACATCTTATTCGATTAGCGATAATAAGACCAAAGTTAATTATTCTTGAGAAGGATTGCTGAGATTAAATTAGACTCAAATTATATATACAAATTCTAGATAGATAATGTATCAAGTTCGATGGGTCGAACAGTGTTTTGTGTGTGTATAATATCATGTATGCTAACATTGGCCTCCTTTAGGTTGATGCCACCTTGGCATTGATCTTTGGGGCTGATGTGAACCAGCAGAATACCCTGGAGCCTAACACTGACCACCTTGAGGTCGATGCCAAGGTAACATTGACCTAAATAATTGATGTGAGGATTTTTCTATAGATTTAGCAAACCATCTTAAGGGGTTTATTGATACTTTTACCTTTGTACCCCGTATAACCCTCTCACACTCAATTGAACCAAATTCACAAACATGTAAACAAATTTTGCTTGTTTGGGGTCAAGAAGAGGCAAATGAGAAGGAAAAGGAGAGAAACCGTAGAACGGAAGAAAATCAGTTAAGGTTATAGATTGTGATGAAATCTATCTATTTTCTAGTTTCTCTTCCTCTTTCTTCTGCTCTAATTTTGCTCTAGGTTAAGCCACTTAAATTCCATACTCCTTTTTTTTCCTTGTAATTTTTCTTCTCCCAACTGACAATTTTAGAATGAACAAAGTTTGAGCTATTAAAGAGGAACAAGAAGGAAAGACTATAGATTTTTGAGAAATAACATTTTGACTCGACTTTAACCATAACTTTTGCAACAAAAAGTGAGTGCTTCTTCCAATGTTCAAAACTTTGTCAAAACATCAAAGGTTTTGCAAAAAAGAATGGATAGTTTTTATATTAAAATGTTGTTCAAATTATTTTGCGGCACACTAGTAGGAAAAACGCACGATGGAGTTTTCCTAATTGACATGTGTTACATGAAAGGAGAAAAAAAAGAGAAGATGCGGAAGATTTCAAAATTTGTATCTTTCCCAACGAAGGGTGACTGTAGAAAAGGTGGTGTTGTAGTGATGCGGTGGTGACAAGAGCGTCAGACGAGGCAGTGGGGGGACGAAGTAGTAGAGATCACCATAGCACAAATGTACAAGGGAAGACATTTCTCCTCCTATGTCTAGAACTGCTTCAACTCGTTCTACATGGTCTTGGAATTGCGGTGAAGCATATTTCCACCTCCTCTAGGGCCAATGTAGAACTTGGTTATTCCCTTTCGCCTATGTCATATCATTTTCTGGGTTTGTGGGTGGATCACTTGTGATAATCTTGAGCTTGCTTCTTGATTCGAGGGATGTGTGGATATTAATCATCCACCTAAGGTAATTGTTTTCATTAAGATTAATTTTAGAGATGGTAGGTATGCAATAATATATGGACGTCAAAGTAAAAGAGCTTTACTATTACCATTATAAAAGATATGTTTTACCAAAGTTTAGCAAGGTAAAAGAAGAAAATGCTACCAATATAGCAAGGGTAGGTATAAAAAGGGTGAAAAGGCACAATGGGAACAGTTCCAGAAATGTACCACTGTAGTATAGAAACATATGAAACCCTAATTAGAAAATGATGCACTTAACCGTGCAGTTTAGGGGTACGAAGAGGAAGAAAGAGTAATGATGCCCATTCTAGGTTTTTCTTTTTAAAAATAGGGTCTTTTGCCTCTTTTTTTGTTTGTTTTCATTATAGAGGGAACATGGATAGGAGGAAACAATAAATGATTAAGTTGTTGCTTGCTTCACATGCAGCAACGGCACCTCTGGGATCAGCCCCTTTAATGGGGCGGTGACAACCTGAGAGGCGGCTGCATTAAATGGTTGCAATGATGGCTATCCTACTACTGTTGTGGGCGCACCTGTGGGGCTGTGGCGGCCCCTAGAGGGTCTTACCGGCAATGCAAAAGGAAAAAAAGAGGAGGCAGGGAAGGGTTAAGGTTGACACAAGCTAGGGGTCCCAAAACTTATTGCTCGAACACCATGTGGAATGTTTAAGTGATTATTCTCATTAGGTAATCTTTAATTTATAGGGATTTACATGTAAATATGTAAGTCAATGGCTTAGTTTGTAAAAGACAATGTATATATACATATATATGTGTGTATCTCTGTATGTATATATGTATGTATGTATGTATATATGTATCGGAATATGGTAAATTTTATTCCGAATCCCCAACAAAGTTGGGACAAAATTACATAGTAGCCCCTGCTCGCTACTAAACAATTTCAAGAAGAAAAGAAAAGTTTCTATACATTGAGCCTATGAATAAGAACTTTACAAATTTTCTCCCCAATGTATTCAGTGCTATTTGTTTTCGCCTTATGCTTCCTTGAGTTCCTTTCTTTCCAGGTATAGTACTATACTGCGGACAAGGCTGTCAGCAACTTCTTCTTCTGTATGTTGAGGCTTGGTCCAAGATTAATGATCATCTCTTTTGTGGATAAAAGCTGTGAATGGCTGAGATTTGTTCTTGCACAGATATAACTCCATAGAGTAGTGATGAACGGGCAGTTGTGAAAGAGATGTTCGTGCGTTTCTGATCCTTCATTACAAAGCAAGCATTGGGTGGAAGAGGTGCCAGGATACCATCTGTCAATCTTATCCAAAGTGGGAAAGGAATCAAAAGCAGCTCGATAAATGCTAAGACTCCATTTGGGAATCTCAAACTCATTCCAGATATATTTAGTGAAGTGTTGAGAAGGAGGTTGTGAGCTTCGTCGAAGCTTTGCCAAGCTCCAAGGATCAGAACTGTTGCTACAGATCCAGTTACCAGATACATTGCTGCTGAAATTGTATTTGATTTGCTTCCAAATGTTTGACATCCGGTTGATGACTCGAGAATAACCTTCTCTGGTGGAGGGTTCAAAGTCCAGACCTTTGGGATATCGTTTCTGCATCCATCGTGCCCAAGTGGAAGACCCCTGGTGGAAGTTGATGATGCGTTTGATTGTACCCCAGTTTGCTATTTCCGTAGGAGTTTTCAGACCTACACCGCCTTCATCTTTGTGTTTTTCTATTCTTGAGTACTTCATGGCATGTGTGCCTCCTGCCCAAATGAAGTTGGAAAGAGTCATCTCAATGCGTTCAAGGACAGCAGGTGGGATTTCACCTAGTTGTAACCAATAAATGAGGAGACCTTCAAGGACACTTTTGGTTAAGGTGATCCTGCCTGCCATGGAAGTTTTGTTCTGAGGCCAGCGGGAAATCATGGATTCAATCTTGTCTGTGCAATCTGTGAAGTCCTTAACTTGAGGTTTTCCACCAGTTAAGGGGAACCCTAGATACTTGGTGGGAAGGGAAGTGATATGCATCTTCAGAGAATCTTCAATGTCATTCTTAATGTGTTCACAGTTGGAGGAGGTAAAGACCTGCGTTTTGTCCTCATTGATGTGTAGCCCTGTTTGAGTTCCGAACCTTTGAAGCAGCTCCTTCAGATTTAACAGGTACTTAGGTTTTGATTCTAGGAAGACTAGGACGTCATCTGCAAATACAAGATGACTCATTATCTTCGTGCCCCTCACTGTATAGTAGCTATGTCCTTGTTGTCTTCAGCCTGCTTCATAAGTTGAGAGAAGTATTCCATAATGATGGTGAAAAGCAAAGGAGACAGTGGATCTCCCTGCCTCAAACCATTAGAGGCTTTGAAGATGCCATTAGGGGTGCCATTCACTAACACTGAATAGCTGACAGTAGTGACGCATTGCTGAATAAGCGAGATCCAATTGGTAGAGAAACCCATCTCCTTCATAATCTGTCAGAGTTTGACCCAACGAACACTATCGAAGGCTTTAGAGACGTCGAGCTTCATACATACTTTCTTATGGCCTCTTTTAACATTGAAATCTAGCATAAATTCTCCTGCAAGGAGTGTACAGTCTGAAATGCTTCTGTCCTTGATGAAGGCGCCTTGGGCATCCGAGATGAGGGAAGGAAGAACTAACTTGAGACGTTCAGCTAGGATTTTTGCCAAGATTTTGTACTGAACTTTACAACAGGCAATAGGCCTGAAGTCGGCAAGGGAAGCAGTAGATTTCTTCTTAGGAATGAGCGTGAGAAAGGCATGGTTGACTTGCCTGAGCATATTACCTCCTTTCATAATCCAGTTGATGTTGTTAAAGAGATCAACTTTGATTGTTTGCCAAGCTTCTCTGTAGAAGTGGCCATTGAACCCGTCAGGTCTTGGGGACTTATTAACTCCAATACTCCAGACGGCATCTTTTCATTCTTCCATGTTAATATCCATGCAAAGAATGTTATTATGAGAACTAGTAAGCTTGTACCTCCAACTAAGATTTTCGTTCTGAAGAAGGGGAGTGTCTTCTTGTTGTTTGTTGAAAAGAGCCTTATAGTATTCATTGGCTTGAATTTCTAAATCTTCTTGGTTGTTTTAACTACTTTGCCTTCATCATCTATAAGTTCGGCAATAGTGTTTTGGGCTTCACGTTTCCTGATTGCGTTGTGATAAAGTTTAATGTTGCGGTCCCCATCCGCTATCCAGGCTAGCCTGCTGCGCTGCCAGGCATAATTTTCTTCTGCTTTTTTGAGGTCTTCTAGTTGCGCTTTAATCTTCAGTTCATCTTCAATAAATTGACTGTTGAGAGGGTCGGTGAGAAGAGCGTTCCTGACAGTGATTAGCTCTTTTTTGGATTCAGAAATAAGCTCAGGGATATTGACATGTTGCTTGGACCATCGTTTCAGTAGATATTTGGCTTTCATAAGCTTTTTTGTGAAGACGAACATGGGGTTTCCTTCTATCACTTCGTTCCAAGCTTCTTGGATGATGTCTGAGTAACCCCTCCAAGTGATCCAGAAGTTTTTGAATCGAAAAGGCCTAGCCTTCTTCTTCTTTTCCGGAACTTGCATGATAAGTGGTGCGTGATCACTTATGTCAGCTCCCACTACCTTGACATGAGCATGTGGGAGAACTTGAAGCCATTGGTTGTTGACAAGAGCTCTGTCGAGCTTACTGGCGATTCTTTTATCAGGTTTACCTTCATTGTTCCAAGTATAGATGATACTCCCGTTCATTGGAAGCTCACATAGGTCAGCCACATTAATAGTGTGATTGAAGGCTTTGATGGCAGCTTCATGAGCGAGACGACCCCCTCTCTTTTCTTCTTGAAGCCTAACATTGTTAAAGTCTCCCATAATCAGCCAGGGTTCGTTAATGATGTTAGAGAGAGACTAAATGTCATTCCACAAATCTATGCGTTGGTTGTGGAGATTATAAGCATAGATAGCTGTGAACCAGATAAGAAGACCGCCATTATTTTTACATGTTAAAGTGATCATTTGATCAGTTTTCTTGAAGACATCTATGTTCCAGACGTTTTGGTTTCCAACCCAAGCAAATTCTTCCCAGATCTACTTCATCGTGGTTTGAAATTGGGAAAGATAGAGCTGATATAACTGGAATTGCATCTTTTAATTTTTGTTTCAATGATAGCAGAAATAGAAACATCACTTCTAACGATCCATTCCCTAACTTCCTTCCTTTTAGTCGGTTTATTGATACCCTTTACGTTCCAGACTAAAATGGACATTAAGAAGAGTTTTTTGAGTTCCTTGTACGCCTTGAAGGCACTTTCTCACGTTCTTTTCCTTTTTTCTGGGAAGAAGATGGAGGACGATTCTCTTTCTCAATCACCAGCAGTTCTTCTTCTTCTTTGTCTGAATCCAGAGCACCAAATTGGTTTGAAGTGGAAGTAGTCGCTTCCGTAGGTTTGACGAATTCCCCTTCCTCTGTGTCTTTGGTTTTTCTGGCAACCTGATTATCGACAGATTTCTGCCTCCATACCTTTTTTGGGACCTGAAAGTTTTCCTCTTCTTCTTGTTGGGGTGTAGTAACTTTAGGTTTCTTGGGACAGTCATCTTCGTTATGACCGAAGACGCAATAGGAAGAACATTTCGTAGGCATATGATCATAGTGAATCTTGAACGGTTGTTCTCTGCCCGGAACCCTGAGCCACACAGTGCCGGGTTGTTCTTCCTCCGCCTGCAGTTCAACAAGAACATGTGCTTCATCTGTACCAGGCCCTTCCATGGATTTGGTTTCAATATGGAGCACAGTACCTACCCCAGCAGCCACAGTACCTGCGGCCTTCTTGGTCCAAGTCTTACCATTGGAAGGGATCCTGATCCATGCCGGAACAGATGACAGGTATTCCTTGACGAGAGGGTCACCATATTTATAGTCTTTGGTGATGACCATCTGGTAGTCAAACCAGCGAGGACCTCCAAGGAGGCAAGCTTTCTTCTCTGTGTCATTAGAGAAACGGATGATAAAGAATCCATCTGGTTTTGATATCAGATCGAACTCTCCTTTAGGGCGCCATGTTCTCTTGATCCATGCAGCAAGGTGAGGGTAGAAGGGTCTCTTCCCCATGACATAGATGGAAACCGAGAACTCCCAGATGTCCTTCATCCTGCTGTATTCCTCTTCCTCGAGCGTGACGACGACCTTGCCATCAACTTTCGATCCTTTAGGGAAGTTCAGTTCTGAACTTTCCTTCTCCTGGGCCGTCGTTCTCATCACGACGTGCGTCCATAAACGTTTGGGTGCAACTTCGGACTCGCTCGATTTCTCCGCAGAAACGGATCCATTGCTGGAGGGTTGGGGTGGAGGTAGGGATAGGTGGGGCGGTGGATGAGGTGGGAGGATCTCGACGAGGAGATCCCATTGCCGCCGGTCCTTCTCGGGATCGCCAGAGAAACCCTAGAGACGGAGGGGGCGGGTGTGTATGTATGTGTATGTATATATGTATGTATGTATATATGTATGTATGTATATATGTATGTATGTATGTATGTATATGAGTTTGGTTTTGTTGTCCGTGTGGGTATCATTGAATTGTTGCATGTGTAACGAGATTCAAATGATTCTCAATCGATCGATTTAGTTTTTGTGTGACTGGCTCCATCTCCATCGATTAACTTTTGTAACCCAGCAAACGAATCAATTGACATCAAGTACCTTTGTCTCTCCGCCCCAGGCACCCTCTTAATCCTCTTCTACATCGTGTGCGTGTTGGGCGACATCTTGGCCGGCCACATGTCAGATTGCTCAGGATGCCACACCATCACTGACACCAGTTTCATGTATTGTGTGATCCTGATGCTCTTCCTCTACCGTAACTATAAAAGCATGTTTATGATCTCGAACATGTTTGTTTACCGTCACCGCAAGTCTACAAGAACCAGTAACAAGTTAAGTTGTACATTGTAAAAAAGGAAAAGAGTTGCAGTTTGAATTTCATCTACTAGTTGAGATTCATTGAGCGATAAAGATTTCAGTTAATTCTCTAGTTTTAGATTACATTTGATGTTTTGTGTAGTAGCAGACATCAAATCAATTTTAGATGAGAATTGATTTAGACGTTATAACATGGTTGGTTCTATAATACGTTGGCGGGTTGCTGAGTTATTAAGGAAACATAGAAAGATGCGAAGAAGAAGAAAAAAAAAGAACGATGTAAAAGAAATGAAGGGAAAGAGGCGGTTGTTTATTGGCTTTGCTTTCCAAATTCGTATTGCAGAAGGGAGAGTGGTTGGAGAACAACACAAACTGAACGAAGACTTGACACAATAGAAATTTGGGTGCTGAAGATGACCTCTATCTATCAAACAATTACTAGCAGATTTTTTTTAACTTGGATAGTTATATAGCTTGTAATTTTCTAATGTAAAACAGATGGTGAGACACTATACCATCGTGTTACATATTTCCTCTTTCTTAGGGTTTGTACAGGAAATTTCTAAGATAAATGTCGTGTGGCACCCATTCACCAATCATACGACTGGGTTTATGAAGTTTGTGTCTACAGGAACAAATTCTAATATGGATAGAGATATTATAATATACACGAAAAAACTATAAAGACAATGGTCATTTTGAAATATACAACTAAAAACAGTAATATGTCAGAAGTTGTATTTGACCTACTAAAAAGGAAAATAAAATAAATAAATAACAAATTTTGTGGCATACTAGAAATCAGAATCGGTTAAATCTAACATAAACATATATTATGACATAGGTGAAAGGAATGTCATGTAACAAACAATGATAATTATGAGCAAAAAGATATGTTTCATTCCGCTCTTCAGAAGAATCAAATTCAGTAGATGAAGAATTGTAATATTCAGGAACCAACTGTAAGTTGGGTGAACATTTTATAATACAGATAGAGAAAGTGTAATATGTTACACATGCTAGAGGATAAAGTAATATCATTTACTAATGGAATATTAAGCATCAGAATCTATTAAAATGCAATAGACAAATTAATATTGTAACATGGTTGAAAGGAATATAGCATATTCAAAAATTAGAATTCCGAACAAAAAAATGTATTACATTGCTTTTCAGGAAAATCAACTTCAGTATCCTTGTTGAAAAAATAAAGGAAAATCAACTTCAGTACAGGAAGAATTGTAACACGTAAACAAACTATAAATAGGATGGATGTATTCTAATATACAGAGATAAATTTGAACATATCAGAAGAAAATGCAATACATTATGCTGGCCGCACAGGCGAACACCAAAGTCACAAGGGTGTTATTTAAAAGGATAACACACACTAGTTAATAAACAGAAATCATCCTCTAGGCAACCCAGGATTCAATGCCCCTGAACATTGTGTCTCTGAATATAATGTAGTTAGGTAGAAGGGCACCATTGAAGATGGATTTGCCTTTTGTTTTTGTAGGAACACATGGTTAATCCCAACCGTGCATATGGTGACTCTCTCTCTCAATGTCCATTGAAGTATGTTTGCAATAATGTTGACCATGTGGTTGTGGTTCTGCTAGACTTTGCTGCAGGAAGCATGCCATCAATAGGAAACGAACGCCTGTTCCCATCTTGTTACCAAAGTTCATTTTTTAAAATGCAAAATATAGTACAGTTTCTTTTGGCATATTATAGTTTCACTTTGTGTATTATAGTATCTACACTCTATATACAATACGTTCCTGCATATTGTAATTCTTCTTATACTGAAGTTCATTCTCTTGGATACTAAGATATAACAAACAAAATTTAGAATTCTTACTATAATATATATGTTACATACCTTTCAATCGTGTTACAATATTTGTTTGTAATACAAACTTTGTATATTATATTTTAGTGGATTATGATCTTTAATGCCATTAATTGATATTATCTTATTTTATTTCCCTCCTTAGCAGGTGCAGTACAATTTCTACTGACATATTACACTTTTAGTTTATATATTTCAAAATATCCACTCTACTTACATGGGGGCTTGTCCCAGACAGTTGAATATGTTTTGAGTAATGAAGTTATAGTTTTCTTCTTGGTCCCCTCCTTTTCGAGCACCATCTATGGTTTCCTAACCCTAGAATAGATCCACCTTCCAAGCAACACGTCCCAGCCGTGCTCGTTAAAAATCACCTCGCCGCCTCCAACCCTCCCCTCTGCTTCTGCAAGATACGAGCAGGCAGTTTTGTGTGTCTTCTTCTCTGCTACTTTATAAACCTCGAAGAACATCTTGGACCATGATGGACCAAATCTCGCGCCATCAGATTTCCATGTCAGAGCGTGAAGCAGGGATTGAAGGCCCTACTTGACCTCCCATCCGCTTAACCCAGTGCCAGGAACCCAAACAAGTCTTGGCCCGCCATCCACTCCTAGCATCTCACCTATTCTTTGGAACACCATCTTTTCCCCTTGCCCCCGGCCACCCTCCATCTTCCGCTTCCCACACAACACCCAACCTCCTTTCAACCACCATCACCCTGCCCAGAGCCCAGAACCCGATCCTGCCGAGAAATCGCTCCAACTCGCCTAGTTCCCCCTATCCTCCTAATCCTGCCAGCCCAAAAAGGTCATCGTCAACCGACTTTCCTCCGTCCGTCTCTCCCACGAGACAACCCTGTTATACCCTCCCGCTAGGCCCCAGGCGCAAGCCCCCCCCCCCTCCGTACCCACCAACTTTGCTTCTCTGGCAGCTCCACTCGTCCTATCCACTTCACAACCACCCATAGTCTCCCACCACAGTTTCTGTTGACACCCAACACCCCTCCAACAGACCCATAGCCAGCCACAACTCCATCACCCACATGTTCTTGCCCTCCATCACCCAAGCCAGAACCTCCATCACCCACCTGCTCTTCATTACTTTTGTATTTGCAGCCTACCACCACCACCAGTGCCATCAGCCTTTACACCACACCTCATCCTAACTTGCAACTGTCCATCTAGCCAAATACCCACACAGCTTTGCACTCTCGCAACAAAGACCACTATTGTGTTTGACGTTCCTTGGCTTGAAAGGAAAATCACATGCGTGCAACTCCTAAAACAGTTGATAACCCCTGAATTTGTCGATCGCGAGAAAAAAGATCTCCTCGTTGACCACCAATGTTTGTAATGAAGAGCATGGTCTTTTTTTTATTCGGTGATCTGATGTGTTGAACAAATCTAAGAATAGAGCAATAAACAAGATAAACCAGTGTTTCTTATTAACCAAAAATTGTTACCAAAGATGAATTGAACAATCATAAGAACTCCACAGACACGTGGCTCGCAACTATGACGAAGCAGTAACCACAGTAATCCGACAACTTTAGTGTTGGTGCAAAATCAGACAACTATTGATGCACACTTGCAGATTGTAGAACAATTGCAGGATCAACATATTCAGGATCAGAAAATCGCCGTCGTCACAATAGCTGCTCGGCAACCCCAACCCTGGAGGTTCCATCCAGAGCATGCCATCAAATCGGATGTCCCTGGTTACTATGGGGATTGTCGCCCTGAGATACTCCTCCATTGGTTCCACGGTCGAGAAATACTTCCAACTACATGATCGACTGACAGATGCACAAAAAATGCTTAAGAGTGGCACCCTTGCATGGTGAAATCTCTTCCGCGCCCACCCGAGATGTGGGTCGTCCTACAATATGCCATCAGAGAGTAGTTCCAGTCGCGCGACTAATGCCAACGCTTCTACGTCTAGTTCACGAAGTTGAAGCAAGGAACCGACTTGACATCCGAGTATACATAGAAACTGTATGAGTTATGTCGTCGTTTTAGCATCCAAGGTGATGAAATAGACTTGATCACTAATTTCTGTCGAGAACACAATGACAAAATTGCAAAGAAGTTGGCGGCATCCATCTTCAGCAGGCTTCAGGACACGGTGCAAGTCACAATGCAAATCGAGGACGAGCTACAACGACGACCTTCATGACAACTACATGTGCTCGGCGTGCTCTTTTATCACCACCATGGCTGGGTTCTGCAACCTCCACTATGACACCAACATTGTCATCCAAAACACCCATGGTGTGGAAGACGCTTGAATGCTTCACATGTCAGGGTTATGGGCACCTCTCTCACAAAGTCCTAATCGCGTCATGACAGCTATTATAGGGACCAAGGAGGACGAAATTGAGTACGAGGATGTTCTCCCAACTAGCGATAATGAGGAAGAGCCTGAGCAAACCTCCCTACTCCTTGCTAATGGCAGTCTTGAGTCTGAGCGAGTCACTCATCTTTAATTTATCCTTACGCCCAGTTCTAAAATCGCATATGTACTCTTACTACGGATGTTGGTCGCACCACCAATCTAGTCTTTGTGGCACAAGTAGACGCACTCAACAGATCGAGTCGCTTCCTCGACCTTATTGTTGTTTGGTTTGACAACATCATGTGCCATGTGACACAAGGTTGCTCGATCCACTTCTCAAATCACATAGTCTATAAGGATGTGTATACTGTGATTTTGTTCCGTTGCAGGTGACCCATACCGTGCTAGGTTGCCTTTGGCAATACAATAGACGTGTCACTGATGATGGATTTCATAACATCTACTCATTTGGCGTGTCTGGACATTCTTTCATATGGTTACCCATATGTCGTTCCCAGCTTGAGCAGGTGTCTCGTGACATTCCTCCAGCAGCCACGAGGCAGGCCTTTTAGAGCATGTACTAGACTCACTGGTTGCTCGTCTTTCAAACCCCTGGGGACTTGATGTAGGATGAATGCCACTGAATTAGATTTCATTTGTGTTATATTTATATCTAGGGGCCTAACTATAACTTACCTAGTTGCATGCACTTAGTTGCAAATTTAAGTATTTTGTTTTGATTTTAAATTTTGTGAGGCAATTTTATGCAACTGCCTCAGGCTAGGGTTTCAAGTCTTTGTTATAAATAGCAGTCAGGGGGGCTTGTCCCAGGTAATTGAATATGTTTTGAGTAATAAAGTTATTGATTTTCTTCTTGGTCTCCTTCCCCAATGCATTCTGCATCAACATGTTACTATAGTGTAACGGACACCAAAACAGCTCATGCCCCTCCTCCAAGCAATGTTTGTCAAAGGCAGTACTTAGGGTGAGTCCCCCTCTACTCCAATGGCCTTGAGGAGCCTTCCTCCTACTTTTGCATCCATTATGGGGGGCCCTTCCATGTCTATCATTTAGCTTCAGCAAGTTGCTTGCTTTAACAACCCATTGAGTGCATAATTGCATCGTTTCCCCTTCAATCCTTTCTCTAGTAGGGTGTCCCTACCCCTAGTGTTAGCATGTGGGGTCGTCCTCTTCATATGTGGCAAGAAAGAGGGTCATAAACCTCTTCATGTTAAGTGGTCTAATGTAGGTTACTACAGTAGTAACCCTTTTTTTTGCAATTCACCATGAACAACGTCATGCCTTCCTACCCCAGTTGATCTAATAGTCATGTTGGTCCAAGGAATCTATTCGACCTCCCCTGCCTCACGTGGAAATCGTGGAAAGGAGGTCGTCACTACAGTCCAGCCTATTATTATTGTACGATGTTACATTGCCGCGATACGCAGCGTTGGAGAGTAGAAATGCACTTCCTCTCCGTTTATTAATAAGAGAAACGGGAAAATTACATAGAGGTCTAGCAAGATAAGAGAAATTAAGTAATGAAATAAACGGAATATAAAACAACTATATTAACACTGCCCCTCAAGCTGGAGCGTACACATCATGTATGGCCAGCTTGTTACTAAGACTGAAAAATTGTTGGACCCAATGGCTTGGTAAGAACATCAGCAAGTTGGTCTTTAGATTTAACATGAGGAGTCACGACCTTCCCATTCTTGATTTGATCTCTGATAAAATGGCAGTCAACTTCTATGTGTTTGGTGTGTTCATGGAAGACTGGATTCTTGGCAATATAGATAGCAGCTTGATTATCACATTTGAGCTCTACATGAGACATGACAGGAATTTCCAATTCAGAAAGCACAGATTGAACCCACTACAACTCACAACAAGCATGAGGCACTGCTCTATACTCAGCTTCCGTATTAGAACAAGCCACAACATTTTGCTTCTTACTTTTCCAGGTGATAAGATTATTTCCTAGAAAAGTGCAATATCCAAATGTGGATTGTCTGTCATTTAGATTACCGGCTCAATCTGCATCTGCATAGCCAGTAAGAACAAGAGTAGATTTAGGATTCTCAGGTTTGTAGTATGTGATTCCTTTCCCAAGTTCTCCTTTCAAATACCTAAGAATGCGACAGACGGTTGTCCAATGTGATTGTTTTGGTGAGCTCATATTCTGACTCATCACTCCTGTAGCAAAGGAAATGTCAGGCAAGTGACTTCAAATAAAATAACTTTCCAACAATCTTCCTATAATATCGTGGATAAGAATTATCAACATCATCAGCATTTCCCTTCACATGATAGTCCATAGTAGACACAGGCTTGGACTCACTCATTCCTATCTCATGAAGTAGATCAAGCACATATTTTATCTGAGACAAATTCGTACCTATATGAGATCGAAGTACTTCAATTCCCAGAAAATACTTCAATATGCCCAGATCCTTGGTATGAAAGTGCCTCTGCAATCCACCTTTTACATTGTATATGCCTACAGAATGACTGCCAGTGATAACAATATCATCAAGATACACTGCAAGAATAATAGATCCAGTGGAAGAACTAGAATAGAATAAAGAATGATCTGTCACAGAACTTGAGAAGTCGATCTATAATACAATAGCACTGAATTTGTCAAACCAAACTCGAGGAAATTGTTTCAGCTCATAAATAACTTTTTTTAATCTGCACACCTTCTGACACTCCCCATGAGCAACAAACCCGAGAGGTTGCTCCATGTACACTTCTTCCTGTAGATCTCCATGTAGGAAGGCATTTTTGACATCGAGCTGAAATAAGGGCCAATCAAAGGTGGTTGCTAGAGAAATAAGAATCCTCACATAATTAAGACAAGCCACGGGTGAGAAAGTCTCAAAGAAATCAACCCCAAATGTTTGAGTATATCCTTTTGCCACCAGTCTAGCTTTCAATCTCTCTATTGATCCATCTGGATTATGTTTGACAGTGAAGGCCCATCTGCAGCCCACAACATTCTTACCTACAGGCAAATTAGTAAGTTCTCATGTTTCATTTTGTATATGTGCAGACATTTCGAAATTCATAGCCTATAACCAACCAATGTCCTTCATGGCATCGACATGGTTCTTAGGAATTATCACTGAATCAATTCCAAGAGCAAAGGATCGAACCTGCTTAGAGAAATTTGACAAACAACAAACACCCGCAATAGGATGCAAATAGTACAAGATCGAATACTTTTGTGGACTGCAATGGGAACATTGAGATTAGATGAATCTTCAAGATTCTCTTGAGCAGAGGAAGATGGGGAAGGCTCATGGACTGGAGTCACTACCTCATCATGATCTTGCATGCTTCTCCTGTGATGCACCTGTGAATATTTCTGAATTGGAGGAACATCTCCAGATGGCTCTTCCTGAATTATAATATCCTCATGGATGGTAGGTTGCATTCTCTCACTTTTTTGTGGCGGTGGCACTCCCTCACTGATTTGTGATGGTGGCACTCCCTCACTCTCACACAATTGCTCCCCCTTACTGGGAACACTGGAGAAATACATAGTTGACTCATGAAAGGTGGCATCCCTAGACACAAACATACGAAGAACACTAGAGCAGTAACACTTGTATCCCTTACTGGTGTTGAAGTATCCAAGAAAGAGTCTTAATCGACGTAGGAGATAATTTGTCAGCTTTAGGGTCAAAATTGTAAACGAAGGAGGTACAACCAAACTCCTTAAGAGGAACAAGAAATTGTTGATCATTGGGGCGTAAAACATAGAAATGAGTGCATACTGAAGAACAGAAGAAGGCTGCCTATTAATAAGAAAACAGGCAATAAGTAAAGCATCAGGCTAAAATCTCTTAGGAACATTGGATTGGAACATAATCGTCCTGGCAATATCAAGAAGATGACGATTTTTCTATCAGTTGCTCCATTTTGTTGTGGAGTGTGAGGACAGAACATACGATGTACCATTCCAACATAACTACAAAAATCAGTCGCAGCATGTTGAACATATTCCAAGGCATTATCAGATTTAAGGATTTTGATATTGCAATCAAATTGGAATTTTATTTGATGAAAATATTTGACAATGGATAACACAAACTCTCAACTCTTCAATAGATAGATCCATGTCATACGAGAAAAATCATCTACACCGGAAATAAATACCAAAAACCATTATAATTGCTTTCTTTTACAGAATCCGAGACATCATTGTGAACTAAATCAAAGGGGCGAAGAGCCCTTTTATTGACACGACTAGGGTAAGACATCCTATGATGTTTCCGCAATTGACAGGACCGACAATAGAGGACACCTGTGACAACATCGGTTCTAACTTCTGCAAACTCTCCAGAGAAGGGTGGCGATATCTGTAGTGCCACAGTAAGGGAGAACTGCTCAAAAGAATAGCAGGAGTCGGAGCAGCATGTACTTAACGAGGCATACTTGCACCATGAAAGAGTAGAGATCACCTTTCCTAGCCCCCCACTAATCGTCCTCATACTCTTGAGATCCTGTAATACAAAACAAGAAGCACCAAATGTCATTGTACATTTCATAGTATCAATTTTGCAGCATAAAGAAGATTGAATGGAAATGTAGGCACATAATTTACAGATCTAAGGTCAATCATAGGAGTCAGAGAAACAGATCCACTGGCTAATACTTTCCACATTGATCCATCAGCTAATGTCACAGACTGATGTGGAATATATGAGTCGATGGAGTGAATCAGTTTCTTCATAGCAGTCATATGTTGTAAAGCTCCAAAATCAACCACCCAGGAAGGAGAAGAACTGGAAGCCAGGAAGGAAGAAGTTGGATTACCAGTGGTAGAAGCCAAGTGACTTGAAGGAAGAGGCTCCCATATTCAGATGTTGAGTGGTCAGAATAAATCTATCATATTCTTCCTTGGTGAGACTGATACCAGGAGCTCCAGAAGTAGAAGCAGGAGACTCAGACGACTCATTGCATCCAGTTTAGTGGGTTGTCCCAATAGGTGGGCACAGAAGGTCTTCCTTCTTCCAACACTTTTCAACAGTATGTCCCGAACGACCACAGTAGGTACACTTAGGTCTGGTGTACCCTCCTCGTCCAACACTTGTATGTCCTCTAATTGTAGCATCAATAGATGTATGAGATTCACTAAAGGAAGGAGCCGTAGTAGAATGCACAGGTTCAAAATTGGATTGTTGAATCCTAGAGTAGACTTCCTCCAAGCTGGAAAGTTTATCAGCAGCCAGAATAACACTACGTGCAGAATTGAAAGAAGGGCTTAGCCTAGATAAGAACTTGGTCGTAACCAAGTCATCTATGTCCTTGATCTTCTCTTAAATAGTCACAAGATGATAAAAATTCAGCTCTTGGGCAATAGACTGAATTGTTCCAAAGTATTACCCCAATGACATGTCCCAAAGAAATGTGTGTGTTAGTGTTATATAAGATGGAATGAGTAATTTGTAACACATCACTTGCCTTAATACTAGATAAATGTCAGATTTTATAGTTTTAAAATAATTTCAGACTTATTTGTTTATTTAAACCTTTTTTCTTGTTAATAAAAATCAAAAAAATTATTGTGTTTGAATCATAAATGCATGTAACATTTATACACTTAAAGTATTGTTTTTTATTCTATAATACATAAAATAGATTAATTTCTTGCAACTTAATGGGTTATTGATTTCATACACCTAATTTTTTGTTTGTCTTTGTCTTTTTGCAGTGTTGACTTTTGAGAAGGTGTCTTCAAGTGACGGTGAGGGTGTTGGGGTCGGTAATGTCTTTTTGATGTTGTTCATGATCCCATTGACACCGCATATATACTTTCAACATTGAAAGATAAAGGACTGGAGGAAGATTCAGAAAATCCTTTAGAGGAATGGATGAATGAGATAGGTCGTCCTGTTCTTGATAATTACATGGACGTCCAGATCCATATATAGAAGAGCAATTTGATGCAAATAATGGTGATGATATTATTATTGACACCCCGCCTGAAAGACTTGATCCTGAAGCTGCACATGTTAATATTGATATGGAAATCAATAGAGAAGTGGAAGAACAATTAGGTAGCTCAGATTTTCTTCTTCTACATTTGGTTCCAAATCTAAGTCTGATGATGGTGGCAATGATGGTGATAATCGCAGCCAACGCTCTCCAGAATATTCTCCATCTATTGATCCTCAAAATGATGATCGGCCTTATGTTAATCATGTTACTAGGGCTGCACCTCCACCAGAACAGGAATATCCCATGGCTGACAAAACATTTCAAAGGAGAAAAACTCAAACTGGGAAAGATTACAGCGGTGCACCTCTACCACAACCACAATACAGAGTCAAAGTGATTATTATTCTGATCTTGCTGATTCAATGGATACCATGAGCATATTTGACTCTCAGTCTCAACATTCATTTGGAGATATGTTATTAGGGCAGACACTTCCATACTCATCTCAGTCCCAACATGGGTATTCTAGACATCAAGTTGAACCACCACTAAGATTACAATTAGAAGTAGGTTTGGGATATCATGAAGCATACTCTGTCCGTAGCCCTTATGGATGCTTTCGGGTGAACACCGAAGCATACTCTGGTGATGGGGTCAAACATGGAGTGGTGGGCATACTACAGTTTTTCCTATTGTCGGTGTACCATTACAACCTCCTTTTCTTCAACCTCAAGCTCCTCGAGCATGGGCACCTCCTCTTACTTCTACTCAACCTCAAGCTCCTCAACCTCAAGCTCCTCGAGCATGGGCACCTCCTGCTTCTACTCAACCTCCATTCGTTTCAGCAACCAAGAAAAAATATCTCAAAGATATGGAAGAACATTTTCCAAAGTTTGGGATGATACAGGTTGCCAATCCTGAAGTGTATGAGGAGCATGTTGTTTCATACAACATGTCTTACATAAGTTACATGACACGGGAGCAATATGTGGCCCATATCAACAACATAATGCATTGTTCATGAAAGCGGTGTGCGGCGTACGTGCGGCGAGGGTACAGCATAGAGTATATGCGGTATGCGGGAGTATATAAGGGATATATGTGGTTTTGGATTATTATATTTCATTAAACTAATTATATAGAAAATGACATATTGAGATCATAAATTAATTGTATGGAGTAGGCACGTATATACGTTTACATATAGACACATTAATATCCATGTATGTATGATGTGTGATATGCGTATATATGTATATATGTATATATGTTTATATATGGAATGTGTTTGTAATATATGTACAAATACTAAAATGTAATACGTGTAAAGCGTGTGTATAAATGTGAATAAATCAAAATATATATACATATACAAATATGTGATTATATATTTAGGTATATTGTATATGTATGTATACATGTTAATATATCAAAAGGTATTCATATAAATGTATAGATGTGTGGAAATTTTTGTAAGCCTTACAATGTATACATATAAATCAATGACTATATATTTAAATTTAAATATATAATGAAATGTGTGTGTGTGTGACCAACACTCCTAATATACTTTAATATGTGTTATTTGTTCCAAAATTACCTCTAAACTCGATGCATGTTTTTAAGATTACTAAGACTTTACATGTAGATTAACATTCTTTCCTTATATTGTCTCAATGCAGGATCTCCAAGACGTAGGATACGAGTGGTTGGAGATATGAAGGTGAAGATGGTTTGAGGACACCTCATTCTTCTCTAAACATAGGAAGTGCAACCTCCTACCACACCTCTTATCGATATGTTGTCTCCACCACACCTCCTTCTGTTGAGTCTGCCGCCCATGTCCTATTAGTATTATGAGCGGCAGAAAAGATGATGCCCAACTAAAGTATCTGCTGCTATGGTTTCTCACGAGACTGATGATCCACCAAAAGTCAATGGTAATACGGATTCCACTGTGCTTTCAGATATTGATTTATCTATTACTTTGCAAAAAACACATGGATTAAACGTGAAAGATCATATTTCTCAACATGTCTCCACAGATCATCTGAATACTCCAATGGCATGGTTCACCATTGGAAGCATTGTCCTCCATCTGTCCCAAAATCTGTCCAGAAAGCACTAAGGTATTCTAGGTGGAAGTAAGCTATAATGAAAAGATGAATGCTCTCCAATCTCGAGGAACATGGGATGTTATTGATCTTCTTATGGGGAGTAACCTTGTAGGCTATCATTGGGTTTTCATGGTATAATACTTGTTAAACAACTGAGCACCTGAAAGCCAAACTTTTGCCAAAGGGTACACACAAGAATATGAAGTTGACTACTTTGAAACTTTTTCTCTTGTTGATCGCCTCAATTTTGTGTGTATTTTGAATTATATTGTTGTAAATCAAGCTTAGCATTTACCTCATCTGAACATAAAAGATGTTATTATGCATGGAGACTGTTGTAGAATGCTTACATGACGCAACCTCCAGAGTATGTTGCCCAAGGGAGTATACACGGAAAGAATGTCTTTTAAAAAAGGTTATCTATGGCCTAAAGCAGATCCCTATGCATGACTTAATATATTGTCCCTTATACTGAGTATATTTGGCTTTTCTTAATCTCAATATGATCAATCTGTTTTTATCAAAACCATCGATACTAGCATTGTCATTCTCATTGTTTATGTGGACAATATCATTTTAAGTGGTAGCGATGACACATGTATCGTTGATACGAAGAAGTATCTTATGCAACACTTTGTTACCAAAGACCTCATACGTTTGTGGTATTTTCTTGGCATTGAAGTGGCACACAATAAGGATGGGCTAACCTAGGAAGTGTCATTGACAAACAGCTTGTCATGTTCTGAGATATTTCAAAAATGAACCTGACCTTAATGTTATTGAGTATTGTCATGCAAATTATGTAGGAAGTAAATACGACATAATATCTACCTTCAGATTTTGTACAATTGTGAAAGGTAATCTAGTTACTTGAGGAAGCAACAAACAAAATGTTGCTGCCAGATCTAGGGCTGAATCAGAATATTATGTAATGGCACATGGTACTTGTTAGCTTTTGTTATTTAAATGCATTCTTGATAACTTTGGCTTTCTTATCACCTATGTTATTCGAATAGACTATGACAATTAGTCAGTTACCTTCATCGCTAGCAATAACGTATATCATGAAAGGACCAAGCATATATAAGTAGATTGCCACTTTCTATGTGATATTGTGATGACCCAGTAGATCACCATACCAACTAATGAGCAAGTTGCACACATCTTCAATAAGCCCCTCTCCGAGAAGAGAGTTCAAGAGCTATGCTACAACCTGGACATGATATATATCTATGCTCTAGTTTAAGGGGGAGTATTGAGATATATGAATGACGTTATTATCGTTTATAGAGAAACTGAGAATGGTTTATTGAGTGAGTAAAACAATGTACAACACAGTCTCTTATATAATAGAAGAGAATAGAGACTAAAGCAGAGGTGAGCAATATGGGACTAAACTACAGAAGTGAAAAGCATAAGTGAGGCACATGCTATGCACATGACACTCAACAAAACATAACAGAACACAGCATATCTCTATACTCCCCCTCAAGCTGGAGCGTAGATGTCGAACATGCCCAACTTGTCAACTAGAGTCTGAAAACGAGCTTTGGGAAGTATCTTCGTGAAGATGTCCGCAACTTGTTTGTCAGTGTTGAGATATGGAGTACAAATTCGGCCAGAAAGAATTGCTTCTCGAACAAAGTGACAATCGGCCTCAATATGTTTCGTCCTCTCATGAAAAGTGGGTTTGCTCGCAATAACAATGGAGGCCTTATTGTCACAAAACATCGGTATAAGGCTGGAATAGGATATATCAAACTCCTGAAGGAGACTCGGAACCCACAGAAGTTTGCATTCAGTATGAGCCATTGCTCGGTATTCCGCCTCTGCACTGGATCTGGCGATAACAGACTGCTTTTTGCTTCGCCATGTGACAAGGTTTCCACCAACAAATGTACAGTATCCTGATGTTGATTTACGATCAAAACAACTTCCTGTATAGACAGAGTCCGAGAAGCCAGATAGGTTGCAGTGGCCATGCTTCTTATACATCAAGACTTTTCCTGAGAACTTTTAAGATATCGCAGAATATGGCATATAGCATCCCAATGACATTGTCGGGGTTTATCAAGATACCGGCTGATGAATCCGACAACAGCAGTATGGTCAGCTCGTGTGACAGTCAAATAGATAAGCTTGCCTACCAACCTCCTGAACTGGTGATGATCAACATAGGGAGGAAAGTTTGCATCATTCCAGTCCATGTTTGGGTCAAGTGGAGTGTTAGCTGGTTTGCAGCCTAGCATGCCAGTTTCCTGCAAGAGATCAAGTACATATTTTCTCTGAGAGAGACATAGTCATGTAGATGATCTGGAGACTTCAATGCCTAAGAAATACCGAAGCTTTCTGAGATCTTTAGTGACAAAGTGTTTCTCTAAGTAGGTTTTAGTTTCCTGTATACCCACAGTATCACTGTCAGATAAGATAATATCATCCACATAAACAATAAGAATGACAAGTCCAGTCACTATCTTGCAAATAAAGACTGAATGATCAGAATGAGAACGACGAAAGCCAAAGTTGACTAATATCTGGCTGAGCTTGTCAAACCATCAGGTTGATATTTAATAGTAAAGACCCAGTGACAGCCCACTGTAGGGCAAGAAGAATGGCGATCCACAAGCTCCTACGTCTTGCGATCACATAGTGCTTGCATTTCCTGGTCCATTGCCTTCTTCCATGTAGGAATAGTAAGAGCCTCTGTAGCATTTTTAGGAATGGTGACAGTAGAAATTACAAAAGTGAAGCAGGCAAAGTTGTTATGCAGATTGTCAGAAGTGCAGTAATGACTGATAGGATGTTTAGTACAGGAGCGAACACCTTTCCGCAAACTGATAGGAAGGTGCAAGTCAGAGGTTACCTCAGTGTTTGTTTGATCATCCGCAGAAGCAAGAGGGGCCATGGAAGGAGTGCTTGTCTTCGGCCGGCGTTTGTATACTTGCAGTGGACACTTGTCAGGCTTGTTAGAAACAGATAAATCTTCAACAATGTCTGGTAGAGGTGTTGGTGCCAACACATCATGAGATAGGCTTGCTCCATCCTCATAAAAGAAGGGAATATGCTCAAAAAAGATCACATTCGCACTGACAAACCACTGTCTGAGTATCGGATCAAAGCAACGATAACCTTTTTGAGTTCTCGAATAACCCAAAAAAATGCTTTTAGTAGACCGAGGGTCAAGTTTTGACATTCCTGGGCGTAGATTTTTAACAAAGCAGGTACACCCAAAAATGCGAGGTGGAACAGAAAAAAAGAGGTGCATCAGGAAACAAAATTGAGTAAGGTATCCGATTTTGTAAAACAGAAGAGGGCATACGATTTATAAGAAAACATGCCGTAGTGACTGCCTCAGGCCAAAAACGGTGAGGAACTTTATAATGGATAAGAAGAGTATGAGCAACCTCTAATAGATGGCGATTTTTGCGTTCAGCAACACCTTTTTGCTGTGGAGTATATGGGCAAGTGGTTTGGTGAATGGTGCCATGATCATAACAAAAGGAAGTGACAGATTTCTGCATAAATTCCAGGGCATTGTCGGTAGGGAGAATTTTGATAGTTTTATTGAATTGGGTCTGTATTTCAGAAAAGAAAATGCGGATATTGTCCAAAACAGTTCCGATCTTTAAGCAAAAATAGACAGGTAGCACGGGAATAATCATCAATAAATGTCAAAAAACATTTAACACCAGTTTGACTCGGGACAGAGCATGGACCCCAGATGTCCGCATGAACAATATCAAAAATATCTTTAGACCCAAGTTCTTTCTTAGCAGGAAAGACAGACCTCGTTTGTTTTCCCAAAACACAAGTTTCACAAGAGAAATTGTTTTCAACTTATGCAGGAAATAAAAGCTTCAATTTAGCAGCAGACGGATGACCCGGCCGGAAGTGCCACTGAAGTCCTGAGATAGATGTAGACAAGAGAGCTGAAGCTGCAGGCGGTCCATCCAAGTAGTAAAGTCCATCTGGTCCTTCATGGCCCGAACCAATCCTCATCTTCGTGCGGAGATCCTTCAAAATACAGCCAGAGGGATCAAACTTAATAGAGCACTGAAGTTGTTTAACAGTTTTACTGACAGATAATAAATTAATAGGAAATTGTGGTATGTATAAAACAGAGTTAAGATTCATCTTGCGAGATAGAGGAACTGTGTCAACGCCATGAACATGCGTTTTCCAACCATTAGCAACCGTGATCGATGGAATATTCGAGGTTTTAGACAGAGCAGAAAATAAGTGGATGTCGCCTGCCATGTGGACAGACGCACCAAAAAAAATACACCACTTATGGTTACCAGCAGAGGGAGACGCAAGCATTGCAGAAGAACCAGCAGCAGATGTCGAAGGCAGTTGAGTCATGCGCTCCTGGAAGAATTTCTCGAATTCAGAGCGAAACCAGTCAGTGGTCGGAGGAGCAACTGGTGGATCGGATGCAGCTTCAATAGTAGCTTCAATAGAGGCCTGGTTTGCCCAGGCTGGCTTGTCGTGCTTCATTCAGCACCTATCTTCAGTGTGATTGTCATGACCACACCAGTTGTAGTAGCGAGGTCCAGTAGCTTGACCTCGTCCAGGAGCAGTAGAAGCGCCTCTTCAGCCAGAAGGGGGTGGACGTCCTCCACGACCACGTCTACGACCGTGGCCACGTCCAGAATCAGCAGTGCGAGCAACCAAAGCAGGATGCTCAATAGCGGGAGTAGAGGATACAGATGGCAGTCGTTGAACTCTCTTGAGAACATCACAAAGAGTCGGCAGAGGGTCACTTGACAAAATTTGATCAACCACGCCCGAAAAAGAAGTAGGTAGGGCAGCCAGGAATTGGACTAGTTGGAGTTCATTGCGCTGCTTTTGAACCTCTTTGATGTCAGCAGTCAGCGGATGATAGATTGCATACTCATTCCAGAGAGCAGAACATTGGTTGTAGAAATCCTCAATAGACGCATCTGAAGAGTACTCCTTGGCCAGGTTTTTGAAAATTTCAAAAACCCGTTTAGGATTTTGTTGATGCGAGTAGACATGAGACAACTAGTCCCACATTGCTTTGGCATCATGAAGACACAGCAGAGACTGACTAATGCGTGGCTCGATGCTATTGAGAAGCCAGGACACAACACTAGAGTCGTCTTTGGACCATTGAGCATAGGCCTATTTGGTCTTTTCGTCAGCAGTAACAGCAGGAGCAGCAGGAGGATCAGTGGTAAGATGGGAGTATCGGCCTTGAGCCTTCACATAGAGCACAAATGACGCCGACCACGGATGGTAGTTCGAACCATCGAGCTTGACGGTGGTAACACACGGAGAGAGAGGAGGCTCAACTGAAGCCATACTGAGCAGAAGCAGGTAGTAACGAGGTGGTGGTGTAGCAGCAACAAGCAGTAAATAATTAACCCACTAAGGGGCAGTAACAGAAGCAGGGATCTGACACATCAGATCAGAGGAACCCGTGTCGGGCAGATAAATGGATAAAGGAACCTACGCCTGCATGAGGAAATCAATATCCCATCATGAGGTGCAGGTAGCGAAAGAACCGGAGAGTTGGGAGACTCTCAACGTGGGATAGCTATGGCTGTCCGGAAGAATGTTCGAGCAAAAAGGAGAAGAGGGAGGGTGGTGTCTATTGGGGAAGCAGATGGAGGAGAGGAGCAGCCCGGCGGCGGCGGGTAGAGGAGTGAAGAGGGGCGGCGGAGGTGGAGAAGAGGAGGGGCGGCGGCAACATGTGATGGGAGGTTGGCGGCAACAGGGGAGAAGGGGAGGGGCGACGGGTGGTGCAGAAGGGAGGGGAGGAGTGGGCAACGAGTGGAGAAGGGAGGGGAGAGGTGGGCGGCAGGTGGAGAAGGGAGAGGGGTGGGTTGCGGGCTGCAACGGCGGCAGGCAAGGGAGGTGAGGGTGGCGGCTGCGGCGGGGGGGGGGGGTTAGGTCTGAGGAGATAGGGGCAGGGTGGGAAGAAAAAAAATGGAGGACCGGACCTGCTAGAGAAACTGAGAATGGTTTATTGAGTGAGTAAAACAGTGTACAATACAGTCTCTTATATAACAGAAGAAAATAGAGACTAAAGCAGAGGTGAGCAATATGGGACTAAACTACAGAAGTGAAAAGCATAAGTGAGGCACATGCTATGCACATGACACTCAATAAAACATAATAGAACACAACATATCTCTATATCGTTCTTAATGTATTTCTTTATTGTATTTTTCCTATTTCTTTAGCTTCATGTAATATGGGCCCGTTGGAATTTTATCCGCTTCCTTGTATCCCCCCCTATATATAGGAGAGGTCTGTCTTTTATCAATACAACAATATGATCAGCCACATCATTGTGAAGAGCGTGAAGCTTTAGATTTCTTCATGTGAACATAACATGATCTCTAGCCAATAGGTGTATGGAGTCATGGAAGGAAACTAATTGGGCCAATTCATGCCCTATATAAGGTCCCTTAACTGGCCATATGTCAATGTTTGAACTGGGACTGAAATCTAAACTAGTATTAGTTTTTTCTTCTGAAAAAACTCAGGCTGATGGATCCAATAACGGTATATATAAGCCCTATATTGAGTGTGCGCAAAGATACAAAATATAACATTTTCGGCATATATATACCAGCTCTCCCCCTCAGCACATATATCTGTGTTGCTAAAATGTAGAAGTACTTTCTTTTTGACAGTTTACTTTTCACTTATGTAATTCGTGTATGCATATATAGAAATTCTAACAGTGAACTTCAACAACTTTACCAAATACATATCTTGTTTATCATTTTGTTTATACAGGTACAAAAGTTTATTAGCATTAATATTCATACATAAAAAATCAATAGAAACAAAAAACTGCAAGAACTGTAAACATGCTATCATAGGTTCAAATGTGAGCCAGACGTTTAAGAAATTAGGCAAGTAGGTGATGCCTAACTAATGCAGGATGGATCGGAAGTTCTGCTTTTGATTAAGAGCATCCCGGCCAACTACTTTGTTGAGTTAAAGCAAGTTCGTATATGTTAAACCACAATATTGTTGTATGGAGGACAGCAGACACCTCCCAATATCTGTCTGTGGAACTCGCTATTTCTTGGTACTTTGTCCAATGTAACTGCAAGGAACATATTCCAACACTTCAGTATATGTTCATTACGATTGAATCCAGTGTTGGGAGTAGAATTGTTAAAATCGATTATCTTCTAATTCAGTTCCGGTGCTATAAGCAGGCAGCAGCTAGGTATACCATTTGAACTATAAAGAACAGTGGCAATTTTATCCAGCTCGTCAAAAGTAAACTAAGTTTTGGATGCAGGATACGGAAATATTTAGAGGATGAAGAGTGAGACTTAACGAGGTATCTAACCCTTTTTGTCCAGCACCAGGTGCTGGCATTGGAGACTGGGAGCTTTCCCTAACCGCTCCCACCTCCTTTAATAAAGATGAATGATGAATCTGGGGAGTGTATATACCAAAAACAACATACATATGTGTTGCTAAGATGTAGAAGTATTTTATTTTTGATAGTTTACTTATATATTTCGGTAGTTCATGTATTATATATAGAAACTCTGAACAGCGACATGCAGCAATTTTACTGTATATATCTCGTTTGCCATTTCGATTATACAGGTACAAAGTTTACTAGCAATGATATTCATTCATCAGAAATGTTTAGGACCGAAAACTGCAGGTACTGTAAACATGCTACCATAGACTCAAATCTGAGGCGGACATTTACGAAATTAAGCAAGCAACCCATGCCCAACGTATGTAAAAGGGGCGAAAGTTCTGCCTTTGACCAAGAGTATTCCACCCGACTACTAGTGTTGAATTAAAACACGTTTGTATATGTTGAACCACAAAATCGCTGTATGGAGGGCAGCAGATACCCCTCAAGATCTGACTGTAAAAACTTTGTCTAATGTAACCGCAAAGCTCGCAAGGAACAAAATTATACACTTAGATATTTGTTCATTACGACTCCAAATCCAGTGTCGGGAGTAAAATTGTTAGAATCGATTATCTTCTAATTCAGTTTCAGTGCTAAAAGCAGCAACCAGGTATATTTTTTGAATTATAAAGAGCAGTGGCAACTATCAACCAGCTCGTCAAAAATAAACTAAGCTTTGGAAGCACGATAACCAAATATCTAAAAGATGAAGAGGCAGAGTTAACGAGGAACTAAACCACATATCTCACGTAATAGGTCCAGGGAGTGGAGGCAGGGAGCCTCCCGAATGCGTCCCATTCTCTGTGGAATTTGAATCTGGGAACGTATATACCAAAAATAGCACGTTAGCTCTAGCTTCATGAGCCTACTTTGCTCTCCAAAAACATAAAAGGTGGAAGCGCAGAGAAATACCTGTGTTATTGTCTGTTTGACCAGCCGACATAACGAAGCCCAGGGCCAGAAAAATAACAAAGGGTACCAAGAACCCACTCTTCATAAACACAAATGTTCCAATGAATGGCTTCATTGCTCGAATTCTGCTGCAAAAACAGTATCTGACAGGAGCATCTCAGTGGTTCACTTCGAATCCAAGACCCACGCTCGACAGAGATGTATGGTATACTGGAAGCGCAAGGGTTGATACGACCTTGGGGAAGAAGAAGACCACAAGTCTACGGGGGCCAGAAAGCAGAAAGGAGACGAGATCATATACTATGGGTCTAATGCGAAAGCGGAACATGGAATGATAATACATTTCCCGCGGGGACCTCACAAGGGGGGAGGTCGGGGAACAACTATGAGGAGGTAGCGGCGGGAGAGGGGGTGGACTGGTCGTCGGGTAGTCGTTGCAGTTATTGGTCATCACATAGTAAAGAGATACATAAATAAGAAAAATATTTTCTAACACTCCCCCTCAAGCCAGAGCATTACATATCATGCATGCCCAGCTTGGAAGTCATATGCTTGAAAGTTGAAGATGGAAGTGGCTTGGTGAAGATATCTGCCACTTGCTGACCAGTCCGAACATGAGGAGTCTAAATCTTCTTGGAGAGCACTCAATCACGAACAAAGTGGCAGTCCACTTCTATGTACTTGGTCCTCTCATGAAACACCGGATTGCTAGCAATATGAATGGCTGCCTGATTATCACATAAGAGAGAAATAGGGGTCTCAACAGACACTCCCATTTCTGACAAAACAGACACAACCCACTGTAGCTCACAACAAGCATGTGCCATGGCACGATATTTGGCTTCTGTGTTGGACCGTGCTACCACATTGTTTCTTGCTCCTCCAAGTCACCAAATGTGACCCAAGAAACACGCAATATCCAGAAGTAGAATGTCTATCTCCAACATCACCAGTCCAATCAGCATCAGTAAACCCAGTGAGTTTCAAGGATGTATGTGTGAGATTCTGCCCCGTAAAGTAAGGCCCTTCCCTGGAGATCCTTTGATATTACCAAAGAATCCGGGTAACTGCCATCCAATATGACATCTTAGGTGCACTCACGAACTGACTAACAACTCCAACAGCATAAGAAATATCATGTCGAGTAACTGTCAAGTAGATCAGTTTCCCTACAATCCTTCTATACTTTGTTGGATCAGAAAACTCATTGTCATCAGAAATAGAAGTCTTGATATGATAATCCATAGGAGTGGAGACAGGTTTGCATTGTGCCATGCTTGTCTCTGCAAGTAAATCAAAGACATACTTCCGCTGATAGAGGTTTGTACCTTTTAATGGAGCGTAGGACTTCTATGCCAAGAAAATAGCGAAGATTACCTAGATCTTTCGTCTGAAATTGTGTGTGCAGCCATGTCTTGAGCTGTAGAATGCCAGTAGAGTTATCACCGGCGATGACATTATCATCTACATAAACAGTTAGAATAATGGTGCCACTTGAAGACTTATGCACAAAGAGAGAGTGATCAGTAGAAGACCGGGTGAACCCAAATTGTATAAGTGCATCACTGAATTTATCAATCCATGCCTGAGGTGACTACTTCAGACCATACAAGGATTTCTTTAGCTTCCACACCTTCTGACACTCCCCCTGAGCAACATACCCAGGAGGTTGCTCCATGTACACCTCCTCAAGTAGATCACCATGAAGAAAAGCATTCTTGACATCCAGCTGAAGAAGAGGCCAGTGACAATGAGTAGCAACAGAAATAAGAATCTGCACAGAATTGAGCCGAGCCACTAGAGAAAAGATCTCAAAGAAGTCAACACCATGTGTCGAGTGTACCCCTTTTCTACCAGATGTGCCTTCAAGCGATCAATAGACCCATCGGGTTTCTGTTTCACAGTATAAACCCATCGGCAGCCCACAACAGACTTGCCGGGAGGAAGATTCACCAAGTCCCAAGTAGAGTTCTCATGAAGTGCGGCCATCTCACTGTCCATAGCTTGGACCCAACCATCATGTCGGGTTGCTTCCTTATAAGAACGAGGAACCGACGTAGAGTCCAGTTGAAGAGCAAACGTGCGAGCTGCAGTTAATAAATGAGATAAGCAACACACATTCGCCAAAGGATGACGGATAGTGCAGGACCGGACACCTTTTCGAGCTACAATTGAAAGGTGTAAATCTGAAACTGAAGCATCAAGAGAACTCTCAGGAGAAACAGGTACCTCAGGAGTGGCAGACGATGAGGAGGCATGTTGCTGGACTGGTGACACTACATCCTCTTGGCGACGCCCTGCTCGCCTGGTGTAAACTAGAAGAAAGGATGGGGGCGGTGGTGGAGGTGGTGGTGGCGGGGTGATATTGAGAACACTCTCATCACACCGTACAGGAAGTGGTGGCTCTCTCTCACGCTCAAATATGTATTCACTTTCAGGATTGTGCTCCCCCTCACTTTGAACAGAGTCACTAAAGAACAGGGCAGACTCATGAAACATAATGTCAGCCGACACAAAAAGACGACGAAGACGAGGACAATAACATATGTATCCCTTCTATGTGGGAGAATATCCCAGAAAGACGGTGTGAATTGTGTGAGGAGACAACTCGTCAGCGCGTGGATCAAACACGTGAAAAAACACAGTGCATCCAAACACACGAAGAGGAACAGGAAAAGGTTGTTCGTCAGGTCGTAAGACAGAGAAGGGAGTAGCCCCTTGTAAGACGGAAGATGGTTGACGGTTAATCAAAAAACAGGCACTAAGAAGAGTATTAGACCAATATTTCTTAGGCACACATTTGAAACAACAGAGTACGGGCTACATTAAATAAGTGATGGTTTTTGCATTCAGCAACCCCATTTTGTTGGGGTGTATGAGGACAAGTCGTCTGGTGAACCATGCCAACAAAATTACAGAACGTAGAAACAGCCTTTTGAACATATTCAAGAGCATTATCAGTACGAAGAATCTTAGTGTTAAAGAGTCTATATTAGCCTATTTAGTTAATAGGTTAATTAGTTAGTGGGCCTTTAGTGTCTCGGTCCGTTTAGATTACTTGGGACACAAGTCTCAGGGTTTCTCCCTTGCTCCTATATATAGGACAAGGGTGTCCAGTCTTGTATTCATCTAATCCCATTGCATTCAATCCAATCTTATTCTTCACATGGTATCAGAGCCGTGAAGAGTAACGACGGTGTGAACAGTAACTTCGGCGGTGAACAGTAACTTCGGGGAGAACAGTTCAACGAAGTGAACAGTAATTCCTACGTGAACAAAGTACGTTCGCTCCTGAGGAAAACCTAGCAGCCGTCCTCCCTTCCCTCTCCTAGCCGGCGCCCACAACAACCCTAGACGTAGCCGCCGCCTTTCTTTGAGAGAACAACCGCGGGCTCTCCCCGCCTACGGGCGGCCGTCGCCATGGCCTAGGTCGGCTGCCCGCTAGGCAATTCCGGCCTATAGGGCTCTTTCTTCCCTTTCATAGCTACTCTCTAGCCGCCATATCCGACGGTAATATCCAACGCCACCATCATCTCCTCCATCTGCCGCCAGCCGCTGCAACCAGCAGCAATAGTTGTTGTCGTCGGCCAGCAGCCGTAGCTATCTGTGCTACCACCAGCAAACAGCAGCACTATCGTCAACATCTGCGCCGCCCATCTGCAAAGAGCAGCGCCATCGTCAGCCGCCATCCACAGAAACCCGTCGATGTATGCAGCAGCAATAGTTGTTGCCCCCAGTCGCCGGCCTCCAGAAACCATCACCGCTGCGGGCAACAACAACAGTCGACGTTGTCGTCGGCCTAGCCGCAGCCACCCGCTGCTGCTGTAGCCACAGCCAGCCAGTCCAGGCGCCGCCGGCCCTCTTCCGTCGGCCGTCTCCAGCAGCCGCCATCTGCCGCAGTGTCAATACTAGTTGTTGCACAACAGCCGCCTATCAGCAGACATCCCCGTCGAAACCATCACAGTCATTATCGTCGTCGCCGTGTTCGTCTGCTGCAGAGTTGTTGCCTCTTCATCCAGCAGCCATATCCCCAGCCAACGATCGCACTCTTCAACCGACGTCTCATCATCCTGGCTCCCAAGTTAATTGTTGTTGTCTACTGCGAGCGGTCACCCATCACTCCCCATCGCTACCAAACAACCATGTTTATTGCCCACATATGCATTATTCCTATCTCTATTCGGATCCTTAATCGGTCCTATCTTTTGCTAATCGAATCCCATTTTGACCCTAATCGGATTTTTCGGGTCGGGATCAAATCCATTTAATTTTCTACCCGGATCTTACATTGACCCATTTAGCATATTCTCTCCGTTTATCGGTTTCCATTCTCCACATTTTTATACATCTCCATATCACAAAATCCTCTCAAATCCACAAATTCCTTTCCCACCCACCCATATCTTGTGTGTATCCCTTTCCACAGTGCGGGGGGGTCATGTATCCATTTCTCCACACCAAACACTCACTCTAATCGTATTTGGTGTGCAGGGGGATAGAGAGGAGAGGAAGAGATGAGAAGAGAGAGAACAAGAGAGAGAGAGAGTGTGTGAGAGAGAATATGTATGAGAGAGAGTATGAGATGAGATGATGATAAATGTATTCAGGTTATATGTTCCAGGTTATCTTTATGGAGCTTCGTTCAGCACATCTGTTCTCTACTTCCAGACAGCATTGAAGGATCTTCATTCAGCGTCAACACCGAGCTATCCACGTTCGTACCGCGTTATGTACGTCAAGTGTTGATGGTGTACTTCTTCAGCTGCATTTACATGAGATAGATGGGTGCTTCTTCAGACTTCTCAGAAGCTTAGCAATTTCAAACCTGCCAAGTCTACACCTGCAAGGTTGATAGTTCATCCAGAGATATCTTCACCGAGCTGCTTCATCACTTCTTCTCCGAGTCGCATCTGCGATTTCGACATCACCTGTTGCTGATCTTCTTGGGACTTTCCTTGATGAATGATATCTCCTTTCCTGTCAAGCCCCCAAGGCTCATGCGCCAGAGCTATGGTACCTACATCGTATCACCAGCATATCGTTCGTTCGTGTTCGTGCCACGTTATGCACGTCTTCCCAGACAATTTGAAGATTCCTCTACTGCTTCATCGACATTGGGCATCCGCGTTCGTGTCGCGTTAAGTACGTAATCCAATGAAGATGACGTAGTGATGGTGTTGAGGATCGTCTGCTCCAAGTGGTGAATTACTACTGCAGTATTCAGGTCCCATTTCAGGTGTTCTTCATTCCAGATGCACTCCACAAAGACCTTCATCATAGCTCGAGGATCTCCAACCTGCAGAATTCAATTTCAAAGAAAAGAGGCGCCATCGTATGATTCAGAGGGAGTATTAATTAAGGGGGAGTATCAATTTTTGTATGGGGAGTGATATTTATCTTTTATCATTTCTATCTTTTCTTTTATCGAGTCTTGTAACCTCCAAGCTTTGGACATGTGTTTCACCCATGCTCCAGCTTGAGGGGGAGTGTTAAAGAGTCTATATTAGCCAGTTGATAGGTTAATTAGTTAGTGGGCTTTTAGTGTCTCGGCCCGTTTTGATTACTTGGGACACAAGTCTCAGGGTTTCTTCCTTGCTCCTATATATAGGACAAGGGTGTCCAGTCTTGTATTCATCTAATCCCATTGCATTCAATCCAATCTTATTCTTCATACTTAGTATGAGCATTAAACTGGATTTTTATTAACTGATGAAAAGTTTGAATAATAGACAAGACTTCATCATGAGACTTAAGTAAATAAACCCAAGTCATGAGGGAGAAATCATCAATGAAAGACATGAAATATCGAAAGCCATTATAACTTGGCTCTTTAACAAGACCCCAGACATCACTGTGAGTAAGATCAAAAGGACCCTTAGAGTGTTTCATGATGCGACTCGGAAAAGAAATGTGATGATGTTTGCCTAACTGGCATGACTGACACTCTAACGACTTAATTGAGGCTAAGCTTGTACGGTGCCACACGCCCAGACGCTTCTGACAGAACCATCATCTAGTGTCACAGAAGAATGTGGGATATATGAGTCAGAGGAATGAATCATAGATCGTATACCCGTCATATGTTGGGAGGCCCCGGAATCCACTACCCATGTAGAGGATGGATGAGAGGCGACAAGTGAAGTCCCCTGGTTACCTGCATCTGAAGCTAAATTGACGGAGGCGGCAAGGGAAGCTTGTTGGGTAGCCTATAGAAGACGATCATACTCCTCCTTGGAGATTGTGACGTCTGATTGCACCTGCTTAGAACTGCCAAATGCAGATGCTCCATATGAATTTGCCGTATAATGCGCAGCTCCAGTTGGAGGTCGTCGATGCATAGAATAGCATTTTTCCTCTATATGTCCAAGTTTCCCACAGAATACATTTTGGACGATTTCCTCCAGCACCTCGTCCCATTCCTTTGGCAGCGGCAGCAAGAGGAGCCTGAGTCTTAGTGTGAAGGTTTCCTGGAGTGGCAGAAAAGGACTCAAATGATGACTGTTGAATTCGTACAAAGGCTTCTTCAAGACTTGGTAGTTTGTCTGTAGCTAGAATAACACTCCTAGCTGAGGCATACACAGGATTTAAGCTGGATAGAAATCTTGTTGTCACTAGATCATCTCAGTCCTTCATCTGATCATCAGTCTTTAACGGCTAGTAAAAGTTGAGTTCTTGAGAAATAGACTGGATAGTACCAAAATAATCCTCAAGAGAGCGACTATTTTATTCTCTGCAAAGAGGCAATCATAAACAATATAAAGACGAAGAGCATTCTTCTCATGAGAAAAATGTTTCTTTGCAGCTTCCCAGATTTGTTTGGTTGTAGAATAGAACATGAATCTAGACACAATCTGAGGCTCAATGATATTCCATAGCCATGACTTTACCAGCCCGTTGTTTTTCCGCCAATTAGGTTAGTCCTTGTTACCTTCATCAGGAGGCTCCGACTCAATGATGTCCACCTTCTCACGAGATTCAAGCACAGTGTATAAAGCATTCATCCAAAGGAGATAGTTCTGTGAGTTAAGCTTCACAAAAGTGATCTGAGATTGGTCGTCGTAGACGACTGTAGTGGAAGCAGGCTTGGCATCTCCCACGTTGAGAAATCAAGAAAACAATAGCAGACAAAGTGAATAACAAGTTGTGTCGAGGATAAAACAAGTCATGTCTAGGTAGTGCACGAGGTGTCTGTTTTTCTGCACGTCGTATGAGTTGACACAAAAAATACTCCCAGTGCTTAACACATCGTGTCTGATTTTTCACACGCAGTGTGAGTTGCCAAAGACTCCTTCCGAAATTCTCACACGTCGTGTTGCTAAGGGACACGTTGTGTCTAGTTTTGGAGGCATAACTTTCACCAGCTATGACACGTCGTGTCAAGAATGAGACACGTTGTGTCTTCTGTGAACAGTGTCGTCAGAACAGAAGTATTTCGACGGCAACACGCCGTGTCGCCTGGGATGCACGCCTTGTACAGTGGCGTCATACGTATACATCGATAGGAATTGGCTCTGTCAACAATGAAAATAGACTCCGGGAAGACGCGTCGGAGAGAGGATACCCCCGGGAAGACGCGTCGGGGAAAAGGTAACGGGAATTAGCGTCGCCACAAGTCACTTGATGATGTGAAACTGACGCATTAGCAACCCCGAGAGATGTAGGCACTCGTCCACGTACGGGGACTACGTAGAGAGAAAAGAGGATGAGAAAGAAGGTGCTCCTCTCTTTGGAATAGAACGAGGGGTTCTCCTCTCCTTCAAGCAGCCACCATGCCTTGACGGATCGGAGGACAAGCTGCTCGATGAGGAGAACCTCTGACGGTTGTCCTGTTGCGCCAGCAACGGAGGATACAACCGGAGAAGGAGACACGAAGAAGGAGAATGGGTGGAGGGGAGGAAGAGGCGGCGGCTAGGGTTGCAGCAGCCGGATATGCTCTGATACTATGTGAAAGGATTTGGGTCAAAGTGATACCGGTTAGGGTGCGCTCTCCTTTATTATATAGACAAAGACTATTTACATAGTAGACCCAACAGGAAAAGGAAATCGTAAAGAGATACATAAATAAGAAAACTACTAACACGGAGAAAAAGCGGGCAAAAGTGGGAAAAAAGCGGGTTAAGCGGCAAAAAGCGGTCGTTTTTCTTCAATTTGCTTCACAGCCACTTTAGGGGGGTTTAAACGGACAGGACCTATTGGCGATTAAGCAGCCGCTCAGGACGATTTTTAAACATTGTTTATAGCTATATTCTTTTGGCCAGTCACGCTCTGACTGGTAGAGACCCCAAGCATGGTTTAATGTATCGTCTATCATGCTAAGCAAACTTGGCTTTTCTCAATCTTAGTTAGTATGATACTATGATCATTTTTTTCTATCAAAACTATTGGTTCTAACATTGTCATTCTTATTGTTTATGTGGATGATGTCATTTAAACTGCTAGTGATGACACATGTATTGCTGATACGAAGAAGTATCTTACGCAACAATTTCTTAGCAAAGACCTCAAATGTTTGTGGTATTTTCTTGGCATTGAGGTGGCCCACAGTAAGAATGGGCTATGTTTGTATCAAAGGGAAGAGGCATGAATTCTTGGATGCCAACATCCAATCTCTCCTATGGACCAAGCACACGATTTATGGTCAGAAACTACTCAACTTTTAGATGACAAATTTAGTCACGAGAAGTTGGTTGAAGGAAAATTATATATCATGTTGTTGTTAGGCCTAACTTATGTTTTGCTTTTAGAATTATCAGTCAGTTTATGGACTGACCTAGGAAGTGTCACTGCTAGAGCTTGTCGTATTCTGAGATGTTTCAGAAATCAACTTGTCCAGTGACTGTTTTACAATAGGAATGGGCACCTTAATGTTATTGAGTATTCTAAAGTAGGTTATGCACGGAGAAAATCTAACAGAAGATTTAACTTTGGATATTGTACCTTCGTAGAAGGTATAGAGATATGTGTTTCTGTTTTCTTGAGCGTCATGTGCCTAGGATATGACTCACTTACTCTATTTCTTATGTTGTTTAGTCCCATATGGGTAGCATCTGAGTCTGTCTCTTTTTCTGTTTGCTATATAAGAGACTACTATGTACACTTTTAGATTCATTCAATAAACAACAATTTCCCGTCTTAACATGGTATCAAGAGCAGGCCTCTATTTTCTCCCACCCTAATTTCCCACCCATGACCTAACCCCCCCCCCAGCAGCCGCCGCCCCCCCCCCGGCGGCAGCCCTGCCCCTGCCCTCTCCACCTCTCCTCCCTTCTCTAACCGACACCTTCTTGAGGTTGCTCGCACCCTCCTCATTCATTTTAAAGTACCCCATTGTTTTTGGCCTGAAGCTATTTCCACAGCGTGCTACCTTATCAATCGCATGCCTTCTTCTGTTTTGAAAAATCAAGTTCCGTACGCCCTTTTATTTCCTGATAAACCTCTGTTCTCTGTGCCGCCTCGCATCTTTGGGTGTACATGTTTTGTGAAAAATCTTCGCCCCGGTCTCACCAAGTTAGATGCGCGTTCTGTGAAATGTGTGTTTTTAGGGTACTCTCGCACTCAGAAAGGCTACCGCTGTTTTGATCCAGTTACGAAACATTGGTATGTTAGTGCGGATGTGATATTCTTTGAACATATGCCCTATTACTCTGCTACCGGGGAACAATTGACTACTGATATTTTGGCTGCCACTCCACTACCGTTAGTCGAAGATCTGCCTCCTGCTACTATGCCTCAGGAACGACCTCTACAAGTATACAAGCGAAAACCGAAGCCCATCACTGCCCCGGCCGAACCAACTCCTCCGTCTGCGGATGATCCACCACCGGCTGAGGTATTTTCTGACTTGGATATTCCTATTAGTTTACGGAAGGGTGTTCGTTCTTGTACTCAGCATCCTATTGGTCGTTTCTGCTCATCTGACAATATCAGTGATAGCTTTGCCTGTTTTACATCTGCTTTATCTGCTGTGACTATTCCTAAAACCGCCGATGAGGCGCTTCGCCATCCTGCCTGGAAACATGCTATGGAACAGGAAATGCAAGCTCTGAATGACCAACATACCTGGGATCTGGTTGACAGAACATCTTCCTGCCACTCTGTTGGTTGTCGCTGGATCTTCACCATTAAATATCAGCCAGATGGTACCATTGAACGTCTGAAAGCTCGTCTCGTGACAAAAGGATATACCCAAACCTACGGCGTTGATTATTTTGAAACATTTTCTCCAGTAGCTCGTCTCAATTCTATTCGCATTCTGATATCTGTTGCGGTAAATAAAGACTGGCCTCTTTTCCAACTTGATGTGAAAAATGTCTTTTTATATGGCGATCTACAGGAGGATGTCTACATGGAGCAACCCCCCGGATTTGTTGCTCAGGGGGAGTCTGCTTCAAAAATTTGTAAACTTCGCAAGGCAATATATGGCTTAAAACAAAGCCCACGAGCATGGTTTGACAAACTCAGTAAAATCTTACTCTCTTTTGGCTTTCGACGGTCGCAGGCTGATCACTTTGTTTTTATACGAAACACTACTGCAGGGCTTGTTATTCTAATTGTGTACGTTGATGACATTATCTTATCTGGCAGCGATAATGCAGGGATTCAAGCAACCAAAAACTATCTAGCACAACATTTTATCATAAAAGATCTTGGTAAATTACGATACTTTTTGGGAATTGAGGTTGCTGATCTTCTGCAGGATTGTGTCTATCACAGCGGAAATATGTTCTGGATTTGTTGCAAGAGACAGGCATGTTAGGCTGCAAGCCAGCCAACACACCTCTGGATCCCAATATGGATTGGGATAGTGACTCTTCTCCTCCATATGCTGACCGCCACCAGTTCAGGAGACTAGTAGGCAAACTTATCTACCTGACTGTCACTAGAGCTGATTTAGCTGTTGTTGTTGGGTTTGTTAGTCGGTATCTTGATAAACCACGGCAATGTCACTGGGATGCTATCTGTCACATTCTTCGATATCTCAAAAATGCTCCTGGGAAAGGTCTATTATACAAGAAACATGGCCACTGTGATCTATCTGGTTTTTCTGACTTTGATTATGCAGGAAGTCGATCTGACAGAAAATCCACATCTGGATATTGTACTTTTGTGGGGGGAAATCTGGTTACATGGCGCAGTAAAAAGCAAACGGTTGTAGCACGATCTAGTGCTGAGGCGGAATATAGAGCGATGGCTCATACTACATGTGAGCTCCTATGGGTCCGCAGTCTTCTGAAGGAGTTTGACATCTCTCCGTCTAGCCCCATCCATATGTTCTGTGACAATAAGGCATCTATTTTTATTGCGAGCAACCGTACATTTCATGAAAGAACTAAACACATTGAGGTTGACTGCCACTTTGTACGAGAAAAGGTTATGTCTGGCCAGATCCACACCCCATATATCAGCACGAAGAAACAACTTGCAGATATCTTCACCAAGGTGCTACCCAAGAATCGCTTTCAGACGCTGATTGACAAGCTGGGCCTCTTCGACATCTACGCTCCAGCTTGAGGGGGAGTATAGAGATATGTGTTTCTGTTTTCTTGAGCTCATGTGCCTAGCATGTGACTCACTTACTCTATTTCTTATGTTGTTTAGTCCCATATGGGTAGCATCTAAGTCTTTCTCTTTTTCTGTTTGCTATATAAGAGACTACTATGTACACTTTAAGATTCATTCAATAAACAACAATTTCCCGTCTTAACAGAAGGTAATCTAGTTACTTGAGGAAGCAACAAACAAGATGTTGCCAGATCTTAGGGTTGAATCAAGACATTGTGCAATGGCACACAGTCTTGTCAGCTTTTGTGGTTAAACTATCTCCTTGCTATCTTTCTATTTTCTATCACCCATGCTATTTCAATGTACTATGACATCCGTGCAGCTACCTTCATTGCTACCAATCTTGTCTATCATGAAAGGACCAAGCATATCTGATTGCCACTTTATTCATGATGTTGTGATGACCAAAAAAATCACCACTCCCTTCATGCAAACTAATGAGAATGTAGACATCTTCATCAAGCCTCTCTTCGAGAAGAGAGTTCAAGAGCTATGCTACAAGTTGGGCAAGATTTATATCTATGCTCTAGTTTGAAGGGGAGTATTGAGATATATATGCCTTTATAATCTCTATTTATGTGTCTCTTTATTGCTATTTTTGGATTCATTTGCTTCATGTAATACGCGCCTGCTAGGGTTTTTTTCCGTGTCCTTGTATCTCCTCCTACATATAGGAGAGAGGTCTGTCTTTTATCAATACAACAATACGGTCACCCACAACATTGTGAAGAGCGTGCAGATTTAGATTTCTTTATGTGAACATAGCATGATCTCTAGCCAATAGTTCTTATGGAGTCATGCAAAGAAACTAATTGGACCAATTCATGCACTGTTTAAAGTCCCTTAACTGGACATATGTCAATGTTTGAACTGTGACTGAAATTCAAGCTAGTATTAGTTTTTTCTTCTGAAAAAAAACTCAGGATGATGGATCCAATCATCCAATAATGCTATATGTAAGGCCTACATAAGTGTGTGCATAGACACAAAATATAACATTTCAGCATATATATTATATATACCAGCTCTCCCCCTCAGTGCATATATGTGTGTTGCTAAAATGTGGAAGTATTTTCTTTCTGACAGTATACTAGGGCTGAGCATCGGTCTAGAACCGGACCGGACCGGACCGCGGACCGAATTTGAACAAATATATGGACCGCAGACCGGACCGTTTCAAGGTAGGACCGGACCGGGACCGGACCGTTTTGTGTTAGGACCGGACCGGACCGGACCGTTTGGACCGTAATCATCCTTTTTTACATGTTTTACAACTTATTTAGTTGTAAAAGGTTGATAATCTTAGTCACTTCTAACAATTATATAACTTTAATATCAAACATTTATACTAGTAGTGATTATATATGTACTTTATTTGTAATTATTACAGAATACACCTTCAAATATACATGAATATTATATAAAAGTCAATCTGCGGTCCGGACCGGACCGGACCGGACCGAAGACCGAATTCATCGAAATTCCCGGACCGCGGACCGGACCGAACACAAAATGGACCGGACCGGACCGGACCGAATTGAGCAGTCCGGTCCGGTTTTGCGGTCTAGACCATTATTTGCTCACCCCTACAGTATACTTATTACTAATGTAATTCATATATGCATATATAGAAACTTTTAGCAGTGAAATTCAACGACTTTACCAAACATATATCTCATTTATCATTTTGTTTATACAGGTACAAAAGTTTATTGGCATTAACATTCATACATTAGAAATCAATAGAAACAAAAACTGCAAGAACTGTAAACATGCTACCATAGATTCAAATCTGAGCCAGACGTTTAAGAAATTAAGCAAGCACGTCATGCCTAACTAATACATGAGGGATCAGAAGTTCTGATTTTGATCAAGAGTATCCCACCCGACTACTCGTGTTGAATTAAAGCAAGTTTGTATATGTTGAACCACAAAATCGTTGTATGGAGGACAGCAGACATCCCACAACATCTGACTGTGGAATTCTATTTCTCAGTACTTCGTCCAATGTAACCCCAAGGCCCGCAAAAAACAAATTTTAACACTTGTATTTGTTCATTACGATTTAACCCAGTGTTGGAGAATGGTTGTAAACATCGATTATCTTCTAATTCAGCTCTGATGCTATAAGCAGCAATGAAGTATATCATTTGAATTATAAAAGAACGGTGGCAATGATTTCCAGCTCGTCAAAAATAAACTAAGCTTCGGAAGTACGATAAGCAAATATTTAAAAGATGAAGAGCGAGAGATAGCGAGGAATTAAACCTTGTTACTCCCTCTTTAGGTGCAGGGGTTTGAGGTGCGGAGTCTCCCCCTTCCCCAACCGGTTTCCCTAGTATATACCAAAGTTAGCACATTAGCTCTAGATTCGTGAGCCTACTTTAATCTCAAAAAACATAAAAGGTAGAAGCGCAGAGAAATACCTGTACCACTAGCTGACGTAACAAATACCAGGGTCAGAAAAATGAGGAAGGATACCAAGAACCAAATCTTGATAAGCACAAATGTTCCCATGAACGGCTTCATTGCTCGAACTCTGGTGCAAAAACAGTATCTGACAGGAGCATCTCAGAGGTTCACTTCGAATTCAAGACCCACGCTCGACGGGGATGTATGGTATACTGGAAGCGCAAGGGTTGATACGACCTTGAAGAAGAAGAAGACCACCAAGTCTACGGGGGGCAGAAAGCGGAAAGCAGAACAGATCATATACTGTGGGTCTATTGCGAAAGCGGAACATGGAATGATACATTTCCGCGAGGACGTCACAGAGAGGAGGTCGGGGAACGACTGTGTGGAGACAGCGGCGGGAGAGGGGGTGGACTGGTCGTCGGGGTAGTCGTTGCGGTTATTTGGTCGTCGCGAGCAGGAATGCACGCACGTCTGCCAATTTGAAATACTTACATCCATCCCCCAGTGCTCTTATAAATTTTGTATTCACACGCTGAAGTTTTTAATTGAAAGATTTTGCAACGGTTCCCCAGTTCTCGTTTGTACGGTTCCTTTCCATTTGAGAATGTGGCGGAGCCACATATAGACATGGGGGGCACGTGTCCTACTTAATTTGTTGGATTTTAAATTAATGTACATTAGATTAATGTCATACATGAATCATTACCTGCTTTGTGCGCCCCCCCTCCGCGGTTTTGAGTAGATACTATGGCGTGACCTGAACTTTTGAGCAGTGCACCCACCCCCAAATTCCCAACGCTAATATTTCTGGATCCGCTGTGTACATAACAAATGCTAAAAGCCGATCAATTATAAACAAGATCATCCATCCAAACGGGAAAATTTATAACACACACTTCACAAGAAGGTACGAAACAGACCGCTCTTGAACTGGGTGATTTTGTTGCTATAATACTCGGGGTCTGAGTACATAACTTTTGACTTTTTAAGGGCAAGATGCAGATTTCCCTTCCGATTTTTAATTAATCTGGTGGAAGCCTCTGAAACTCAACATTGGTGGCATGTAGTTTCTGTTTAGTACCAATACATGACGTCCGCGTAAGTTAAGCGATCACAAATGGGCCGAACTGGTGCAACCGTTGACTACGTCTTTCTTCTTACTTCTTAGCAACTTGAGCGGCTATTATAGTTGAAGCAGCTTGTTTATTGAAATATGCCAGAATTGAAGTCTGGTTTTTTGGTGATGTAATGTAGTCGATGTCAAGCAACCTTTTTGTAAAGCCAATCTACCATTTCGCTTCGGGAGATTACGGCATGTAGATGAGCGTTTGAATTTTTTCTCGTTGAAATGTTTGTTGTAAATTACATAATTCAGCACAAAAAAACCCACACACGTCAAGCTCCATCAACTACATAGCTTGCCATCTACTCAGTTTTTTTCACGTGACTCTTGTATTTCTTTTTCGCACTCTAGTTTCGTACACTAAAAACCTGTTTGGTTGGAGGAAAACTCTCAGCCCCTGTTTGGGAATGGACTGGGATTTCGTAGTCTGGACTGGATTAGACGGGGTTAGTCAGGATTCTGTGTGATTCTGTTTGGCAACCCAGTCTGATTCTGTTTGGCAACCCAGTCTGATTCTGGTCAGCTGGTCTGAGTTGAGTCTGATTGCAGTCTGATTCTGTTTGGCTACTAGGCTGGATTCAGTCTGTTTTTATTTGGCAACGTAGTCAGTATCTGCTGATTTTGTCCTGATGTTGTAGAACTGTTTTAACAAGAGTAAGGAATATGTAGTTGTGCTGCCGCTTAAGCAAAAGTTGGCCGAAGTGTATTATATACTAAATAACAAATAAATAACAAAATATGCCTAACTGCTTGTTCAACATCTATGATGTATTGTATCCGTCCTCGTTTGAAGAGTCGTTATTGCTCGTGATGTGAAGTCATTGGCGAAGATATTGCCACCTCTCCCGTAGAGTGGAAATATCTTGTTCGAGCCTATTGGTGTCTGCTCTTGTCAAACTGACAAAGTCACATTGTTCAGACCATAACTTGCGTTCGTTGCGTGCATATGCAAGTTGTGTTAGCATAGCATCCCTAACTGCAGTAAGTGTGGCAACTGTGGGTGGTACACGCTGCGCGGGCAATCTCATCTGACATATGTTCGAAACAAGACCCCTACCACATGTAAAATACGGTCTGTGGGGGTTGTTATTTTCAAAACGTCCATTTGTCGCGTCTGCATCAATCATATACACGTATAGTGCATTGAAGGCCGCATGTACAGCAAGGCATTCCATTCTCCATTTCAAGACAACCTACCAAATCAGTATGTCATGTATATTATTAGGATCCAATAAAAAGTTCGTAAAATAAACAACTAAAGGCTACAAAGGCGAAGAAGATGAGGCTCAACCTTTGCATAATGATTCAGTAAAAAAAATGAAGTCAGTATTCATCATCACCAACCTATTCAGAAGTGGTCGACAACGAGCAGCAACTGCGGAATCGACGGGATGAGCAGCACCGCCGGAGAACTAGGGATGACCACCACCTTCGGAATACCAGGGACGACAACCAGCTTCAGAGAACAAGTGCTCAAAGATGCGTAGGTGGATGTGAAGAACCTCGATGCACAAGGCAATGAATATGAAGGAACACGGACATTGCTTTCCCTTGCTAGGGTTTGTCATGTGCGTCGACAAGATGGGACGATGACTACTCAAGCTAAGTCAGGTGGACGGTGCAGATATTCGATGGTTAGAAGGACAGGGCACGGGTACCTTGCCTTTCCAGGATGTAGCCGCCCTAATAGACCGGCGGTCGCAGATGGCCGCATTGAATCACCAGGCGGCGGACGCTCCACCCGACGACTGTTGCCCTCCATCCGCGAGCTGCTCGAGGTAGCAGACCTCGCTTTAACTCACGGACCAACAATGAGCCAGTAGCAGGTAGAGGGAGAGGGGAGACTGCAGCGAAGGAGAGGGGCGAGAGGGAGAGGGCCGAGAGGGAGAGGGAGGGGCGCGAGTGAGAGGGAGGGGAGCGAGGGAGTCGGGGTCGAGGGGGTATCGGGGGCGCTAACCCGGACTGGGATTTGCAATCCCGCCTCTACTGGGACTGGGTTAGTCCGGATTATGGGATTCTGTTATCCCAAAATGGGGGTCGAATGGGGTTGCGAACCAAACAACATTTTTGCCCAAACCAGACCGAGTTACGCCGACCTGGCGCTAGACGACAGAGTGTAATCTGGATCGCATCCATTCCCAAACAGGGGCTCAGAGCTCCTGTTTGGTTCGGGATTGGGATTTTATAGTTTGGACTGGGTTAGTCGGAGTTAATCAGTAGATCTGGATTGGGTTAGTCTGGATCTAGTCTGATTCTGTTTGGAAACTCAATCTGATTCTGGTTAGCTGGTCAGGATTGAGTCAGGATTCAGTCTGATTTTATTTGGCTACCAATCAGGATTCTATCTGATCCTATTTGGCAGCCTAGTCAGGATCTTCTTATTCTGTCATGTTCTTACATAACTGTTTTAACAATGATAAAGTATGACCAGTGGAGTTGTGATGCCACTACAATGCAAGTTTAAAATTAAAAAAAATAATTGTATACATAATGTCGGTAATAGTTTTTGTTATTTAGTGAAGTGAATATAAGATGTGTATGCTCATTTTATATGTTTATTTTAAATAAATAAAACTTTACAGTTGTCTTGCATGGTATGTTCACGTTGTATGTATATATAGTTGTGCATCTTTTATGCATTAATCGGTGACTTGAAAAACTAAAGATGACAACGTCTTCATGTTGTATGTATGTATAGGTGTTCATAAAGTACACCAAATACCATTAGAATGACAGTGCTATTGAAAGTGGCATAATTGTTCCATAATAAAAGATCTAACAAACAAAAGATGACAACATTTACATCAGAACTTAAACAACGATAAAAAGAAATGCTAATAACATGTTTAGATCCTGGGCAAATGTGTCATGGATTAAGGGAGAGCGAACAAAAAAGGAGTGGCATGCCCTGGGCTTAGATCTAGACACCCATACACACATTCTAAGATGGCGACCAGCCACTATGTTGCCCAGTCTTCAGTGTAGAGGATGACTTTTGTTGATCCCAAGTAGAGCGTCCCAGTTGGCCCACTTTAGGGCATCATCATAGTCGTCCCATGACACAGGATAGTCTTCCTACAGCGATGGCTTGGGTTGTTGTTTGATGTCGTCTTTTGGCCAATCAAACAACAAGGATAGATGACGAACAGGGTGAGTGATCCCATCATTGCCTTATTCTTGGCTCCCATTTTCCCCCCTCATGTGAAGGCTCGCAACACTTTTTGCAAACAAGGTTTTCTTGTACATATTTTTGTATCTTTGACGGAGACTACAATATCTTTTCAAACTTTCACCATGACTTTAAACATGATGTTGACATCTAAATGTAATAAATAAATAGAAGTATGAGCAAGCAATGATAATAGCAAACAAACTATGTCAATAATTTATAAAAACAAAAGTTGCCCAGAAAACATAGCTAAATACAAGTCAGAACGCGATGTAAGTCTTCTAAACATAATAAATAAGAAGAAGTCAGATCAAATGATGATAAGAAAAAAGTAATGATGCCCATAAGTTTTACAAATAAAAGTTGTGAAGCAAACATAAACAAATACAACTTCAAGCAACTATGTTACAACTTCATTCGGCATTGTTAAGATATTCAACAACTCTTGGTGGGTAAGTGCGACGAGTCGTCACAAAGTTGCGTTGAATGGTGTGTTGCACAGCTAATGGTGGGAGAGGAAATAAAGGTCCCAAAATGAAATGAATACTACCATCGAATTTGCACCTCGCTCAAAGAAATGTAAGGCCCCCCTGTTATGTTTCGAAAGTCACGCCACACATTCGTCCAAGCCTGTGCAGTATATACTCCATTCACACATCTCCCCATGTCATATTGGTTTCTCATCAAACCTCTAAGAACCATATCAAGCTCTGTACACCATATAACATACGCCGTCGTGTTTTGACCAGCCATATTACAAATATCTGTATGTAATATATTGCAATAGTAAGACTATATTTCACAATGGTGCAGAGATAATTTGATAAGTCAAATATAGATAATTTAATATACATATAACAAAGGGCCTCCTATGTAGTTAAGCCATAAATAAATAACATTGTAATAAAGTAAGAGCATATGTGTAGTAGTAAGCATATGATGTAGCTTTAACAACAAGCAAGCTCAGTCCGATTACAGGAATAAAAAGAGCATACATATAAATGTTAACATGGTTATTGTTGTGATGGATTTCATTCGTTGCCTTCACCACGTACTCCTGCAACAACATTGTTGTTGTTTTCAACACTAGTCATGTTTGGCACGACAAGTGGATGAGTACGCATTAAATCATATAAAAGGAATCGATTTTTTTTGACAAATTGTTTCCTTAGGTTCTTCCAATGGGTTTTCGGCATGTTCAACTGAATGTCAAGCACCTCGACTATGTTTTGAAAGCCAAGCAATGTCTCCCTCCAAGCCTCTCTAGTATATGCTCTATTGACACATCTCCCCATGTCATATTGGTTTCTCATCGCATCAAGTAGGATTTGATCATGCTCCGTTGACCATCTTAGAACATGTGTCGTGGTGCCTAGACCAGCCATAGTACAAATTCTAAATGTAAGATGTTGAAATAGTATAAGGACTCATTTCACAATCGTGGATATAATATTATAATTCAAATATTAAGATTTCATGTGCAAATAACATAGGCCATACAATCCGATACATCCATAACCATGCAAAAACATTACGAAAAAACTAGCAAGCTTATAATGTAAGTGTAACAACAGTGTTATGGAGTCATTGGATGTGAAGGAGTATCCAAAAGAAGACTACAACTTTCCTCTAAATTCTGAATGGAGGTTTGTAAAACTTCATAGTCTTACTTTTTGCAGGTGTAAACATGTTCAGAGTTGTAATGGATTTCAACAAAGTCCTTCATGTTCATCACTTGGCCCCACACTGACTTGCACTCGTAAGTTAGTAATGTAATCTCAGCCTTCAAAGAATCAATTATTGGAGGGGAGATCGATTGCCCAATGGAAGTATTTGCATCGGTCTTTTTCCTATAATGTTTTCCCAAGTTCGAGTTAATAACAACACATGTGCAATGTACTTAGGAAGTGCAACCGATTATTTATGGTTTTACTATCACACATGACTAGAAGGACATATGTAATACATTTTGTCCGGCCTTTCACTCAAAATGGCAAAGTCATATAACCCGACATCCTCTATGTTAAGCCACAAGATGCAACCAGACTACAATCACACCTCGGAACTTCAGATGGATTCATCGACATCTAAAACACAATTGATGATTAGTAACATAATGTCAGGTTCAAAACATAGATTTCTATAAAAAATTATTGCAAAGTATTTCAATAGGACTAGTTGATTGTTCTAGCATACAAGTGAAGTTTAATTGGATAGATCATAATATATTACAACTATGATGTATTGTATCCCTCTTCCTATATTGAAGAGTCATTATCGCTCGGTAGGAGAAGTTGTTCGCGAAGATATAGGTGCCTATTATGTAGAGTTTCATTTTCTTCTAGTAGTCTATTAGTGTCTGCTCTTGTCGAACAGATAAAGTCACATTGTTCCGACCATTGTTTGTGTTCATTGCGTGCATATGCAAGTTGTATTACTGACGCATCCCTAACTGTAGTAAGGGTGGCCATAGTAGGTTGTACTCGCTGTGCGGGAAACATCATACGACATCTGGTTGGAACAAGACCAGTATGACATGTAAAATACGGCCTGTAGGGGTTGTTGTCTTCAGACCATCCATTTGTTGCATATGTGGCATCCATGTACACTCGTACGGTGCATTGGAGGCCACATGGACATGACAAATTTCATCTCCATTTTAAGACAACCTGATGAAACATAATGTGACATTTTTTATGAGGAGCCATAAAAACATTTTATCAAACAAACATTTGAGAGCACATGTCAATTCATAGATGAGTTCTCAAACGCTAACATTTTATTTAATAAGCATTTGAGAGCACATGTCAAGTTGTATATGAGTTCTCAAATGCTAAAAAATTGATGACAAATACAAAGTAAGTTCAACGAGTATCCCAAATGAAATTGGTCATGTAATACATCACCCTCCCTTGCATCGGTCAGAGTTGTTTATTGTAGCAAACTCAGGTCGACCCCATTGGGTGGGACGGTAGATGTTGAACTATTTCATGGGATTTCCTCCATCATAGTGTCAACATCATTCTGACAATGTATAAAATTGTAGAGGATACAACAAGCCAGTACGAGGTGACACTACGAATGTATAGGATATGTCGCCCCTTTTTTAAGGTAGGAGAACCGCCTCTTCAGCACACCGAATGCTCTTTCTACAACATTATGTAACTGAGTGTGGCGGTGGTTGAACATCTCCTTCTTGTTGTTGTATGAATGTATGTTTCCTCAGTACTCAGATATATGGTAAGTTGTGTTGCGATAAGGTGCAAGAAACTAACGAGTGTTGGCGTACCCTGCATCAACTAGGTGAAACTTTCCCAATGGTACTTTGAAACTGTCTGTGGTCATTGTTGCTTGTAGGACCCTTTGGTCAGCAGTCGACCGCTCCCACCCAGTCAGGACATATGTAAACTCCATTGAAAAGTCTACTACAACCATGACATTTAGAGAGAGAGATTCCCTTTTCTATCTCAGTTATGATTTTGCTTGTCGCATTTCACCAAGGCTGGGATGTGTGTCCCGTCAATTGCCCTGATGGCATTCTACAACACTAAAATTGGGTGTAAACATACAAAGTAATTGTGGAAAGGTTATAAATTGTAGGGGATAACATTACCTTGAAGTAAGAGTAGAACCTTGGGCTCTCCAATATATGATGATGTGTTGTTGTGGTTGTGGTTGTGGTTTGCATGACAACATAGTCATGGCACAACGCACACACCCCACCCAATACTTTGTTGAACTTTCTACCTATGGTCTCACCAGAGTGAATGTATTCCTCAGCTATAACACGATTTGTATGGCCATGGCCAAACATCTGTAAGAAGTAGCATACAACCTCAACTGATGAGACACCTCTACTACTTTGTAACAAGTCACGACTCTCAAGCTTGTCCACGAGGGCTATTATAGTCTGTGGTCGCATTCGGTATAGGTTATAAGCCCTCTGCTCATGACCGGTTATGATGTTTAGCACCTTTTAATGGCTACTCCTAATGCTAACTAAGCTAGGTATTGTAGGCGGTATGTCATCATCATTGGAAATGTCGTCCATGATGGAGTTCGCTATTGACTCAGCTATTGCATCAGCAATGTGATTTGTTGGACCAGACACGATATCTAAAATATTTGTAATCAGGTTTTTTGTTTATGTATGATCACTAGCAGACATGATTCCTACAATTAAAAGGATAACAATATTGGCATGATGACTAAAATCAAAAGAATAACAACTTGAACATAATCTGAAAGATTTGACAGAAAAAAATGACATCAACATTAGATACGAATTCATTGGTACGGGAAACAAATGTTTGTCTGAGAAAGTAATTATTAAAACAATAAAGCAAATTGAAATAGATGTCCCCAAACACACAAAACATAATGAAAAAAAAAGTTCTAACTTATGATGATGAAGGGCCTCTGTTATTCCCACTTGTGCCAGCATCATTGGTTCTAGTATACCACATGGATGGCATACTTGATGTGTTGTTGAAGTTTGGTGACGGGGATTGTGAAGCAAATCCCTACTGAGATGGCACAAAAGAGGATGGCATTGAAGGTATTGGTGTTTCACTACTGCCTTGGGACCTTTCTCAAAGGTCTTACAACCATATTGTTATTTTTTGTGGTGTATGTGTAAGGTTGAAGTAGATGATGCGGTTTGTTGACTCCTTTATGATGTTCTCAAGTGTTGTAAATACAGGGCTAGGGGCATCGAGTAAAGTGTTATTGAAATGTTGTAAAATCGTTGCAAACTCTTATTTTTAAATGGCTCTGGTGGCCACACCTGTGCCTAACTCGTGTACATTTGTGTACACCTGTGTGAATTTAGATTACACTTCATTAGAAAGCACACATCGCTCTTGTGACATTGATGGTCACTTCCTGTTCCTGTGGATAGGAGGAGTCCTTCCCCCAACACCCTAGGTATCTATTTCGCCTCCCCCAGTGTCACCCTCACTTTGCATCCTAGGGTTGCCTATGTCTGGTTCCCCTACTGGGGTTTCTGTGCTCATGGGTGTTGCAAACACATCTAAGTCGACAACAACTTCATCCTCGGAGAAAATGTCAGACGGTATTTATCTATCCATAGAAGACATGGCATGGTGTCCTCTAGCAATGTTCTTCCCTACCATCAACTCAATGTCGTAGTAGTGGGGAAAGGGTCGGTTAATCAACCTAGCAAGATCCTTGTTTGCCTAAGTATAAAAAAGTTTTTATTAGGAGATTTATATGTAAATGTAGGACATTACTTTTTGGGTCAGGGTATGATTATTGTACATACCACAAGGTTCTCCCTTCACTCAGGGGTGTCAGGTAGCTTGGGCTTGTTCCTAGTCTCATCCCATCTGACGCCACTCTTGTTGGTGCCAAACTTCAATCTGGCGTAGTCCTTCCTCAGGTTCTTCCACTGACTTTTGACTTGCTGTAACGAACAACCCAACCTCCCCATCCTATTTTACAAATCACGAAGTGCCTCCCTCCAAGCGTCACTAGTAAACTGGTTGTCAATACACCTGCCTACGTCATACTGCCTCCACAATGTTGAAACTAGAGCATCGTCAGACTCTCTTGACCATACAATACAAAAAATGGGGTATGCGAAACACATACTCGTGTAGGTGTTACAATATATAATGATAGTGAGGGGTGTTTGTTGGGTTTTTAGGGGAGGCAGAGAAGGCAGTGGAAACAAAAAAATTTCTCCCCCAAACCCGGAACAAGGAAACACGTCAACGTCTATATAATAGGAAAGGATGGTTTGTGGAATCATACCTTGTCCTGAGGCTTGCTCGGCGAAAATACCTCGCGCTTAGCACAGTCTTCAACTCCAGTCTTCGACGGTGTCTGTGCAACTCCTGGTCGCACCGGGACTGACGACTCCTGGTCTCACCGGACTGTCGGGTTGACAGTTGTCCTCCTGAGCGGCAGAAACCTCCCGCCTCTGAAGTAGTCCACACGGACCACATGGAAATCCACACTCCTTGTCCCACAAGAAGTTGGAAGGAGTCGCACCCTCCTGTTGACGTACTAGTCGCCAACACACTCTCCTGCCTCCAGTTGCAACTACAGTTGTCTTTCCCTTGCTGCGCCTCCCTTTGCGGGTAGCACTTGCTCGGGCTCTCTCTCGGTTACCAAAACCAGAGAGAACGACAACTTTGTAGAGTAACTGGTTTGCACTGAGTTGTTCTTTGAGAAGCCCCCAATACCCCTATATATATAGGAGGGTCATGGGATAGGGTTCTCCATCCCGGGCAATGCAGGACTAAAAGCAGGAGTAGAAGGGTTCGAGATTTTCCACAAAAGCAACCAACTCGCAACCTGAACCGATCGTTTCATTTCTGAAACGGTCGGTTGGGGACCTGAACCGGTTGGTTGACACTCAACCGATCGGTTGGGACCCATGAAACGATCGGTTCACTTTCTGAACCGGTCGGTTGATGGTCCTGGTCGGTTCCCGATTGACTTTCCTTCTTTTGTTTCCAATTGGTATCGAATACCAATCCTATTTCCCAATCAAATTAGGCAATTGAAACGAAAGGAAAATTCTCACCAATCCTATTTTCCCAAGTTGCTCGGTTGCACCAGTTGAATCGATCGTTTCAACACTTGAAGCAATCAGTTCACCCTGATCTTGAGTCGATCGGTTCAACACTTGAGCCGACCGGTTCAACACTTGAGCCGACCGGTTCACCAAGCTCACCCGACCGGTTCATCATATGAACTGATCGATTGGGAGTACAGGTTGTGCAGAATCAGTCAATTACAATTTCAATCAATATGATACTCCAATCAATGTGTCCAACACCTTGAACATTATGATATTGAGCTATCAATTGACTGAGTGTTTAATTGAACTACTAAACTCCTTTAGTAATCAATCTAAACATTGCTTGTGGACAAAACTCCTCTTCCAGGTTAAATCCTATGTGTGTGACCCTACAGGTCCATTTCACATTGGCAGTGAAAGTCCATAACACTTATGACTTCACAAGCAACGAGCGGTGCCTAGTCACACATCAGTGCTACCCAAGTGAAAGTAGAAATTTGGAGAACAACTTTCAATCCTACAATCCGTGAATGGTGTTACAGTGAATGCATAATTCTTTTGTCGCTGATATCCCGAATGAACTCGAGGCATGGAACAGTCATCCTGTCAACGTTCATTCACTTTCTTGATCTCAGAGTAGATTGAACGAGATATGTATGACATCAATATCACATACTGATTCACACATGCATGCGCACGCCTATCTCATTCCTACTCATCAAGTGGCCTTGGATATCAAACTCCCTCAGGAGGGACAAATCCCATATATATCACTCACCCCTCAAAAGCCCCATGTGTCAAAGCCACCCAATCATCACCTTTATAACAATCCATGTTTCAGGACTGCGTTTGATGATGTCAAAGTGTGCCCAACGACATGTGTTGAGTGTAGTGATTTCAGGTCAAAGAATCACACTCACCACCATCACTGTGAGTACTGACAGTGACTACCATGTCATGGTTCCATGTGTCAAACTCACGGTGGGTCTGTCCGGTACACTTGTTCTCTAACAAGTACCTATGTGTTTGGTTTGATATCTCTATATCATGACTAATGAGATTCTGTCATCAACCAACACCACAATCTAGTCTTGTGTATCATTGTTGTCTATCTACCTTCCACAATGACATCTGACTAGGGACATAACAAGAATGTACAAACTCTTAGCATCTGTATGATCTCATCGTTCAGGTCATGAACCTGAAGGCATACGTCATTGAGTATTGTCATTCTCTAGACATTCAATCTATTCTATCACTATCTCATATGACTGAACCAGAAAGAATTGGAAGCTTGCCTTTGATGTTTATCAAATCAATCTTAATGTATCCCACCAATCATCCCATGATTGGCTCTCAGGGCATACATACCAACAGACTCCCACTTGCACTGCGAGCCAATCACCCTTGAATCATATTCATAGTGATATTCAAACATGTCCCACATGTTACTGTGCTCTAGTGCGAACATAGTGAGTAATGGCAACACCTTGCCAAAGTCAGTATAAATTGCATGTCTCACATCTCTTCGTTGTACGTCACACGTATGAGATGGAGTTTCCGTAATATGCGATCGAGTATTCCTTTGCTAACCTTTATCTACATTGCATGATCAAGGATTCCATACTTGTCATCAATGAACGGAATATCTATAAGTTCATCTCATGAACTTCCAGATCCATATAGTATCCACTGCTGTTCTCTAACACACAGATACTCGACATTTCCTTTTAAATGGTTTTATTGGAACATTTCCAATTATCAACAAACTTTCACTTTTATATATCCTATATATATTTTGCGATAAATTTTCTATCCTTTCGGAAGTTCGCATCAATGTAACTCTTTACATTGAACTCTTCCTTATCTCCATAGAACTAGTACTTCCCAAGTACTTATCAAGTTCTCATGGTATTCCAGTAACCCTTACTGGAAGTAGACAGACATCCACTTGTCATGTCCCACATACGAGTTATCAGGATGAGCACATCTGCCATGTCCTACATACAAGATGATGAATGCATATTGTTCTTGCCATGTCGATACATGCAAGATAATGGTATGATTACATACATGATAGATCCATATCTATTCTTAGTGTTCCCATTATTCATAAGAATTGTACACTTGGCCTTGGGATAGTAACTGCATGTAACATGGACAACTTTTCTACCACTGAATCTGTGCATACTGAACCCTTCAGTATAGATTGCCAATGTATGCTTTCTCTTTTCAGGTCAAGAGGTTTTCGAGAACTATCTCTATAGATCTCTATTCCTATCACATAGGAAACGTCTCTATCTTCCTTAAAGATAATTTCCACTTTTGGATTTCCATTCTAGAACATTTCCATTTCACATCAATATGTGGAATGTGAACACACTCCCACTAAATCACAGATCACTTCTTTATCTTTGACATATCAGTCAAACCCTTTGACTATATAATCAAAGTAAAGATCCAATTCTGAGTTGCTTGTACTCAATCAATCACATTGATTAGTCCATTGTAACTTATAGACTTCATTTGCATTAGTGGATTCATAAACCTTATAGGTTGTGTCACGTACACATCCTTGTTTTATTCCTCATAGGAATGCGGTTTTAGTATCCATATGCCAAATGTTTTAGTCATTAAGTTGCAATCAACAAGCATCATCCTTCTCAAAATGTTATCCATGTGTCTTAACACTTAAGACTTATTCGCACTTATGGATTTCATCCAATGGGTTCTACCATCAAGGTCATACCTTATGGTTCACATAGAAGTCATTTAGGATGTAATGGTCATATACTATAACTCAAAATCTGATTCCTCATATTCATCTGGATAGTTGACTCATCACATGAACAACTCATCACATAGATAATTGAGGTGTATCTGTCAAGGATATAAGAACTCACTACTCCTTGTGATTCTTATTGTCCTTTATTAGTGTGGGGTATTCTTTTATTAATAAGAATTCAGTTATTTGATAATCATTCTCTAACTCCTTAGAGTATGATTCCTTCTTGATTTAGACATCACCATGCCTTAATCATGAGTTCACTATGATACACTATCATAATCACTCATAAGGATCTCAAACATTTGGTCCAAGTATTTCATTCATTGATCTCATCAAGAATTAACACTTTACCAAAATTTGTACTTCATCTATGATAATCTTGAACACTTCAAGATATTCATATTAGTATTTCTCTAAACACCTTTTGAAGTATTAGCATTTGTTCCAATAGGTATGTAAATACATCACATGTATCATACCTAATAGGATAATCATTCTCCCACTACCTTTAGTGAAGATTGATTAATCATGTCCAAGATATTCATGTCTCTTACTGGTTCTCTAACCAAAAGAGTCTAGATTTATCCATCACATGGAAACTAGAAATGAATTTCTCATGATTGATGCTAACTTGATTGTTTGAGTTATCAATAACTTTAGGTATCATTTTATCTTATGCATACCATGTATCACAAGATAAACAAGGCATTTCCATAAAGATCATATCTTTAAGATTGAAGCATCAACTTTATTAATTGCCATCATTGTCATACAATATGCAAAAATAAAGTGTTTCTATCTATTGGCAATATATGAAATAGTAGTTCTCAACTATATTTCATGCCCTTTAGGCTGAAATAAACTGAAAGATACTCCTATCTATGGCAGCAACACTTGCTCCAATGATGGGTACTTTTTTCTTGGTCCTTTCACAAAGGCCATCACTTCTTTGCGGATCTTGCATATCATATATGATAGATCCATATCTTGGTATCATATACCTCAGATAAAGAAGCGGTTCATTTCGTGATACCTTAGGTGGAGATCTCCATCCCCTCCTTCATCTTCTTTTGTTCTTCCAGATATAGAGAGCAATTCCCTCATACACCCTTTCCCATGTGCCTTGAGGCTGAAGACGGCTTGGATTGCTGGCTAGCATCAGAACACTTCTTTGCTTTGCCCTTGTCCTTGCCCTTAAGAATTACCTTTTCTTTGATCACATCAAAGATTACGGTTTGTCTTTCTTCATCTTTGCCTCTACTATCCTCAACATGTCTAACAACTCTATCAACGCTTGTCAAAGTTGTTCATGTTGTAGCTTATCATGAATTGCATGTATGATTCTCGCAACATTTGCAGTATCATACCAATAGCCAACTCTTGGCTCAGAGGGAATCCTTGTTTGTTAGGTTTTCCACATACCCAATCACATTGAGTGTGTGAATACCTTACTGGATCTCCTTCTGTCATGACATACTAGGACAGTGTCCTTGAGACATCATATGTCTCATATTGTCTCTACAACTCATAGTTCAGAGAACACAATATCAAGCACTCCTCATCAATGTCTTCCTCGGTATGCTTCCATAAGCATACTTTCAGCTATTGATGTGGTGGGATTGAGTTCATCTGGTCTTGGTATAACTAGGACTTGGAGCTCTCACTCTTTGAGAACACTTCTCATCATCCTAACCATTCGTGGAATTTTTCCCATTTAATTTGTTGGTCTCAAAGATCGATCGCAAATAAAGTGATTTGTTGATTAACCATTTATTTTAACAAAAGGAAAATATGCAATTTTAGTCCAAAACTCTTTTTGACTTGTTTGATTGATTTGAAAAGTTGACGATAAAATTAGGCCTTTAATTAATTATCGCTCCCACTATTTTACTTCAAATTGATATCCCTCACCATCAATTCGGAAGATTGCAGCGTACAACCTTCTAGTGGGCAAGATCCTGAAATCCTCTAAGTCATGGACCAGCTAGGGTTGTCACCCATAACTTAGATCTCTCAGGTAGGCAACTCTTGCCAATTGAATCATATGCAACTCTTGATAAGATGTCATATGCAACTCCTTGCCATGATCATCTCCATGCCTCAAGGTGCTAGATGCTATCTAGGTCACCTTGTTAAGTCCGACCCAAAGCAAACACGATGAATATGCACCCTGCTAGGACAGACCCACACATTCACCCTTCACGCTTCCACGAGATAGACGGTGCACCATGCTAGGGCATGCCCATACTTGGTCGATCAAGCTTTTCACGTGTGTCACATTTGGAAGGCATATAAAACTTAATATTTAATGAGGGATTTGGTTTTTATATACATATACATATCCAATCACCACAATATATAGTACGTATCATATACATGCTATATCCCATAGAAAACATGAAAAATGATAAAAGCGATGATTATGGCCATCCTAATGTGATTCCTTGAGCCAAGAGGAATCACGATCATCTAGGTATACATCACATGCAACCTGTACAAGATGAACTCTGTGCTTTGTCTTTCAAGTAGATCAACTCATCCCATGAATGACTTTCTCGTTCTGGCCCGGTCATTTGGGTGCCACCAGCTGATCGGTTGGCTCCTCCAACCGATCGGTTCGCCTGGTCATCGTGTATCTCGTCATGGTCGCCACCCGCTCGTCTCGCTCCTCGAACCGGTCATCAACCGATCGGCTCACTCCTTGAACCGATCGTCTGGAACGTCAACCGATCGGTTCACGCCTTGAACTGATCGTTTCAGCTGTCGTCAGGATGGCCTCCGTTCTTCGACATAATAGGAAATAAAATCTATCCTATTTACAATTTAATTGTGAAACCCCGAGTTACATTCGAGGGGAGCAAAGGTAGGAAAAGAATTCTCGAATTATTTCGAGTTACATCAGGAATAGGAGAAGGGGAATCAGTGCGCAGACCGAGATGCAAGCAACCACATACAACCACACACAAATATAGGGGTTTATAGGCCATAATCATGCTACACATCCACCACAAAACTCATTTAAGGGTGACACGTATCGAGTGCATTAATAGTATATATCATATATGTGATATTGGGATTTGTGGATTTAGGATTGAACATGCATAAAGCCAATTTTATTCGCATCGTATGCAATAAATAAAGGAGACAAACCAAAATCGATCATATCGATATTCCTAAAATATAGAGCAGTTGACGTGGCTCTGATACCACTGTTGGATTTTTAGGGGAGGCAGAGAAGGCAGCGGAAACAAAAAAATTTCTCCCCCAAACCCGGAACAAGGAAACGCGTCAACGTCTATATAATAGGAAAGGATGGTTTGTGGAATCATACCTTGTCCCGAGGCTTGCTCAACGACAATACCTCGCGCTTAGCGCGGTCTTCAACTCCGGTCTTTGACGGTGTCTATGCAGCTCCTGGTCGCACCGGGACTGATGACTCATGGTCTCACCGGACTGTCGGGTTGACAGTTGTCCTCCTGAGCGGCAGAAACCTCCCGCCTCTGAAGTAGTCCACATGGACCACCTGGAACTCCACACTCCTTGTCCTACAAGGAGTTGGAAGGAGTCACACCCTCCTATTGACGTACTAGTCGCCAACACACTCTCCTACCTCCAGTTGCAACTGTAGTTGTCTTTCCCTTGCTGCATCTCCCTTTGCGGGTAGCACTTACTCGGGCTCTCTCTCGGTTACCAAAACCAGAGAGAACGACAACTTCACAGAGCAACTAGTTTGCACTGAGTTGTTCTTTGAGAAGCCCCCAATACCCCTATATATATAGGAGGGTCATGGGACAGGGTTCTCCATCCCAGGCAATGCAGGACTAAAAGTAGGAGTAGAAGGGTTTGAGATTTTCCACAAAAGCAACCAACTCGCAACCTGAACCGATCGTTTCATTTCGGAAACGATCGGTTGGGGACCTGAACCGGTTGGTTGACACTCAACCGATCGGTTGGGACCCATGAAACGGTCGGTTCACTTTCTGAACCGGTCGGTTGATGGTCCTGGTCGGTTCCCAATTGACTTTTCTTCTTTTGTTTCCAATTGGTATCGAATACCAATCCTATTTCCCAATCAAATTGGGCAATTGAAACGAAAGGAAAATTCTCACCAATCCTATTTTCCCAAGTTGCTCGATTGCACCAGTTGAATCGATCGTTTCAACACTTGAAGCAATCAGTTCACCCTGATCTTGAGCCGATCGGTTCAACACTTGAGCCGATCGGTTCACCAAGCTCAGCCGACCGGTTCATCATATGAACCGATCGGTTGGGAGTACAGGTTGTGCAGAATCAGTCAATTGCGATTTCAATCAATCCGATACTCCAATCAATGTGTCCAACACCTTGAACATTATGATATTGAGCTATCAATTGACTGAGTGTTTAATTGAACTACTAAACTCCTTTAGTAATCAATCTAAACATTGCTTGTGGACAAAACTCCTCTTCCAGGTTAAATCCTATGTGTGTGACCATGCAGGTCCATTTCACGTTGGCAGTGAAAGTCCATAACACTTATGACTTCACAAGCAAAGAGCGGTGCCTAGTCACACATCAATGCTACCCAAGTGAAAGTAGAAAGTTGGAGAACAACTTTCAATCCTACAATCCGTGAATGGTGTTACAGTGAATGTATAATTCTTTTTTCGTTGATATCCCGAATGAACTCGAGGCATGGAACAGTCATCCTGTCAATGTTCATTCACTTTCTTGATCTCAGAGTAGATTGAACGAGATATGTATGACATCAATATCACATACTGATTCACACATGCGTGCGCACGCCTATCTCAATCCTACTCATCAAGTGGCCTTGGATATCAAACTCCCTCGGGAGGGACAAATCCCATATCTATCACTCACCCCTCAAAAGCCCCATGTGTCAAAGCCACCCAATCATCACCTTTATAACAACCCATGTTTTAGGACTGCGTTTGATGATGTCAAAGTGTGCCCAACAACATGTGTTGAGTGTAGTGATTTCAGGTCAAAGAATCACACTCACCACCATCATTGTGAGTACTGTCTGTGACTACCATGTCATGGTTCCATGTGTCAAACTCATGGTGGGTCTGTCCGGTACACTTGTTCTCTAACAAGTACCTATGTGTTTGGTTTGATATCTCTATATCATGACTAATGAGATTCTGTCATCAACCAACACCACAATCTAGTCTTGTGTATCATTGTTGTCTATCTACCTTCCACAATGACATCCGACTAGGGACATAACAAGAATGTACAAACTCTTAGCATCCGTATGATCTCATTATTCAGGTCATGAACCTGAAGGCATACATCATTGAGTATTGTCATTCTCTAGACATTCAATATGTTCTATCACTATCTCATATGACTGAACCAGAAAGAATTGGAAGCTTGCCTTTGATGTTTATCAAATCAATCTTAATGTATCCCACCAATCATCCCATGATTGGCTCTCAGGGCATACATACCAACAATGTTTACAATAATTTTAAATATATAACATGTATGGTTTTTAATAGGTACTACGCATGACAATACAATAATCCAATTGTTAATCCAATTATTAAGCAGGCTAACTTAGGTGATTTGTAGCAATACAACCCAGTGAACTGAATGAAAAAAACCATGCATTGACTGAACTGAAGGTTATGATTGTAGTTGTACATTTAATATTACTGAAGTGAAGGTTTACAATATGTCGTCCCGCGGCGTAATGACCTAATAAGTGTAACACACGCATAACCTAATAATAAGATAACACACCTATATAAGTGTGCAATGCTGATTCTTTGTGCTAATAATGATCTAATCATATGTAGCTTGATCAAACTTAGATCAGTTTCAAAAAAGTAGGAAATTGTGTAATTAGGGTTTCATGATATAATCATAACGTATAACTCTAATCGGCCATGTATGAAGAACATTGACCCTAATACTAGGGCATTTTATTTTTGTTGAATTTGCATGGATAAATAGGATAACCGGCTAATAGGTTGAACTAATACCAGTACAAGAATATGGTTATTATTTAGGTTATCATGTTGGCTAACTTGTAGGATCAGATCTGACATGAATTCCAATGAGTCAAAATACGACACAGATTTAGGAAATTCTAACCGGACATGTATTTATAGATAGAGAATTCTGTCAACAACATGCATTTTTTGCTTCAATTGTGATAGACGTGTCATTATTATGTTGTAGACAAAAAGGTTATACACTGCAAAATATGTATTTGCAATGACACACACTATATTCCTAGATTATATAATTTCTTGATCCAATTACCTAACCATCCTATTGAAATGCCATGGGACTGAGTTGGGATGTTAACATGGCATTAAGAATACAACACAAGAATGTGAAAACATATATTGTTAGTATGAGCACTGAACCATATTCATGTCCTAAATCTGTTCAGTATCTTTCTAAGATGAGTTTAGCACAACAAAGGGTCCTACACAACATTAATAATATATATAAGATAGCATCAATAACATATTAGAATAATTTTATAATAAATTATTTATCCATACATCAACAACTATGTAACTGTTAAACTGATATTGAAGAACACATTTACATTAACAATATTAGGATCAAACCCAAATGCAAATGAACCCCAACAAATACATTGTTGACTCTTTTATCAGTTAGCTCTAAAGATGAGACTCAATTTAGAAAGGTTATGCGGTACGAAATTTCCTTTATTATTGACTAGTCATGGTTTTTGAGATCAAAAGATAGCTACAAGAATAATAAGAAGATGTGTAGGTACATTGTGCCATGTGCCCTTATCATGCTTGTCTAATTTATTAACATTTTCTTGATTGTCAAATTCATAACATGAATCTCATACATAGAACCACAAACATTTTCAAGTGTGTCACCAAACCATTTATTACCCAAATCCCAACTCAAATGAGTAGAAAGTCAATGGGAAAGGACCCAAGCATCCATCCCTTGAATGGATGAAACCACACATCATATATATGAATGAAACCAACAAAAACAACATTAATCATAAATGAACCATAGGTATAACTAACATAAGGAGATACATGCATGAAGGAAAATAACTTAGTACTTGACGTCAACATCATAGTCCCTTTTATATATCAAACCACATGAAGATTCCATTGGTGTTACATTTTCAAAGTTCATCAACAATTCATGGAAAAGTTGAAGCAGGGTCATAGAAAGAGCAAAGAATACCATTTATAACTAAAATCATAAAATCATACACCATTAATGAAAATACATTGATACGCTATACAAATATTTGAAAACTTGTAGATTTAAAGGAATATATTAGATTGTCTAAACTTATATAAATGCATGAATTGAAACAAAGAAAACAAAATCATCAAATACTTTATTATTAAAAAGGGAATATTTTTAGTGCACTTCCATTAAACAATACAACTTCCTTGTAAGGCCTTTAACCAACTTCTCAAATGAAGGGTCCATTGGGGACATTCAAAGTAATGCTAAGAACTAAACCTATCTCAATGCGAGGGACCTCAATGTAAAATGCTAAGAGATAACCATGTTTCAAGTGTTGTTCCCTTGCTTGATCAAAATTAAGTAGGTACATTGTGCCTTGTTCCTTGTGCCCTTATCATGAGAATACAATGAGGTAAAAAGTGTTTTTAATGGACACAATATGATTACATTTTTCAGTTGGTCTGAGGCATCCAACTTACAAAAACAAGATTAATTAATGCGGAAGCGATCACTAATAGTGAATTACTGAAAATCACTAAAAATTAAAACCATTTATAAAAAGATCCATTACAGGAAAACTCTTTAAATAAGAACCAAAATATTATAATTACATACTGGTCCACATTGTACTTTCCGTGTACCATCTCTTCTCGAGGAATATATATACAACACCTTGCCTTGATAAAAGCACAAGTAACAAAATCCTCGAGGCATTTGAGCCAAAAATCTTAGATCGATTATAACAACACTATCCACTAACAACTAGGACCTGAGAGTACAGAGACGACACATAGGACTCTCTATACAAAGCTTGACAGCCAGTATCCCCACCTGGGATATTATTGTTGTTCCTGCTGCTGCTGCTCTTCCCTTGTTATAGGGTTTCTACCTCTTCGTCTGCGTCTACCTAAAAACATTGGATCCCACGGGGGTGAGACAATTTGTAAATTGCCCCAGCGAGAGATATAACTCTCCACCAAAAACATTATTATTACAATTTAGTAGAAATAAACTGAACAGTGGAATAATATATTTCAATAGCAGATAAATCAATATCTATGCAGGTTAGAGCAACATTCCTATTCTAGCATTTCATTTATAACTTGATAAAGCAACTTGAGTATTGAATAAGTGACATATATAATATTTATTCATCAAGAGTATACTAAGCAAGATAATATCAACCAGTGATTCTCGTATTTCAATCTTATGCAAATACGCTACACAGCTGATTACATTTTACAAACATACTTAAGCTCTGAGGAGATGAGGTATACCGCTCATACTCCAACCGACCATTACGAAATTGAAATCGGTACCATAAAAAGTCAATGGAAGAGCTTGCTTCCATGATCTCCCACATCTCGGTCAGTGCGAGATCACATGCAGGACATCTTGTGTCTCTACTACATAGCTTGCCAGGGTATAGTGGCATCTTCACTATAGAGTTACAGTGGCAGCTGTACTCTCTTCGAAATCGAGAGATTTCATGTTTACCTCCATCGATTCGGCATTAACATCATTGAGAGATTCGTGATACATCCATCCCGACACATATAATGAATGATTGAGAGGTTTAATGTTTACCTTCCATCAATTCCCCCATTAGGACGTACAAATATTTTCGCCCATCAACCCCCGCATATTCAAAAATATGCGATCTCCAGGAGTACGAAAACCTATTTCACCATTACCAACTACTGACGCTGATGGAACTATGGTCAGAGCACTACATGAATAGATTACACTTGATTAATTAAGTACATTATCATATTCTTTTAGCATCAGCCAAGTTTTCAAACATAACTTATTAAGACAATTGCTACAAAGAAACATGTACTATTTTCATCAGTTACTTCTCAGTCTTTATAAGACATTGGGATCTCAATCACTTATTTCAATACTGGGAATTATCATCCCTTCACAATCCTCAATACCATAATCATATGGTTTTGGGTATTCAAACCCTTAGCTCATCATCGAGCACTGTTACCATTTTTTTCAGGTAACTACCACCTTCAGGTTATCTGACCAAGGTAATCATGACACTTTCTACACAAGCATCTCTTATGGCACTTGAGGCCCATTAACTCTCTTGTTACCTTTCATTAAGTAACAAGGCATATTATGGCATACAAGGCACAATAAATAATTTCAATAAATAAACATCATAGCTCATACATGGTTGTGTTCATCACCTCAGAATACCTGCATGGTTAGCACACATGATAACAGATATATCAATCATAATTCAGTTTCATGCTATGTAACACCACTATTCCCTTACCAGGGTTAGGGTTTCCCATTTCATGTCAATCAGGGTTACTCATCCCTTTTTCACAATTAGTACCACTGATTTATCATTTTGTTGTCCAAGATTAGGATTTCATGCTATATAGTATAACCCAGAATTAGGGTTTCACACACCTTCACCCTATCTTAGAATTAGGGTTTACTATTCTCATCATATCAGGGTTTGTCATACAAATACCCTGAATTAGGGTTCCATATTCCATTACCCATAATTAGGGATTACTATTCATCCCAATTAGGGTTTATCATCAAGATACCCTGAATTAGGGTTTCTCATGTCATCACCCTTAATTAGGGTTACATTGTTAACCTAGATTAAGGTTTCACTCAGAATCGCCCTAAATTAGGGTTTGAGTTCATCAATCAACTCAATTAGGGTTTTATGATCTCTTTATCAAGGATCATTCCCTAATTGTATACCACACTTATTTCGAATGTGTTAGGCTTGATTGCTACATGATTATCTTTCATATCTGAATCTCTCTCTGTCATCCTATTCAGGATGTTTACTACTCAATTCTTGATTAGATTGAGCCTACTCTTTATTCAAATACATGCATTTAGGGTTAACATGATGTATTGAAATATTGCATCATTATGCATCAATGATTAATCCCACTAAGGGTATCAACCATCTAATTACATTAGGTGTCCAAAAGATTTGATCACTTGAACCTTCAATTACATGAGGTATCCAAATGAATTGACCAATTGAATCTTCAATTACATTAGGTGTCCAAGTGGATTAACCAATTGAGTCTTCAATTACATTAGATATCCAAATGGATTAACCATGTTGAACCTCAAATGGTTTTGATTACTTAGACCCTAAACGGTCTTGGTCTCTCAGAACTTAAATAGTTTGAAACTATTTGGGCAAATTGCCCTAGAAACTGTTTGGGCAAGAAATGTATTGAAACTGATTGGACTTGGGTCTCCAAATGGTTTGAGACCGTTTGGTCCAAACCTTCTCAAAACGGAATGGACCAAAAAGGTCTTTCAACACTTAATCAATTCAAGGTTTCCATCAATGAACCGCCTATCAATTGAATCCTTGATTCATTCATCAATTGAACTATTGAATCATCCTTCAATTGGGCCATCAATTAGGGTTTTGAACCCAATTGAACTAGGATTTATAATCAAGAAACCATCAATTAGGGTTTTGAATTCGAGGAACCATCAATGGTTAACATTGTAAAACCAATTCAATTGAAATCAATGAATCATCATCAAATTATGATATGACCTGACCTCAAATGGTCTTGAGGTCGTTTGGATGACCTCCAAACGGTCTTGAGGTCGTTTGGATGACCTCCAAATTGTGAAATTCAATTAGGGTTTAGATCATTGGATTGATCATCAAATTAGCTATTGATTGCATTTCAATTTGATATCTCTGAATCTTCAATTACTCAACCACACTCAACCCTAGACCTCCAAACGGTCTTGGTTGACCTCCAAACGGTCTTCAGACCATTTGGGTTAATCAACCCAAAGTTTTAAATCAACCAATTGAAATTTCAACACTTAACCCGATTAGGGTTTGTTACTTGATGAACCTTCCATTGATGAACCCTTTGAAACCAATCAATTAAATTTAATGGGTCATAAACCATCATCACTAGCATATAATCTCAAAATGGTCAACTGTGGTCAACCCTTCCAAACGGTTTGAAACCGTTTGGTTTCGAACGGTTTGATGAAACCGTTCAATTTCAAATGGTTTTGTTGAAACTGATTGATCAACTTGCTCAAACCGATTAGAATATAATTTCTTTGGGAAAAGTGCCCAATATGATGTCATCATTATCTACCTTCGTTCATATAGTTCATATTGCTACTGATTTCATAAAATTATCAATTACAACAAGCAATTGATCGAGAAGAAGAAGGAATCAATATAATTGTAAGATTGACAATTGAATAACAATGTAATGGGTTCAAGTTATATAACCCGCCTCCAATTGAGCTTCAAAGCTTGGAGCTTCACGTCAACAATGGTGGATGCAACTCCTTTCACTATCCCAAGGATTTTCCTCAAGATTTGAGTGAAAAGGAATGGTTAGAATTGAAGATGGGACCGAGATAAGAAGAAATCATGCATTGATTTTCGATTTCCACCATGGAATTAAGGTAAAAGGAAGTCAAGAAGCTTACCAACAGGTTGGGGGTCATCTTACTATTTCTCCCAGCTCCCTTGGTCGTTTTGCAAGCAAAGAGAAGAAGTGGATTTGAAAAAGCCTTTGGTTTGAGTTGTAAAAGGTGTTTTTATAAGAAAATCAACGAGAGAGAAAATGCCTTATAAAAATCTTTTAATTCCAAAATTGGTGCCACCTCTTCCCCCTCAATTCCTTGCATGCAAAGATATATTCCTCACCTCCGAATTCTCTTCCATTATCCATGAATTAAGGAAAAGGAAATTAAGCACCTTAACCCTTATAATAATAATATCCATAAGTTAGTGGATATTTCTTTTTATTTTCTTAATGTGAGTGGGTTCTCCACTCACGTAGATATTTCATTTGCCTTTGCAAGTCCAAAGGACGTGCATACTTGAGCAAATTCAACCATCTCATTTTTGGTTGAAGGCCCTTCAATTACTTTATTTATTTTTGCATTAAATTGAATTAAGGTTGCAATTATGCTTAAATCTTGATTATTTTAATATCAAGATTCTCTCTCATTCAAAGTAGCTCAAATGAGATGCCCCTCTCATTTTCTTGCATATACAAGATGCCAAAAATATTAGGGACCTTATTGAAGTGAAATTTTTCATATTGAACCCTAGGTTTTGGGCAAATTGCACATTACACCAAAACTAGGTTTTAATGCACAAACATTGCTTTATCAGCTCTTTCTTGGTACTCAGGCTTGGGGTAGCCATACCTCTGCATCATCTTCATTCTCATGATGCTTAGACACATGAGTAACATATTATCATGCACAATTTGGAACTTAACCTCTCAACTTGGGTAATTTACACTTTAGTCCAAAACAAGTAAAACATTACTTTCAACATTATTCAAAATGGACTAATATTGAAATATAAGTTCCTCTTGAGCTTTAATTACTTTTCAAAAGATAATATCAAGAATATAATTATCTTTATTAAACAAAACACCTAGGGTTAAAGCATAACCCAGGTCAGGGATGTTACAAGTTACCCACCCCTTACAAGGATTTCGTCCCGGAAATCATCAACGAAAACATTAAGAGAAAAGAGTAGGGTATTTCCTCCTCATCTCTTCCTCTAGATCCCACATAGCTTCTTCAATGCCACAGTCATGCCAAAGAACTTTTACAAGACAAATGTATTTCTCTTTCAACTTTTTAATTCTTCTGTCAAGAACCAACACAGGTCCTTCAACATAAGATATATCATCATTTAGTTCTACCTCCACAGGTTGCAGAACTAACTCTGTGTCAGGATGACACTTCCTCAGCATAGTGATATGGAATACTGGGTGCAATCTATGCAACTAAGGTGGTAACTGTAAAAAGTGTGACCCGAAAGGGGATCCACTCAAATGATATAATACAAGAGCCATGTAATAATAAAGCAGCGGAAACAAAACTATTACAAAGTTACTTCATAATTCATTAATACAATTGTTCCTCACCACAATAGGTGATTTTACAAAAACTTGAACTAAGTACAACTAAAGCCAGTAGCAGAGGGTAACCCAGCCATTCCAAGCTATCCTTAAGTCCATGTCATGTAGGTGATCTTTTTGAGATCTTGTCTTCCAATGTACCTAGACCTGGGTGGAAGGGAACATCACCCAGAACATAGGAAATAATAAAGAGGTCAGCAAAGGCTGAGTATGTACATATATAAAACATTCTGGGAATTAGATAGGGTTAAAAGTATAAAAAGAGATGTTCCCACAAGAAAAGGGGGCTATTTGCAATTAGGTATGTTCAAGAGAAAAGTAACAAAAGAAATGAGGCATATAAAATTTCAGATTACAAACATGATAATAATAGAGTGTCTTGCCATAACATTCATCCACAGATTCATATTAAAACAAAGAATATTTGCATGCATAACAATGTAGACTAAATATACCTAAAATAGGGCCATAACACCATAGGATCATGGCCTAAAAGAAACAAGGGTGGAAACGCACACCCCGGGCGGAATACACACGCCCAATATAAGTATGGTTGTACATACGTACCACTATTCTAGATATTCTAGTCAAACACGTAGCATGCATAAATAGAGTGGCAAGACTAACATTTTAGTTAATTTCACATAAAATGGCAATCATAGAAGGAGGGATCCAAAGACCCATTATAAATGAATATTCCAGCAATCACATGAATTTATATGAATCAAAAGCAGAAAGTATGAATGTCTAACAATTGGATTTTAAATAAATTGATAGTTCAAGAGATGCCTCATTAAAGAAATGTAAGTTCAGTCAAATAATGCCCAAAATAAAATAGAGGATGTACATATATGATCTTCTTAGCTAAGGCTTAACTCAGTCTATATATTGGATCCATGAGGTCATGTTTTCATCCTAGGAACATATTAGGTATGTTAGTCAACCAAAGAGAATAGGTGTATACATTCCTATTATAGATATTCATGTTGATCTTACCCTAATTCTTCTTATCTAGCGACATATTAGTGTTCTTAATATCATTGCATGGCGATAGCATCCAACATATATCATATATAGATAGGGATTATAACATTGATAGATTATGTTACATGTCCATTTAATTAAAAATGTCTAATTTGTTTCCCTAAAATTTATCCTAGACATCATATTCAACATGTAGGAGTGCATACACATTTTATTATCACATTATTGAATATGCCATTTGTTTGAGCATATACTGTCTAGATAAATGGATGTATATTGAGATATTAATCTTAATCAAATTTGGCATCCATACTTATGTTCATAAAGAAATGTTCCTAATAATAGCCCTTACATCATACCCCCATCTCATTCAACATAAGTAAACTTTGATGATGTAATTCTAATATCCTTATGCATTAATAATTACCCATCGAGTCCATTAAACATGTGTATGAGTCCTAGAGTTCCTATTTAACAAGGCTTAAGTTTGAAATTATCTTCTTAACAGCCCATCAACCTGATCTGGTTCACCACCACAACCAAGTTCTATTTATAAAGTCATCTAACAACCATCTAACGAATATCTAAGACATCATCATAACTAGTTCACTGAATACAGTAGTTAGTAGACCTAGAATTCCTAATGTGAATACTTATATATGTGGATGTTAATATGCTATGATGTTTTGAGTGTGCAAGATTAGATATACTAACAATTTATTCATCATCTAAGAAGCTTTCTAAACTGGAATCACAAAGAGAAACTGACCTTTTAGCTTGTTGTTCCCCTACGAAACCTTGATGAATTGATTCTTCTGATAAACCAATCGTGGTGGCATTCATTGGAGACAGAGGGAGTGGCAATACCGGATGAGAGGCATCATCTCGACCATCTACTCACAGTTGTAGGTCTGATTTTCAAGAAGGATGAAGAGAAGAAGGAGGGTAGGCGAAGGCATGGTCACTAGTGACGAAGCTGATGGCGGAGGGGTTATATGGTGGTGTGGCTGAGAAAGTAGGATGTGGTTCACGATGTTCCTGGCTCGTAGGTTGCAGGTGGTGTCGATGTCATTGAGTAAGATTTCTGTGGTGTTGGTGGTTGACGAAGAGCCATTGTTGATCGAATCTAGGCTCTGACCGGAATTGGTTCTGTTCATCGTTGGAGAAGGCAAATCACACGAGAAACTCAGAGGAGTTCATGGGACATTCGGGGCAGGGATTGGTGGGAAAAAGGACTTTGGTGTTGCGGTTGTTAAAGGCCTGAAGATTTGAATTAGTCTCCATCATCGTTGATCACCTTAGGATGATGTCATTGATGTGCACATCACAGTGAAGGAGGAGGAAGCATCGCGGCTGTTGGATCTGTGGTGGTCACTGCTGTGCGGCGAGATCTGCCTTGCAGTAGCCACCATAGGTGGCGGGGAAGCCCTGCAGTCAAGTTGTTTGGGGCGTAGGGTGAAAGAGGCGCAGAATAATTACTGACCGGCGGTGTTGCCTCACGGTGTCGGGCGCAGGTGGAGGACGAGCAAATGGAGAAAGGGCGAGGGAGAATTGGACGGAGGTTGTGGCAGCGCTGAGCACTGCAGTGGTTGTGGAAAGAAGGTATGAGTAGGTTTTTGGGGGTGGCCAGTGAGTCCTTCGTGACTGTTTGACTGGTGGTCGCAACAACTGATCTCAGAAAGCTGTCACGGTAGCTGATGTAGCAGGGAAGATGGAGGTAGAGGCAACGTCCAGTAGGGTGCGTGAACAGAGGGGAAATAGGCGGGTGACGAGCGGGGAGGGGTAGACACTCAGAGGTTTGCGAGGCTAGAGGCGTGGATTAAGAGGGCGAGGAAAGTGCTGCGAGACCTAGGGGCACAAGGGAGAGACCAGGTCGACGACCGTTGCTCCCCTGCGCAGAAAGCGGTCGCCGGTCGTTAGGTAGGGGATAAGTTCGATACTCACGAGATCCATGAGAATAGATGGGCCTGACCGGGTGACATGTTTATAAATAAATTTTGAATGATATGTGAGACTATATAACCATTAAACATAAGTTCTAATGTGTTACTTTACTAATTTAATTGTTTGAGAAAACCTTATTTAAATGACATGAGTTTTGATATGTAGGCTAAATTGGATATGAGGAATCAAATTTTAACATTGATTTTACATTTTGAAAAAAAATCTAATCATTAATTGTATATTAACCATTCATTAAATGTATTTGCTCCTATAATCAATGGTGGCACAATTCTAGTAAATAAATTCCTTTTATCTTTCAATCCTATTGGATTGTAGGGGGTCAAATTAGAATTAAGCCTATTAAGTGGTTTATTCATACGTTGAATTATATTATTAATTCAATTTGGCCTTGAAATCTTACTGTCTCACATGAGAAGGATATTACAACTATATTATGCTATTTCACTTAAATTATCATAATATATCTTATATTAGCGATAAAAGTGCTAGATGACAACATAGTCATGAGGCGCGTTACAGAGGGAAGTATTAACCTATATGTATAAGATTGAGTATGTTACAACACTCCATCCCTTAAAGAGGATTTCGTCCCCGAAATCCATCCGTCACTAGCCTAATGTACCAAGTCATACTAATAAACCAATTTAAGTATTTTAATTCACTTACTATAATCGATACCACTGTATGACATATTCATATGGCCAAAGTCCCTTGACAAAACTATATTGTTCATGCATCAAGTTCCCATTGGCTTTCTCAGGTAAGGTGCTGAGGCATGGAAGTTACATCAAAACCTAGTCTTAAGTCATGTCTCATGACCAAGCCCTTTTCATGTTCTATTAGGCACATTAGGTGTTAAGGTGTAATGTTAGGGTTTTGTTAGCAGGCATGTCTTACCATCCGATTCAAGAACTATAGTGTATTGTATGCAACTAATCAATTTGTCAATCATGGCTTGAGCACGCAAATTATACACCCAATTTTATTAAAGTGTACATAATTCATATTCACTCTAGTCCATTATGATCATATTACAAGTATATACATATGTCCATACATTCCAATATTCTAAGTGTGTTCAAACTAGTCTCCAATGTCCCGTTACCCTTGCAATTTAATAACTAGAAAATTGGAGAACATGGTATTTATTCGTGCAGTTAGGTGTAGCTCATTTTTTTTTAAACCTAACCTAGTATTATGTATCTTGGTAAATCACAAGAACATTTGTGGTGATATAATTACCAAGGCTCATATACTAGTCCTAATTAGGTGGTAGCCACCTTTATATGTCTATACTACTAAGAGTTGTCCAAATATGACTTATTGCACCCACAATTACAACTGATTATACCATAAGTTAAGCTACACTCCTAAGCGTATAAGACTTCACCCCTTAAAAGGGTTAACCTGTGACTTATCTAATCACCTAAAGAGGAAGAAAGGGTAAATCTATGTTTTATGTATCCAAAGCTTCTTCTTTCTCTCTACACCACACTTAGTCCTAGGATTTTAGGTTCATCATTCTAGTCAAGTGCTTCTTCATTAAAGGGTTTCTCTACAATTCAAACTTTCTTGTGGTAGTGACTTGGTTCCAAAACCATCGATAAAATCTGAAAACTTTTCTTTTATACATATAAATTAATAATTAAAATAAGTTTGACGATGCAAAACTTGTGGTGAAAATCCAAAATTGGCGCCAAGATCAACCAGAGAACCAATTCAACCACCACATACTATTATTTTATCATCACATTCTTTTACTTAAAGGGTCTAATCCTTCAGACCACATATGGCAATTGACTACACCTCAACTATGTTTTTTTTTACATGGGAGGGAGAAGGGTATCCTATAATGCATGGTCAAATTCATCAAACGTTAATGAGGTAAGACATCCGCCATTCCCCATATCACTCTTAAGCATAATTGACACAGCCTCTTCGCAAGACCTAAGGGAGTCATATGATCATCCAATAATTATAGTAAGGTATATGTGTTCCTTCTACACTTGACGATTTACAACTATAGTCCCATCAAAAGACAAGATGAACTATATAGTAAATTTACCAATAACATCATTCACTGGGTAATCTAATTGCACCATGGAGGCGAGAGAGGCAAACTCCTAAGAATATTATACGAAACTTAATAGCTTCCACCCACTAAACCTCATGTATGAGGCATAGAAGCTAATCAAACATGGTATCCAAACCTTAGATAAGTGGTCTTGGGACATACCTATGTTGTGATTCTTCACATTGAAGGCAAGGCATGCCTAACAATAACTAAGCTCGTTCATACCATCACTTAGTAACAAGGAAACATCCAAAATCCTAAGATTTACATCAAAAAATTTATATTTATAGTTCATGTGTTCTCAACACCCCCATAGTATGTGTATGCAAGGTGTGCTAGAGAACAACAAAGGTAAAGGGATTTAAGGTGAGAACTAGAATATGCCTATCTATGACTATTTAAGTCAATATGCACTTCACAGCTCTTAAGCTAATATCTTAGAAAGTCATGAGATGTAAATCAAACACTACAAGAGTCAGTTTGATGTGACTTCATCCCACCTCCATAAAGAAGGTGTGGGTGTTAAGGATTACTAAAGAATAACTCACGTTCACATAGATGGTTCAAGGAGTGAAAGTGACCAAATTAATCAAGGGTTGAAAACCCTAATTGGTATTGACTACTAGGAAATAGGTTTATCAATAAACTCTAAGGGTCAACCAAGGATAACTTGAAATAGTCAAGTTACCGACTGCTTAGGCTCTGATACCATTTTGTAAAAAGTGTGACCCGAAAGGGGATCCACTCAAATGATATAATACAAGAGCCATGTAATAATAAAGCAGCAGAAACAAAACTATTACAAAGTTACTTCATAATTCATTAATACAATTGTTCCTCACCACAATAGGTGATTTTACAAAAACTTGAACTAAGTACAACTAAAGCCAGTAGCAGAGGGTAACCCAGCCATTCCAAGCTATCCTTAAGTCCATGTCATGTAGGTGATCTTTTTGAGATCTTGTCTTCCAATGTACCTAGACCTGGGTGGAAGGGAACATCACCCAAAACATAGGAAACAATAAAGAGGTCAGCAAAGGCTGAGTATGTACATATATAAAACATTCTGGGCATTATATAGGGTTAAAAGTATAAAAAGAGATGTTCCCACAAGAAAAGGGGGCTATTTGCAATTAGGTATGTTCAAGAGAAAAGTAACAAAAGAAATGAGGCATATAAAATTTCAGATTACAAACATGATAATAAAAGAGTGTCTTGCCATAACATTCATCCACAGATTCATATTAAAATAAAGAATATTTGCATGCATAACAATGTAGACTAAATATACCTAAAACAGGGCCATAACACCATAGGATCATGGCCTAAAAGAAATAAGGGTGGAAACACACACCCCGAGTGGAATACGCACACCCAATATAAGTATGGTTGTACATACGTACCACTATTGTAGATATTCTAGTCAAACACGTAGCATGCATAAATAGAGTGGCAAGACTAACATTTTAGTCAATTTCACATAAAGTGGCAATCTTAGAAGGAGGGGTCTAAAGACCCATTATAAATGAATATTCCAGCAATCACATGAATTTATATGAATCAAAAGAAGAAAGTATGGATGTCCAACAATTGGATTTTAAATAAATTGATAGTTCAAGAGATGCCTCATTAAAGAAATGTAGGTTCAGTCAAATAATGCCCAAAATAAAATAGAGGATGTACATACCTGATCTTCATAGCTAAGGCTTAACTTAGTCTATATATTGGATCCACGAGGTCATGTTTTCATCCTAGGAACATATTAGGTATGTTAGTCAACCAAAGAGAATAGGTGTATACATTCCTATTATAGATATTCATATTGATCTTACCCTAATTCTTCTTATCTAGCGACATATTAGTGTTCTTAATATCATTGCATGGCGATAGCATCCAACATATATCATATATAGATAGGGATTATAACATTGATTGATTATATTACATGTCCATTTAATTAAAAATGTCTAATTTGTTTCCCTAAAATTTATCCTAGACATCATATTCAACATGTAGGTGTGCATACACATTTTATTATCACATTATTGAATATGCCATTTGTTTGAGCATATACTGTCTAGATAAATGGATGTATATTGAGATATTAATCTTAATCAAATTTGGCATCCATACTTATGTTCATAAAGAAATGTTCCTAATAATAGCCCTTACATCATACCCCCATCTCAATCAACATAAGTAAACTTTGATGATGTATTTCTAATATCCTTATGCATTAATAATTACCCATCGAGTCCATTAAACATGTGTATGAGTCCTAGAGTTCCTATTTAACAAGGCTTAAGTTTGAATTTGTCTTCTTAACAGCCCATCAACCCGATCTGGTTCACCACCACAACCAAGTTCTATTTATAAAGTCATCTAACAACCATCTAACGAATATCTAAGACATCATCATAACTAGTTCACTGAATACAGTAGTTAGTAGACCTAGAATGCCTAATGTGAATACTTATATATGTGGATGTTAATATGCTATGATGTTTTGAGTGTGCAAGATTAGATATACTAACAATTTATTCATCATCTAAGAAGCTTTCTAAATTGGAATCACAAAGAGAAACTGACCTTTTAGCTTGTTGTTCCCCTACGAAACCTTGATGAATTGATTCTTCTGATAAACCAATCCTGGTGGCATTCATTGGAGACAGAGGGAGTGGCAATACCGGATGAGAGGCATCATCTCGACCATCTACTCACAGTTTTAGGTCTGATTGTCAGGAAGGATGAAGAGAAGAAGGAGGGTAGGTGAAGGCATGGTCACTGGTGATGAAGCTGATGGCGGAGGGGTTATATGGTGGTGTGGATGAGGAAGTAGGATGTGGCTGGCGATGTTCCTGGCTCGTAGGTTGCAGGTGGTGTTGATGTCATTGAGCAAGATTGTTGTGGTGTTGGTGGTTGACGAAGAGCCATTGTTGATCGAAGCTAGGCTCTGACCGGAATTGGTTCTGTTCATCGTTGGAGAAGGCAAATCACACGAGAAACTCAGAGGAGTTCTGGGGACATTCGGGGCAGGGATTGGTGGGAAAAATGACTTTGGTGTTGCAGGTTGTTAAAGGCTTGAAGATTTGAATTACTCGCCATCATCTTTGATCACCTTAGGATGATGTCATTGATGTGTACATCACAGTGAAGGAGGAGGAAGCATCGCGGCTGCTGGATCTGTGGTGGTCACTGTTGTGCGGCGAGATCTGCCTTGCAGTAGCCACCATAGGCGGCGGGGAAGCCTTGCAGTCAAGTTGTTTGGGGCGTAGGGTGTAAGAGGCGCAGAATAATTACTGATCGGCGGTGTTTCCTCACGGTGTCGGGAACAGGTGGAGGACGAGCAAACGGAGGAAGGGCGAGGGAGAATTGGACGGAGGTTGTGGCAGCGCTGAGCACTGCGGTGGTTGTGGAAAGAAGGTATGAGTAGGTTTTTGGGGGTGGCTAGTGATTCCTTCGTCACTGCTTGACTGGTGGTCGCAGCAACTGATCTCAGAAAGCTGTCACGGCACCTGATGTAGCGGCGAAGATGGAGGTAGAGGCAATGTCCAGTAGGCCGCATGAACATAGGGGAAATAGGCGGGTGACGAGTGGGGAGGGGTAGACACTCGGAGGTTTGCGAGGCTATAGGCATGGATTAAGAGGGCGAGGAAAGTGTTGCGAGACCTAGGGGAACGAGGGAGAGACCAGGTCGACGACCGTTGCTCCCCTACGCAGGAAGCAGTCACCGGTCGTTAGGTAGGGGATAAGTCTGATACTCTTGAGATCTGTGAGAATAGATGGGCCTGACCTGGTGACATGTTTATAAATAAATTTTGAATGATATTAGTGAAACTATATAACCATTAAACATAAGTTCTGATGTGTTACTTTACTAATTTAATTGTTTGAGAAAACCTTATTTAAATGGAATGAGTTTTGATATGTAGGCTAAATTGGATATGAGGAATCAAATTTTAACATTGATTTTACATTTTAAAAAAAATCTAATCATTAATTGTATATTAACCATTCATTAAATGTATTTGCTCCTATAATCAATGGTGGCACAATTCTAGTAAATAAATTCCTTTTATCTTTCAATCCTATTGGATTGTAGGGGGTCAAATTAGAATCGAGCCTATTAAGTGGTTTATTCATACGTTGAATTATATTATTAATTCAATTTGGCCTTGAAATCTTACTGTCTCACATGAGAAGGATATTGCAACTATCTTATGCTATTTCACTTCAATTATCATAATATATCTTATATTAGCGATAAAAGTGCTAGATGACAACATAGTCATGAGGCACGTTGAAGTGGGAAGTATTAACCTATATGTATAAGATTGAGTATGTTACAGTAACTCTAGCTTATAGGCTACCTTTCCCATCCTTTCAATGATCGGATAAGGCCCCATAAATCTAGGAGCTAACTTCCCCTTCTTTCCAAATCTCAGGATACCTTTCCAAGGTGAGACCTTGATGTATACTATGTCTCCAAATTAGAATTCTAAGGGTCTATGATGCTTATCAGCATAAGATTTCTGTCTATCCTGGGCAGCTTTCAACTGTTGTTGTATGACTTTAATCTTCTCAGTTGTTTGTTGTACTAGCTCAGGACCCAAAAGTTGATATTCTCTTGTTTCATACCAACATAAAGGAGATCTACAATGTCTACCATACAATGACTCATATGGTGCCATATCAATACTGTGCTGATAGCTATTATTATAAGAAAATTCTATCAAGCTCAGGTGTAGATCCCAACTTCCTACAAATTGAAGAACACATGCCCTAAGCAAGTCCTCCAAAGTTTGTATAGTCCTCTCAGACTGTCCATCTGTCTAAGGGTGAAAGGTTGTACTAAACCTTAATTGTGTACCCAAAGATTTATGGAGTCTCTCCCAAAAACAACTCGTAAACTGGGGACCTCTATCAGATACAATTGTAGCCGGAACCCCGTACAAACACACTATCTCATCTATGTATATCTGTGCAAGCTTCTCAGTAGTATAGGTTGTTTTGACAGGAAGGAAATGTGTTGTCTTAGTCAACCTATCAACTATCACCCATATGGAATCATGACTTTTGGCTGTTCTAGGCAAAACAACCACAAAGTCCATGGTTACATGATCCCATTTCCAATGCGGTATAGGCAAAGGTTGCATTGTTCCCGCGGGCTTCTGATGTTCAACTTTAACTTGCTGACACACCAGATACCGCATAACAAACTCAACTACATCTTTCTTCAAACCAGGCCACCAATACATATCCTTTAAGTTATGATACATCTTGGTGCTCCCTGGATGCATCACATACATTGAAGAATGATCTTCTTCCAGAACTAACTTTCTTAAGTTATCAACATCAGGTACTACCATCCTACCATGGTAACAGACTACTTGATCATCTGAATCATGGAAACCATCCCATTTCTGACTACCATATTCTGACTTAATCTGTTGAATCACAATATCAGCTTGCTGTGCTTCTTTAATCTGCTTTCTCAGAGTAGGTTTTACTTGCATCTCAGCTAACCGCCCGGCTAACAATGACACCTTAAGTCTTATATTGTCTTGCCTTAAGGAGATAAGCATACCTCTTTTAAAGCACACTAAGGAGTTTAAGTGTGCTTTATCTAAGGCTGGTGATGATGATTTTCTACTCAGTGCATCAGACACTACATTAGCCTTCCCTAGATGATAATCAATTATACAATCATAGTCCTTGATTAACTCCATCCAACGGCGTTGTCTCATATTCATCTCATGCTGTGAGAAAATATATTTTAAATTCTTATGGTATGTGAAAATCTAGAATGTCTCTCCATAGAGATAATGTCTCCAGATCTTCAAGGCATGGGCCACAACAGCTAGCTCTAGATCGTGTGTCAAATAATTCTCCTTGTGTTTCTTAAGTTGTCAAGAAGCAAAAGAAATCACTTGCTTATCCTACATCAACACACATCCTAAACCATTCTTAGATGCATCACAGAAAACTATGTACCCCTTCCCTTGCTCAGGTAACACCAGCACAGGTGCACTTGTTAACATTTCTTTTAGCAACTGGAAAGAATGTTGACACTTGTCATTCCAGACAAAAGGAACTTCCTTCCTGGTCAACTTGGTTAGGGGTAAAGCTATAGAACTGAAGTTCTTAATGAACCTCCTGTAATAGCCTGCTAGTCCCAGAAAACTATGAATCTCCGTCGGTGTCTTTGGCTGTTCCCATTATAGGACAGATTCTACCTTCTTAGGATCAACACGAATACCTGAGGCAGATATTACGTGTTCTAGAAAAGAAACTTCTGGTAACCAGAACTCGCATTTGCTAAACTTAGCATACAACTTATGCTCTCTTAGCAAAGTCAAAGCCTGACGGAGGTGCTGCTCATGCTGTTGAGCATCTCTACTTTTTATCAAGATATCATCTATGAAGACTACTATGCACTGATCAAGAAAAGGTCGAAAGATTCTATTCATGAGTTCCATGAATGCAGCTGGTGCATTAGTTAGTCCAAATGGCATAACTATGAACTCATAGTGACCATATCTTGTTCTAAAAGCAGATTTAGATATGTCATTTTCCTTAATACGCAACGGATGGTATCCCGACCTCAGATCTATCTTAGAAAAGATAGTTACGCCACTCAACTGATCAAACAGGTCATCTATCCTTGGCAGAGGATACTTGTTCTTTATGGTTACTTTATTCAACTACCTATAGTCGATGCATAATCGCATAGACCCATCCTTCTTCTTTACAAAGAGGACCGGAGCACCCCATGGCGAAGTACTCGGTTGGATAAAACCCTTCTCAAGCAACTCCTGCAGTTGTTTCTTGAGCTCTGCCATCTCAGCAGGTGCCATCCTATACGGCGTTTGTGTTATTGGTTGCGTGCCCGGGATTAGATTAATCTCAAAATCAATCTCTCGGGGCAGTGGAACTTCTGGAAGTTCTTCAAGAAATACATCCTCAAACTCCCTAACTATTGGAACTTCAAGAAGATTAGGGCTCTCCATTGTAGTATCTACCACATGATCCAAGAATGCAAAGCATCCATGTCTCATCAACTTCTCAGCTACAATAGCTGACACAAGACAAGTTGATCTTTCTGTCTCCCCGAAAGATCCACGTGTCACCGTTGTCTGTGAACACAACCTGCTTGGAACCACAATCCAAGACAACCTTATACTTCTCTAAGGTGTCCATCCCTAGGATTATATCAAAACCCTGCATCTCAAGTGGTATAAGATCTACTTGAATGCGATGTTCAGAAAAGGAAAGATTATAGGGAGAACACACCTCCCGTAACACTACAGATCCCAGCAAAGGGGTTTCTAGCATCAAATTATATGCTCTATGACTGACAATCATGTTGCAGTCATGAATTACTTCTCGAGTGATAAATGAATGTGTAGCACCCAGATCAATTAACATAGATAAGGAACAAGACGAAGACATATCATAATAAAATAGTTCCATCTGACCTGTCACAACCTGAGGGTTGACTACTGCTTCGGGCTGATTCATAACATAGAATCTAGCCGTTGCTTGTTGTTGACCATGTTCTCGATTGTTGGGTGCCGACGATCCATCTTGGGATGCTTGTCCACGTCCTCTAGCATTATTACTGAACTGTCGCCTCTATGAGCCTTGCTGACTCTGCCTCTGGGGTTGAGTTACAGTTCTAACTTTCTCAGGACAATCTCTCTTCAAGTGTCCTATCCTCCCACACTGGAAGTAGTTGTAACTTCCCAAACTCTGCCTGGGTGGTCCTGTCACTGATGCTGATGCTATACTGGGGGATCTACTTAGAGGAAAACTACGCCCCCTATCCCTACTTGACGTCCACTGCGTCGGGGTATTAAATCTTGGTGGTGGTGGTGCAGAGAACCTCAGCTTCTTGAAACTATCAGACCTTTGTCCTTGAAACTGAGGATACACTTTCTTATTACTGGTCTGTCGCTTTTCGATCACAGACCTCTCTATCTGCCTAACTGATTCCACAAAAGTGGCAAATCTCTCCCTGTTCTCTAGAGCAGACACATGAGTGGTCAATTCAGTGATCAACCCCTTCTCGAAACGCTGAATCCTCTCCTCATCCGTAGATGCCATTTGCGGACAGAACCGCAAAAGCTCCATGAACCTAGCTTCATATTCGCTAATGTTCATCTGTCCTTGCCTCAACCTATCAAATTGAGAGATCTTCTCATCTAGATACATCTTAGGGAAGTATCTAGTGACAAATTCACGTCGGAACTCATCCCATCCAACTTCAACACCTGGTCTTTTACCTTCTTCGATGGTCCACCAATGACCAACACTCCCCTTCAGAAGGTATACAACATGCCTCACCTTCTCAGCTTCTGGGATGTTGAGGATTCTGAAGGCTTTCTCCAGCTCAGTCAACCACAAATCTGCATCATTTGGGTCAGCTGTACCAGCATAGTCTGTGTCTCCTACCCTCCGAAGCCGTTCAAAGGTCTTTCCAGCTCCTTGTCCTTCATTGTGGGCTGGTGCCCTCGGTGTAGGTGGTGGCATCCTATCCGCCATATGCGTCATAGTCACCATTAACTACCCGAACAGAGCATGGAATACTGGGTTTTCTAATGCAGCTTGATCAAGTTGAGGAATCTCAGGTACGGGTTCCTCCCTATCTTGATCCCTTGCACCTCCTCCTGGTGCAGCAATGCTGCTCTCAGCATCATGCTCGTCATGTGATCCAGACATATTCAAGTTCTTCTTCTCCTATATGAGCAGAAGACACTATTAGATAAACTGGAAGACACTAGAATAGACTCAACAATCTTAATTCTATGTCTCTGTAGACTCAGTGAACCTAGAGCTCTGATACCACTTAACCTGAGGCATCCAACTTACAAAAACAAGATTAATTAATGCGGAAGCGATCACTAATAGCAAATTACTGAAAATCACTAAAAATTAAAATCATTTATAAAAAGATCCATTACAGGAAAACTCTTTAAACAAGAACCAAAATATTATAATTACATACTGGTCCACATTGTAATTTCCATGTACCATCTCTTCTCGAGGAATATATATACATCACCTTGCCTTGATAAAAGCACAAGTAACAAAATCCTCGAGGCATTTAAGCCAAAAATCTTAGATCGATTATAACAACACTATCCACTGACTCCTAGGACCTGAGAGTACATAGACGACACATAGGACTCTCTATACAAAGCTTGACAGTCAGTATCCCCACATGGGATGTTACTGCTGTTCCTGCTGCTCTTCCCTTGTTACAGGGTTTCTACCTCTTTGTCTGCGTCTACCTAAAAAACGTTGGGTCCCACGGGGGTGAGACAATTTGTAAATTGCCCCAACGAGAGATATAACTCTCCGTCGAAAACATTATTATTGCAGTTTAGTAGAAATAAGCTGAATAGTGGAATCATATATTTCAATAGTAGATAAATCAATATCTATGCAGGTTAGAGCAACATTCCTATTCTAGCATTTCAGTTCTAACTTGATAAAGCAACTTGAGTATTGAATAAGTGACATATATAATATTTATTCATCAAGAGTATACTAAGCAGATAACATTAACCAATGATTCTCGTATTTCAATCTTATACAAATATGCTACATGGCTGATTACATTTTACAAACATACTTAAGCTCTGAGGAGATGAGGTATACTACTCATACTCCAACTGACCATTGCGAAATCGAAATCGGTACCATACAAAGTCAATGGAAGAGCCGGCTTCCATGACCTCCCACATCTCAATCAGTGCGAGATCACATGCAGGACATCTTGTGTCTCTGCTACATAGCTTTCCAGGGTATAATTGCATCTTCGCTATAGAGTTACAGTCACGGCTGTACTCTCTTCAAAATCGAGAGATTTCATGTTTACCTCCATCGATCCGGCATTAACATCATCAGGAGATTCATGATACATCCATCCCGGCACATATAATGAAGGATTGAGAGGTTTAATGTTTACCTTCCATCAATTCCCCCATTAGGACGTACAGATATTTTTGCCCATCAACCCCCGCATATTAAAAAATATGCGATCTCCAGGAGATCTGGTAGGAAAACCTGTTTCACCATCACCAACTACTGACGATGATGGATATATGGTCAGAGCACTACATGAATAGATTGCACTTGATTAATTAAGTACATTATCATATTCTTTTAGCATCAGCCAAGTTTTCAAACATAACTTATTAAGACAATTGCTACAAAGAAACATGTACTATTTTCATCAGTTACTTCTCAGTCTTTATAAGACATTGGGATCTCAATCGCTTATTTCAATACTGGGAATTATCACCCCTTCACAATCCTCAATACCATAATCATATGGTTTTGGGTATTCAAACCCTTAGCTCATCGCTGAGCACTGTTACCAATTTTTTTTCAGGTAACTATCACCTTCAGGTTATCTGACCAAGGTAATCATGACACTTGATACACAAGCATCTCTTATGGCACTTGAGGCCCATTAACTCTCTTGTTACCTTTCATTAAGTAATAAGGCATATTATGGCACACAAGGCCCAATAAATAATTTCAATAAATAAACATCATAGCTCATACATGGATACGTTCATCATCTCAGAATACCTGCATGGTTAGCACACATGATAATAGATATATCAATCATACTTAAGTTTCATGCTATTCAAGGGTAACACCACTATTCCCTTACCAGGGTTAGGGTTTCCTATTTCATGTCAATCAGGGTTACTCATCCCTTTTTCACAATTAGTACCACTGATTTATCATTTTGTTGTCCAAGATTAGGATTTCATGCTATATAGTATAACCCAGAATTAGGGTTTCACACACCTTCACCCTATCTTAGAATTAGGGTTTACTATTCTCATCATATCAGGGTTTGTCATACAAATACCCTGAATTAGGGTTCCATATTCCATTACCCATAATTAGGGATTACTATTCATCCCAATTAGGGTTTATCATCAAGATACCCTGAATTAGGGTTTCTCATGTCATCACCCTTAATTAGGGTTACATTGTTAACCTAGATTAAGGTTTCACTTAGAATTGCCCTAAATTAGGGGTTGAGTTCATCAATCAACTCGATTTGGGTTTTATGATCTTTTTATCAAGGATCATACCCTAATTGTATACCACACTTATTTCGAATGTGTTAGGCTTGATTGCTATATGATTATCTTTCATGTCTAAATCTCTCTCTCTCATCCTATTCAGGATGTGTACTACTCAATTCTTGATTATATTGAGCCTACTCTTTATTCAAATACATGCATTTAGGGTTAGCATGATGTATTGAAATATTGCATCATTATGCATCAATGATTAATCCCACGAAGGGTATCAACCATCTAATTACATTAGGTGTCAAAAAGATTTGATCAATTGAACCTTCAATTACATGAGGTATCCAAATGAATTGACCAATTGAATCTTCAATTACATTAGGTGTCCAAGTGGATTAACCAATTGAGTCTTCAATTACATTAGATATCCAAATAGATTAACCATGTTGAGCCTCAAATGGTTTTGATTACTTAGACCCTAAACGGTCTTGGTCTCTCAGAAATTAAACGGTTTGAAACCGTTTGGGCAAATTGCCCTAGAAACCGTTTGGGCAAGAAATGTATTGAAACTGATTGGACTTGGGTCTCCAAACGATCTTGAGACTGTTTGGACCAAACCTTATCAAAACCAAATGGACCAAAAAGGTCTTTCAACACTTAATCAATTCAAGGTTTCCATCAATGAACTTCCTATCAATTGAATCCTTGATTCATTCATCAATTGAACTATTGAATCATCCTTCAATTAGACCATCAATTAGGGTTTTGAACCCAATTGAACTAGGATTTATAATCAAGAAACCATCAATTAGGGTTTTGAATTTGAGGAACCATCAATGGTTAACATTGTGAAACCAATTCAATTGAAATCAATGAATCATCATCAAATTATGATATGACCTGACCTCAAACGGTCTTGAGGTCGTTTGGATGACCTCCAAACGGTCTTGAGACTGTTTTCCCCATCCATCATTAAAAATTTGTGAAATTCAATTAGGGTTTAGATCATTGGATTGGTCATCAAATTAGCTATTAATTGCATTTCAATTTGATATCTCTACATCTTCAATTACTCAACCATACTCAACCCTAGACCTCAAAACGGTCTTGGTTGACCTCCAAACGGTCTTGAGACCGTTTGGGTTAATCAACCCAAAGTTTTAAATCAACCAATTGAAATTTCAACACTTAACCCGATTAGGGTTTGTTACTTGATGAACCTTCCACTGATGAACCCTTTGAAACCAATAATGGGTCATCAACCATCATCACTAGCATATAATCTCCAAACGGTCAACTGTGGTCAACCCTTCCAAATGGTTTGAAACTGTTTGGTTTCTAACTGTTTGATGAAGCCGTTCAATTTCAAACAGTTTTGTTGAAACCGATTGATCAACTTGCTCAAATCGATTGGAATAAAATTTCTTTGGGAAAAGTGCCCAAGATGATGTCATCATCATATACCTTTTTTCATGTAGTTCATATTGCTACTGATTTCATAAAATTATCAATTACAACAAGCAATTGATCAAGAAGAAGGAATCAATATAATTGCAAGATTGATAATTGAATAACAATGTAATGGGTTCAAGTTATATAACCCGCCTCCAACTGAGCTTCAAATCTTGGAGATCCACATCAACAATGGTGGATGAAACTCCTTTCACTATCCCAAGGCTTGTCCTCGAGCTTTGAGTGAAAAGAAATGGTTAGAATTGAAGATGGGATCGAGATAAGAAGAAATCATGCATTGATTTTCGATTTCCACCATGGAATTAAGGTAAAAGGAAGTCAAGAAGCTTACCAACAGGTTGGGGGTCGTCCTACTATTTCTCCCAGCTCCCTTGGTCGTTTTTCAAGCAAAGAGAAGAAGTGGATTCGAAAAAGCCTTTGGTTTGAGTTGTAAAAGGTGTTTTTATAAGAAAATCAATGAGAGAGAAAATACCTTATAAAAATATTTTAATTCCAAAATTGGTGCCACCTTTTCCCCCTCAATTCCTTGCATGCAAAGATATATTCCTCACCTCCAAATTCCCTTCCATTATCCATGAATTAAGTGAAAAGAAATTAAGCACCTTAACCCTTATAATAATAATATCCATAAGTTAGTGGATGTTTCTTTTTATTTTCTTAATGTGAGTGGGTCTTCCACTCACGTAGGTATTTTATTTGCCTTTGCAAGGCACAAGGACGTGCATACTTGAGCAAATTCAACCATCTCGTTTTTGGTTGAAGACCCTTCAATTACTTTATTTATTTTTGCATTAAATTGAATTAAGGTTTCAATTATGCTTAAATCTTGATTATTTTAATATCAAGATTCTCTCTCCTTCAAAGTAGCTCAAATGAGATGTCACTCTCATTTTATTGCATATACAAGATGCCAAAAATATTAGGGACCTTATTGAAGTAGAAATTTTCATATTGAACCCTAGGTTTTGGGTAAATTGTACATTACACCAAAACTAGGTTTTAATGCACAAACATTGCTTTATTAGCTCTTTCTTGGTACTCATGCTTGGGGTAGCCATACCTTTGCATCATCTTCATTCTCATGATGCTTCAACACATGAGGAACATATTATCATGCACAATTTCCAACTTAACCCCTCAACTTGGGTAATTTGCACTTTAGTCCAAAATAAGTAAAACATTACTTTCAACATTATTCAAAATGGACTAATATTGAAATATAAGTTCCTCTTGAGCTTTAATTACTTTTCAAAAGATAATATCAAGCATATAATTATCTTTCTTAAACAAAACACCTAGGGTTAAAGCATAACTTAGGTCTGGGATGTTACATGGTCAACATTATATAATCTAAAAGAAAAAAGTAGTCATAGGAAACAAGTAGCTCAACAACTAAATGTAGCCAACATCGATTGGGGTTGGATGTTTCACTAGAGTCTATGTATCATTCCTCACAACATCGATTTCAACATTCAAAAAATGCATGTAATGTCATCACCAAACTACATCTTAATTATAGATCATTCTTAACTGAGGGTAAAACATCACAACTATATAGGTATTTTAGATATTAGAGTTCATGATATTAATAGGAAGATGTAAGTTTTGAATAAGAGTAATGACTAAATCATGAACTTGTCCATTTAAGTCATTTTTATGGAATATAGTAACTACTAGAGTAAAAGAGTGGTCATGGTTATATTTCATGATAAAAGGCATCATGTTACTTCTTGTTGTTACAAATATAGTATGGATCATCATTGGATCACTGTTAGCATATGATTAAAGTTCTAGAATTAAAATTAAGAATAATGTATCATGTTTCTTTTCACATCATAACTCACTAATCGAGAACAAGAGAGATGAAGGTCAGATTTTGGTTCCCATAGTAGAAAACAATACTGATCTATTGTTGCACTATATCATGAAGTCGTTAGTAGGCCAATTTTTGTTGAATATTTAAAAGGTATTCACAAAAATTCCATATTTTGCTATATTACATGTCAGGGGATCAAATTTAGAATTCAAGAGAGATGATGGTCGACATTAGGGGCACTCATTTCCATGTGTGCTTATGCTAGAGCAAAATATGTGTTTGAGTCATAAACATTCATGATTGGGTATTAATTAATAATATATAATTAAAAAGGATTTACAGTAAGCATTTTAGGCAAACCACTAGAATTATGAGTAGTTTTAGATTTTGGGACTATTTTTAATATAAAGATCTAAATTTTTGGATTTATAGTTATAACATGCCGATATTTGAAAATTTGAGACATCTTTATCATTTAAGAAAGAGAAAAAATATTGGAATATTCGTGACAGAGGGGTAATATTACCTAACTAGAGATGAGGGGGAAAATCAGTACTTACTACTCATTTATTGTACTGATTTGTAGGGAAAAAGCACAAATAATAGTGGATTCCATGACACAAAATGAACAATGAACCCAATACAAAGTAAAAGGAAAACACATTCTCCCTTGGACAATGGATTGTCAACGATTAGTTCTCGTTTATTGTACTGATTTGTAGGGGAAAATCAAAGATTATTAAGACAAGTGCATAACCATATATATGTAACTCAAAATTGTTCCAATCTAGGATAAATGATGTACTTGCAGGATATGTATCGATCAATCATGACCATTAAGTTACAAGATATGTAAATAACTCTCAAATGTAGCTCTGATTATGAATGTAAATAACTCTCAAAATTACAAAGTTGCAGGATATGTATCGATCAATCTATGTTCACCACATTTCAGAAATTTTTAGCCTTTACATGTATTTAAATTATATACACTCTACACACGGGATTGAAGAAAAGTTCAACCGGGGGAATGGAATACCTGGAAGGGAGATTGAGAACAATCACGAACCAACCAGCACAGGGATGAGCAGCACGGATGAGCAGCTGGGATGAGCAAAGGGAAAAATATTCCGTCAGTATAAACCAAGAAATAAGCACGACATCAATAAAAAAACTAAGACATTATTCAAGATGGCCCACCTCTTCACAACTGGTCGAGAACGAGAAGCAACTTTGGAATCGTCGGGATGAGCAACACCTTCGGAATAGAAGGGATGACCACCACCTTCAGAATACCAGGGACGAGCAGTAGCTTTGGAGAACAACCGGTCCAGGATGCAGAGGTGGATGTGAAGGAGCTCGATGCACAACACAATCAATATGAAGCAAGACAGACACTCCTTGCCCTGGCTAGGTTCCAATTGTTTGTCGACAAGATGGGATGATGACAACTGAAGGGGAGTCAATTGGATGGAGACAATAGATGATGATCAGAAGGACAAGGCATGGGTTACCTTGCTTTTTGAGAATTTAACCGCCCTAGTAGCCCGACGGTCGCAGAAGACCGCATTGACTCACCACGCCTACGCCCCTCTCGACGCATGCTGGCCTCCATCCACGAACTGCTTGAGGTAGCAGACCTTGGAATCGACCCTCGCTTTAACTCACGAACGCATAGTAAGCCGGCAGTAGCAGGTAGAGGGAGAGGGGAGACTGTCGAAGAAGAGGGGCGAGAGGGTGAGGGTGGACTTTCTCGGGGAGAGGAGGGTCACGAGGGAGTCGGAGGGTTCGGGGGGTCTAACCCAGACTGAGAAACCAAATATCGCCTCTACTGAGACTGGGTTGGTCTGGATTATGGGATTCCGTTATCCCAAAATGGCGGTCGATTGAGATTTCGAACCAAACACTGTTTTTGCTCAACCCGGACCGGATTAAACTCACATGTCACTAGACATAGCAGAATCCAGATCGCATCGCGAACCAAACAAGGGCTCAGTTGTAGTACGTGACGGACACAAAAAGTTAAATTGTACGGGGAGGACTGAGCACATATTACGCAGATTTTTTGCCGCTGTGCAGGCTACCAAATAGCAGCACACCAAAGAAGCGAATTTACTTACTCCATATCAAATAAAATCAAAGCCGTATAAAATCTCTGATTATGATTGATTTGAATTCTAATTCATTCGACTACATGATCCGACAACGTCTTACCAAACTAACCCTAAGTGAGATCTGAGTGGAGTGAAATACTTATTTTGTGGGATCTAAATGAAACAACTTAGTTTGGGGAGTGGGGGTGTCATTGTTCGGAATTTTGACGTGGTAGGCTTTGTACTTCAATTTCACTTTACACCGTACACGGCTAACAACGTTAAAATAGCTATGTCGATTGAATGTGGTCTTTTCAATTTCAGCCCAAACGAACATATCTTTAAAAAACTTAAGCCCCTGTTTGGGAACGGACTGAGTCCGGTTTAGGCGGTGTCATTTTGCGCCAGGTCGGCGTAACCCGGTCCGGTTTGGGCCAAAATTCTGTTTGGTACGCAACCCCATTCGACCACCATTTTGGGATAACGGAATCCCATAATCTGGACTAACCCAGTCCCGGCCTAGGCGGGATTGCAAATCCCAGTCCGGTTTACGCCCCCCGACACCCCCTTCAACCCCGACTCTCCCTCTCACTCGCGCGCCTCCCTCTTCCTCTCGGCCCTCTCCTTCGCTCTGGTTGTTTGCCTCTCCCTCTGCCGGCTCAGTGTTGGGTCCGTGGGTCCGTGAGTTAAAGCGATACCTCGAGCAGCTCGCGGATGGAGGGCAGCAGTCGTCGGGCGGAGCGTCCGCCGCCTAGTGAGGAGTCAATGCAGCGATCTGCGACCGCCGGGCTACTAGGGCGGCTACATCCTGCAAAGGCAAGGTACCCCAGTGCCCTGTCCTGTCCTTCTGAGCACCATTGTCTACACCGTCCACCTGATTCAGCCATCGTCCCATCTTGTCGACGCACAGGACAAACCCTAGCAAGGGCAAGCAGTGTCCGTGTTCCTACATATTGGTCGCCTTGTGCATCGAGCTGCTTCACATCCACCTACGCATCTTGGAGGAAGCTGGTGTTCGTCCCTACTCGCTTACTGGAGTTGCTGCTCGCTGTCGTCTTCGTCCCTGCTCCGGCGGTGCTGCTCGCCGTCGTCTTCGTCCCTGCTCCAGCGGTGCTGGTCGCTGTCGTCTTCGTCCCTGCTCCGGCGGTGCTGCTGCTCATCCCGGCTCTTCCGAAGTTGCTGCTGGGGATTATCCACTTCTGAATAGGTTCATCATGATGAATAGTTAGGCCTATTTTTTGTACTGAATGATTATGCAAAGGGGTTAGGCCTATTTGTGTACTGAATCATTATGCAAAGGGGTTCCCCGTGTTCCATGGTGTGTGTTGGATCCCCTGTGTGTGTTTTACATTGATAAAATGATGTTTGGAATCTGTTTGCATCCGTGGATCATACTAGTTTTCATCCGTGGATCATACTATTTTTCATCCGTGGAATCTGTTTGGAATCTGTTTGCAAAGCTATTGTCTAGTTCTGCTCTATAAATTGAATGAACATTCCACATTTGGTCACATTCCCATGTTCTTATCATACTCTTTTTGCCCATTCCACGTTTGGAATCTGTTTGATATCATCATACTCTTTTTGCCCATTCCACATTTGGTCACATTCCCATGTTCTTATCATGAAGCTAAGAAATTGATTCAGGAGTTAGGCCTTGGATATCAAATTTTCTAGGTCTGTAAAAACTACTGTTTCTGTATAGAATACCTAGGTCTGTAAAATAAATGATTTTATTGACCCAACTTCCTCTGTTTCAACTCTTATAACAAATATGTTTGTATTGCTATAATATCTAGCCCAAAGTTCATTCTTTCTCTCCCTTTTTGGTTGATATTATTGTCGAAAAAATAACTGTAATAAATGATTACAGGTCTTCATGATAAGTTTTGATAATTTTTAGATGAGATTGACCTATTCAGTAGATGATTTTCAGTAAAATGCTTTATGATAGAAAAATTTGTTGAAAAAAATAAAGTGTAACCTATCAACCAAGGAGATCTCATACCTCATGATTGGTTCTAGATAAATGAAATCCTAGATAGAGAAGAGAGCTAGGGGTTTGAGAAGAGAAAGTGGTGGAGATTTTGACCTTCGTATGGGGTTTAGCTTCATAGAATAGCCTTTCATAGTGAGTCTTATCTCACATGTCAATATGCCATCCCTCGTATGGTTTGTCTCCTAATCTCCATTTCTAGGGTTTTTGAGCTGAGAGGAGGAAGAAATGGATTCAGTTTCTAGAGTTTGATTACATTTCTAGAAATTTAGAGTTTAACCTACATTTGTAAGGTTCTTCTCACCTTAAGTGAGTGTTTATCATCATCTTAACATTTTTATTCATGTCAAAAGCCTAATTCTATCTCGTTAAAATAACTAGAAATGTTTATTGTATTTGTATGTGATTGGGTATTGATTTAAAAGATATTAGGTACTAAATTTGAATATTCCTCATTGAACTGAAGTTGATATGTTCCTGATATATTGATTAATGTTCCATATAAAATTCTATGGATAAATGACTATGCAATTTAATGTGAATATTGCCTAAAAATTAGGCCACTGTGTGATATGCTTGGGAATTGAATTGACATGTCTAGAATCATATTTGAATTGTATTAGAATGAATTATATAATGTATTGTTTAATCTTTCTAAAATGGACTGTTTTTTTTATCGGGAAAGCGTGGGACTCCTTTTTATAGATTTTTGTAAGATATATACAAGCTAGGGTTTAATCCAAAGTGGATCAAAACCAAACAAAGACAAGAAACAGAAAGAGAACTATACATTTAAGGTTTCAATGTCTTTTCTAATCCTCCTCCAATTTCTACCTGCACATAAACTAACATCAAGGAAAATCCTCCCATTCCTTTCTCCCCAAAGGCAATGGAAAATCACCAAAATTGTTATCTTATCCTTCATCTCCCTTGAAAGGATAACATCCATCAGAGATTCAGGCACAGAGTTGATATATTCTTCTTCAACAGCCAAACTCCACAAATCTTTAGCATAGGCACACTGAAAAAGAATATGATTGAGATCTTCAATATCATTTTTACACAAAGCACATCTAGAAGGCATATGTAAACCCATCCTCATCATATGATCTCCCGTCAGCAAACCATCCAGAAAGAATCTCCAACCATGAACCAACTGTCTCATAGATCCTTTATTAGTACTCCATAACCACACAGACCAGGAGGGTATAGGATTAATCACCCTAATAGCATTCCACGCCTCCTTAAACTTGTGAATCTCTTTCCCTTTCAGAAAAATGCAATCATCCTTCCCATAAACAGGAGAAATCTTCTCCTTAATAACATGCAGAACATCATTAATATGTCTAGAATCAGACTTAATCCAATCATCCCCATTGAACAACTTATGAAAAGTAGCATATTTCCCCATGCCCAACTTCATCACAGCCTTGCTGCCAAGCACCTCATCCAGATAACGACCCCCCCACCAAGGGTCTCTCCACATTTTGATATATAACCCATTCCCCACAGAAAAAGAAATATCATCCACAATGTCTTTTCTGAGGTAAAGGATATGCTTCCAGACCCAAGAAGCAGATTGAGAGATTTTACACCTCCAAATAGAGTCCCCTTTTAGGTATTCTAAAATGGACTATTATATACATATGGATCAATATGAGGTGGTGATATCTGTGTTTAGGGTTTTTGTTGAGGGATTGAATCAAGTGGGTTAGTTCATCAATATATACTTTTGATTGATGGATGAAATATGTGGAAATGGAAAATAGGGTTTACATGTGTGTGAATAGCCCTAATGAACTCCTATGCACTAAGATAAGATGATAAGTTTTGATAATTTTTCATTTCCAATATCTACATTTTACATTGATAAATATATGCTTTGTAGAGTCCAATATCTACATTTTTCATTGATAAATATCAACATTTTTCATTGATAACATGATCAGTTTTGATAATTTTTCATTTCCAATATCTACATGTTGCATAACGTTTAGATTGAGCACTTATATTGGATGCCCATTCCACATTTGGTCACATTCCCATGTTCTTATCATGAAGCTAAGAAATTGATTCAGGAGTTAGGCCTTGGATATCAAATTTTCTAGGTCTGTAAAAACTAGTGTTTCTATTTAGAATACCTAGGTCTGTAAAATAAATGATTTTCTTGACCCAACTTCCTCTGTTTCAACTCATATAACAAATATGTTTGTATTGCTATAATACAACCTTTTTGTTTCATATCTAGGCCAAAGTTCCTTCTTTGTCTCCCTTTTTGGTTGATATTATTGTCGAAAAAATAACTGTACTAACTGATTACAAGTCTTCATTGTTGTATAGAATACCTAGGTCTGTATTACAGGTCTGAGACAAATTGAGAAGGTAGAGAGTGTTTCTGTGTAGAATACCTAGGTCTGTATTACAGGTCTTCATTGTTGTAATAAGGGGGAACAATTTAATCTTCTGATTTAATCTATGATAATACCTAGCATGTGTCTGAATTTAGGATCAGATAATATATTTTATACTTTGAAATTGAGTCCATCATTTCCACTCTGAGACAAATTGAGAAGTCGGTGTAAAATCATCTAATTCACTACTAGGTTCACTTCCTCTTTCCCTAAATATGATCATCTTACTTGTCACCACTCTTCCTACATATTATAGTTGGTTCTCTTCTCTGTCTTCTAAATTGCCTCTTTTGCAGATATTTTATATTTACCAATGCTCTAAATAGCCTCTTTTGCAGAAACAGGACATTGGTTTGTTGAAATTTGTTAATCAATATTCATGGGATTATTGAATAAGTGGGGAACTCATATAATGCTCTCATTAATACACTGTTCCAGCTTGCTTTGTTTTGAATTATTTTTTATGGTTGCTGGAGTGCCAATATTAGATCTGAAGACCTTATAACAGAAGATGCGGGTTCTTCATTTGTTACTAAAAAGTTTGGAATTCTTTTTTATGGATGTTTAACCTAAAATTTATATAACACGGCTTCAGATCATTTTTTATTTTATTGGAAGTAATATACAGAAATTATATGCAACTGATGAACAAGGTAATTTCGTAGTGTCATTACAGCTTAGACGACACTATCTAAGTAAATACTTTATCTGAAAAGATAAACGATATAACGATTTGTGTATCATAATATATTGCAGCACCTACGGGGGTATGTCTTCCGCTGACCCCAAGTTTCATATTGTTTGGCAAAGAGACTCTGATGCCGCTCTAGTATCTGCATTGCGCAGACAATATGACCTAGGCAAGTGTGTCGATGGTCATTTCACTAGGGAGGCTTGGAGGGAGGCAACTGTGGAAATGCAAAATAGGATGGGGAAGATGGCCTGCAATACAAACCAGCTGAAAACTCGGTGGAAGAACTTGAGGAGGGACTATGCCGCTTTGAAGCTTGTGACGAATAAGAGCGGCGTTGGATGGGATGACACAAGGCATAAGCCAACGCTGCCCGACAGCCCTGAATGGAGGGAGAGCCTTGCGGTATATCCAGTAACCAGTCCGTTAATTTAAAAAATATGTCATCCATTAACATTTTAATTTCATAATAAAATTTTTTTTTACTTAGGCAAACAAGGACCTTGCTAGGTTGCTTAACAAGACGTTTCCCCACTACTATGACATTGAGATGATGGCGGGGAGGAACATTGCTAGAGGACATCATGCAATGTCTTCAACGGACACACATATCCCTTCTGACGTTGCCTCCGAGGATGATATCGCTGTTGACTTAGATGCCCCAGACACACCCATGAACACTGGAAGCCAAGCTGGGGAACCTAATATGGGCGCATTTGGGATGCAAAGCGAGGGAGAAACCGGGGGAGGCGGAACAGATACACAGAGTGGTGGCGGGAGGCCTCCTGTCGTTAGGCGCAAGAAGCGGCCATCAATGCCTCAAGACCGATGTGGGTTATCAAATGAAGTGTTATCTGAATTCACACAGGTTTATGCAAAGGTTCACGAGTTAGGCAGTGGTGTGGCAACTAGATCCTTTGAAAAGAAAGAATTTACAACCATCTTACAACATTTCCAGGACACTTACCCAGATGCCCCCACTCCTGTGTTTACAACACTTGTGAACGCCATCAAGGACTCAACAAACCGCTCCATCTACCTCAGCCTTATAGACACACCTCAAAAGATAACCATATGGTTGCAAGACCTTTGGGAAAGGTCCCAAGCTGCCAATGCAACAACAACACCTTCAATGCCATCCTCGTTCCAAGATGCCAATGCAACACCAACACCTTCAATGCCATCCTTGTTTATGCCATCTCACCATGCATTTTTCCCGCAATCCCCAACACCCAACTTCAGCAACAGACCAAGTATGGCATCGTCGTTTGCGTCATCTCACCGTCCATTTTTTCCTTCGTCCAATGATGCTGGCCCTTCTGGATCAACAAACTTTAACAGCCAGGCATTTAACTCATCAAATCAGTAGAAAGTTCTTTCGTTGTTGTAATAATCTATTTCCCATCCAAACATTTTCGTTGGGCTTAATCTTATTTGCTGAATTGTTGTAATATTTTTATTCCCGTCCAGACATTATTGATTAACTATTGTAATATTTTATTTCACTGCCATGGTTTTATTTTGCGATCAATCTATTTCGCTTTGTATCCTGGAAGCCATTATTTTATGTGTCCACAATTACATATGATTGTAGCCTAGTTATTTTCCTTGTCCTTGCCATGACAACGTTGCTATGCTTCCACTTGTAGGCATAATGTCAACCACTGACCAAACAGAAACACTTGGCCTCCTCACGCACATTCTACATACATCACATTGCTGATACAATAGCTGAGTCCATAGCAAACTCCATCATTGACGACATTTCCGACATACCACCTACAATACCTAGGTCAGTTAGCATTAGGAGTGGCCACCAAAAGGTCTTAGAAATTTTAAACGGTCATGAACAAAGGGCTTATGACCTATATCGAATGAGAACACATTCTATATTGGCCCTTGTGGACAAGCTTGAGAGTCGCGCCTTGTTACTAAGCACTAGAGAAGTCAGTTCGGTTGAGGCTGTGTGCTACTTCCTACAAATGGTTGGCCATGGACATACAAATCGTGCTTTGGCTGAGGACTACATTCACTCTGGTGAGACCATAAGTAGGAAGTTCAAGGAAGTCTTGGACGCTGTGTGTTCGTTGTCCAATGAGTACATTGTCATGCAAACTGCAGCGACATGCACGACAACACATTCTCGTATATTGGAGAACCCAAGGTTCTACCCTTACTTCAAGGTAATAGTTAGCCCCTACAATCTTTAATCATTCGGAAATATTTTGTATGTTGACAACCTATTTTGGTGTTATAGAATGCCATCGGGGCAATTGACGGAACACACATCCCCGTCTTGGTTCAACGAGACAAGCAAAATCGCTACCGAGACAGAAAAGGGAATGTCTCTCTTAATGTCTTGGCTGTAGTTGACTTCTCCATGGAGTTTACATATGTCCTAACTGGGTGGGAGGGATCGGCTACTGACCAACGGGTCCTACAGTCAGCGACGACCACAGGCGGGTTTAAAGTTCCGCCGGAAAAGTTTTACCTAGTAGACGCAGGGTATGCCAACACTCGGCAATTCCTTGCACCGTATCGCAACACAGCTTACCATATTTCTGAGTACCGAGGAAACAGACATGCCTACACCAGCAAGAAGGAGATGTTCAACCACCGCCACACACAATTACGTAATGTTGTAGAAAGAGCATTTGGGGTGCTGAAGCGGCGGTTTGCCTACCTTAAAAAGGGGGCGACATATCCCATACATTCGCAGTGTCGCCTCGTAATGGCTTGTTGTATCCTCCACAATTTCATACGCCGCCAACATGATGGCGACAGTATAATGGACGAACTCCTAGATGACATTTCAACATCTGCCGTTCCCCCTGCTGGGGTTGACCTGAGTTCCCTCCAACAAACAACTCAGGCCGATTCAAGGGAGGGCGAGCGTTTACGTGAATCCATTTCTAATTTGCTATGGGATGCCCGTTGAATTACAATTGTATCTGTAATAGTCTTCAACATTATTTGAAAAATTGTCCACGACATAACTTTGTAGGCTGTAGTTGTTTTTTTTTCAAATTTTTTTCTGGATCCTAATAATATACATGACATAATGAATCGGTAGGTTGTCTTGAAATGGAGAATGGAATGCCTTGCTGTACATGCGGCATTCAATGCACTGTACGTGTGTATATGGATGAAGCGGACGTGACAAATGGACGTTTTGAAAACAACAACCCCCACAGACCGTATTTTACATGTGGTAGGGGGCTTGTTTCGAACAGATGTCAGATGAGATTGCCTGCGCAGCGTGTACCACCCACAGTTGCCACACTTACTGCAGTTAGGGATGCTATGCTAACACAACTTGCATATGCCCGCAACGAACGCAAGCTATGGTCTGAACAATGTGACTTTGTCAGTTCGACAAGAGCAGACATCGATAGGCTTGAACAAGGTATTACCACTCTACGTGAGAGGTGCCAATATCTTCGACAACTACTTCACATCACGAGCAGTAACGACTCTTCAAACGAGGACGGATACAATACATCATAGATGTAGAACAAGCACTTAGGCCTATTTTATGTTCGGAAAGTTTTATTTGAAATCTATGTTCAGAATCCGACAATGTTTTTACTAATCCTCAATTATGTTTTCGATGTCAATGGATCCATCTGGAGTTCCGAGGTGTGATTGTGGGTTAGATGCAGCCTTACGGCTTAACACAGAGGATGCAGGGTTGTATGATTTTGGCATTCTTAGTGAAAGGCCGGGCGAAATGTATTACATATGTCCTTCTCGTGAGGTGCACTAGTAAATACATACATAATAGGTTGTCGTTGTATATGCTGCACATTCTTTGTCATTCATTAAATTTTATTATACATTGTAGGGAAAAGATCGGTGCAGATACTTCCGTTGGGCAGTCGATCTCCCCCCAACAATTGATTCTTTGAAAGCTGAGATTATGTTACTAACTGTCGAGTGCAAGTCGGTGTGGGGCCAGACAATGAACATGAAGGATTGTGTTGAAATTCATCACAACTACGATGATATATACACCAAAAAAAGTATGAGCATGATGGTATAGAACGCTACGTTGCCAGTCTGGAGGAAGAATGTAGTCTTCTTTTAGACATTCCTTCACCCACAGTGACGCCATAACGTTTAATGGCAGAGAACTACATTTAGTTTGGTGTGTCGATTTACATTGTCCAGCATTCGATGTTTTTAACATTACATCTTTCTGAATTCATCCGACATCAACATGCTTTAGTTATTTATCATAATGTTGGTGTATGTTTTATGGAGGGTGTATGTTTTTTCACCGTTATGTTGATAAATGTTAGCTAACATTGAATATGCATTTTATATTCCCTTAATTATGCGATACACACTTACATGTAAAACATATTACTTACAGAATCTGTAATATGGCTGGGCCTCAAAGGACGCCTTCCTTTATGTGGTGTAGGGAGCTTGATATGGTTCTCAGAGGTATGATGAGAAACCAATATGAGTTGGGGAGATGTGTTAATGGAGTATATACTACACAGGCTTGGATGGAGGCATGGCGTCACTTCCGAAACATAACTGGGGAGCCCATATCTTTGACTGAGTTGCAGATGAGATGGCAACACATAAGGAGAGAGTTCATAACAGACAATCTTTTTATTTTGGGAGATGTATTGCCTCCCCCGCCATTGGCCGTACAACACAACTTCATGACGACTCGTCGCATTTACCCACCTGGCGTTGCTCAATACCCTATTAACACTGATGAGTGAATATTGTCACAGTTTGTAGTTGTTTGTGTTTACCTCGCAACATTTATTTGTATGCAACTAAGTTTGTTTGGACCTTTTTTTTATGTATTGAATGTATAAATCACGTTCTTACTTGTTTGTAGCTAAGTTTGTTTGGAGCATTTTTTTTATTCAATATTATCAAAGTTATCTTTCTATTGTTGATATTTGCTAATACTAAAATTTGATTTATTAACTATAGATGTCATCATCGCGGTCACGGTCAAAGGCAAAGACATAATTTGAAAAAATATTGATGTCTCCGTCGAAGATTAAAAAATATGTAGAAGAAAAGCTTGTTTGCAAAAAACCATGTTGCGAGCCTCCACGCGATGAGGGCCCAAATGAGAGAGACGAACAAGCCAAAGGAACAAGCCAAATGAGGGCCCAAATGTTGCGAGCCTTGTTTCCTCCTACTCACCATCTGCCGCTGCTGTTCGAGTGGCCAAAAGACGCCAGCAAACAGGAAACAAATCAGGTGTTGGACGAACCCTGTCCTGTGTCGTGGGAAGAGTACGACGACGCCATGAAGAACGACGAGGCATGAAGTTGCCTGCTTGATCACCAGTTTAGATTGTGTAACTATGTCGTTGTCTAGGTCCAGGGCAGACCCCTCGTTTCATTTTGTATGTTACATATGTATTTGCCCGAGAACCAACAATATATTATCTTTTAATTTATGTGGTATTACGTTCTGCTACAGACATGCTACACACCTTTGCTACTATTTAATTTAAATACATTAATTATATTATGTATTTGTTATTTAGTATATAATACACTTCAACCAACTTCTGCTTAAGCGGCAACACAACTACACATACCTTATTCTTGTTAAAACAGTTCTACAACATCAGGACAGAATCAGCAGATACTGACTACGTTGCCAAACAAAATCAGACTGAATCCAGTCTAGTAGCCAAACAGAACCAGACTGCAATCAGACTCAAACCAGACCAGCTGACCAGAATCAGACTGGGTTGCCAAACAAAATCAGACTGGGTTGCCAAACAGAATCAGACTCAATCCTGACTAACCCAGTCTAATCCAGTCCAGACTACGAAATCTCAGTCCGTTCCCAAACAGGGGCTAAGAGTGTCTCCATGTGTGGTATTTTGGGTCACGATAAACCGAATACAAAAGGTCTTACTAAGTAATGGCTAGGGTTTTAATCGAAGTGCCCATCACTTCATTCAGTGATCCTCACATTATGGTAATGACATAACATAAACCAGCTCAAGGCCAGTTTGGTTCTGCGTAGTTGTTGTGCACTTGTTGACTTTGAAAACAGGAAAAGGAAAACACATAATCAGAATACACGCTGAAATGTTTGCTTGGAAGCGGCTTTAATTTTGTGGAGTTTATTCGTTTTCGTTTGGTTGGAGGTAAGTTGCTGGTATTTGATGTTTTTACCAACTGTCCCAGGAAACAAGGTGACGAGCAACCATGGAAATTCAACTGGGCCGTATTTGCGCGTGGTTGGTTTTTCCGCCAATTTCAATGGAACCCAGATGTGCTTTGTAGTTGTATTTCCATGTATGGGTAACGATTACATCCAACCAGACGCCTAGAATTTGAAAAATCATGTGGTTGCAATACGTCGAGTTGATTTTTGGCTCAATCAAACTAGTGTCGGTGCCATACAAGACTTTGTGATTCTAAGACTAAAATAGATAAAAATGCCAGCAAGAAATAGTATAGTTGGCAATCGTGATGGTCCTTAATGAAGGGAATGAGTTCGAACAATACGGATAAGTATTCTTGATTGAGTACCCTCTATGGCATCTAGCTTTCTCTATAAATTGCGAAAGAGGAGAAGAGAAATCTGTTTCTCTTAATCTCAAAATACATACAACTACTACGTTGGTATGCGATCTAGGAAACAAGTCCGACATGGTCTTGTTCTAAGCTATAACGAACTATCATAATTAACTAGAAACAACGAGGTATTGGACATTCTACCAGCGGAGGGTAGACTACACTTTTTTCTATTTACTAAGTAAGACATGAACTAAATGAAACTATAGGATTATCGTATAAATCTTTACATATTTCTGCATTTCTAGATATTTATTTAATTTGGTTATTCTTATGTGTCTTTCAATATATTACTTTCTAAGGACATAATAATATCGCATATCGCATAGGCAGCTTTTTTTATTTTGACGATAGTCAGTCACATGATAGATGGAATATGGCGCTCTTCTCCTGAGAGGACTACCTCCTAGCCTGAACAACTTCCGCAGCTGCTAGAAAATATGACTCCAACCAGCAACAAACCCAACCATCAGCCACAAACCCAACCATCAACGCAAGTTCCTCTCATCCTCCCGCTCCCGCAGCCACATCTTTAAGGAGTCTGTCAAACTAAGCAAGAAACAAGTAAATATTGGCTTTTGATGATACAAATATTTTTCAAATTGTATTATTAACATATGTATTAAGTATTTCAGATGATCAAAGAATAAAGTCAAGATCCAACTACAAAAATCTTGTAAATATATATGGTTGGATACTTACAAATAAAGTTGTACCATGTATTTATGTATTTATTTGTAGATGAGTGTTTTCGTACAACTTGATAGACATAATGTAAGGACAAGTGATGATCCTCCAAAACCTAACCAAAATCTTATCCTACACTCATATGAAGACTTTAGGGTTGATAGATTTTATGAGTCATTAATAGAATCCCACATACATTATAAATCTTTGCACATAGTCCTTCTCGATCGAGAATTTTCTAGATCGAGACACATTTGGTCGAAGACTCAGAAAATTGAAAAATAGACTTGCATATCTAAAGTTCTGAGTCAATCTCGATCGACAATATTGTCGATCGGGAAAATTTGATCGAAGAAAAGTTCGACCAACAAAGAGTCGTCGTGAGGAGATTGAACGACTCATAACCGTTGGAGTCCAAAACTTTTTTCGATCAAAAATATTATGGACTGAGACTCTTCCGCTCGACAATATTATGGATCGAGTATGATTCTGGAATGTTAGTTTACTAATGATCAAATTAGCCGTTGCAACTTAATTAGTTCATCCTAACGGCTAATTGACCATTAGTAACACTCTAAACACTCCCCATAGGTACCCTAACTACGTGTAAATATTTTCTATAAATAGGAGTAGATTCAAGAAACCTAGAAATCAACTTTGTACATAACTTTGTGCAATACATTACAACAAACATTTGATACATACTTGAGCATACTTCAAATTACCATCTTTCTCAAAGAGCTTAGGTTCTATACTTCAAGTTGTTATTATTCTAGCCTAAGTTCTTATCTCAGTTATAACATCCTCTTCACATAATACTATTTTGCCTAAACCTTTTTAGAGCGGATCATCATCACTTGTCCATAAAGCTTGATTACATCTTGTGAGCTGAATTGTATTTTTCATTTCTCCAACCTCTTTCTATTTTGGTGTACTGTTCTTGGGCTACTTCTTAGAGTGAATATTGTTTAAGATCCTGTGAGAAGGAGTCTTCTCTAGTTGGTGCTCTTCCTAGGTCATCAAAGAAGAGGTGAAGAGGGTGACCTTTTGTGGCCGGTCAAATAAGGTGGGAGTTCTCCTTGAAATGAAAATGAAGGTTAGTCTTGCGCCACGAAAGACACAGATAAATTTTGTGTATTTTGTATTGGTATATAAAAAGAATAAAATGCATGGTTTAGATATCCTGGCAGGAAACAACTATGTAGTGGACTGATGTCATTTGACAGAATCATTCTAAATCTATGTCTCTTGTAGTTTCCTCCTTTTCTTTATATTTTTGTTACACTTTAAGTAACATAATTTTATTTTATTAAAGTTATTATAAATCTCTATTCACCCTCCCTCTAGATCTTTTGATTTGGTATCAGAGCAGGATTTCAAGGAGCCTTAACCGGTCTTGAAGATGGGGGGAAACATAATGGAACAACCCAATGTTGATTGTAAATTGTGTTTTGAATGTGGAAGGAGAGGCCACTTGACTTTTAAATGTATAAAAATCAAGAAAGATAAGAAGTCCTACAAAGATGCATCGGAGAAATCAAGTGATGATAGTAAAAGAAGTAAAGAGAAGAAGGTATAATGTCTCATGGCAATTATGGAAGAAGAAACTAATGAGGTAAGATTTTTTATTTATTTAAAGAAGAATTAGTCACTAGTCTTGAAGAACTTCATGAAAATATATTGATTGCAAGAAACAAAAGAGGAAACTTGCCAAAACATTGATGAACTTAATGTTAATATAAATAATCTTAGTTCTAAAAGTGATGTCTTAAAACTTTCAAATAATACATTAAAAGAATCTATTGAGATCTATAAGGCTAAGTTACTTGTTCTTGAAAACAACGATAGTCTTCTCTCTCAAGAAAAAGGTTGAGGTTGATATGCTTGCTAAATTGAATGATTATCGAATTCAAGTTATCTTATGCACACACTCAGATTAAGATATTTAGGCAAAATAAAGAGATATTTTACTTTTGAAACTTGCTAAATTAGATTTAGATATAACTAAAAAGCTTGTCTAAAATGTTGAATTATAAAAATAAGTTTCTAGCTTAATGCAAGGAAATAAAAGTATTGATAGTATTCTTAGACAATGTTTTTAAACAAGTAGGAAGGAGAGGATTAGGATATGTACCAAAGAATAAATCCTCACATATGCCTAAAACTAAAAATACATATGCTTCCAAGACTTGAACTACATATGTACCTAACACTAAATTTGTAGATTTTCAAAGTACTGAAAAGAGAAATGAAATATCTTTTATCTCATGTCATTACTGTCAATGTCTTGGACATTATTCCTTTTCATGTGAATATCGAAAGAAAGGATCCCTTGACTTGGTTTGGGTTCCAAAATATCCAACTTGGAATAAAATATAAAGTTTGTTGAGATTTGACCTATGTTCAATTTGATTAACATTTATATGTCCTATCTCAACTTAACTGGAGGTTAAATTTGCATATATTATTCTTATAAAACTCATTTGCATAACTAATAAGTTATTTAAATAGTTATTCATTTACATATCTTACTAAATAGAAATTTTGGTCTCTCCAAAACTTGCTATCAGCCAACAAAACTTCGATCGAAAAGATCTTTGGTCGACAAATCTTCTCAATCAAGAACAAGTCTGTCAGAGATTTAACTTGAATATTTAATATTTATAAGAAAATGTGTTAAATTTTATATATGTATAAGTCTTTTGACTTGATAATATCATATCCATTTATGATATCTATGCTAACCATCATGGATTCTACTTGAGTACCAAAATCCTCTCAACTTTGTAGTTGTGAGAAGTTGATGGTGGAGGCTCCAATCATATGACTGGAGATAAATGCCTTAAATACACTTGGTAAGAAAAATAGAGGATTAGTCATATTGGGAATAGTGATAAAGGAACCATCATGGGAGTAGGTGATAATGAAGAAAAAGGAGTACATGTAAGTGCACATGATAAAGATGAAGTTCAAAGGTAATGATATTTATGAGGTATCTCTTTCTATCCTATCCAAAATGAATTATATATATAACTTGCTGCAATTACCAAGGATAAAGTTGAAAAAATGAACAAATTGTCTAGTATACTTGACTTAAATGCTATTGACATAGAGAAATTGAATTATTTTATATTTCTTTTCAAAATTAAATCCTTGCATTAAAAGAAAAGATGCCTTATTTACATCTTTTTGTGGTCATGTCAATCATAACATTATTCCTCAAGAAAATTTTGATGATATGCTTGAAGAAGATCTTGCTAGACAATGCTTTATTTTACTATAAACAAATCTCTTGCTAAAGTGAAAAGTTGAAGTTATCTTTTGGAAGAATTTTCAAAAAGAGAAATATGTTACATTGTCATGATGGCATCCTATTTTTAAGTTAAATGCAAATTTCTTAGAAAATGAAACATGACTTGCTTATGAAAAATTCAAACATTATGCATCCATATGTAATTTTAAAAGGAAGAATAGAAAAATGATTTGTGTACCATAATCTAGATAAGAAGTAAAAGATCATGAGCCTTATTTGCAAATCATTGCTTTGATCTTAATATGTGTCATCACAATCATGGTTATAATTTTAATGTGTCTAAATATGGGCATCATATTTAAGGGAAGTATCCCACTAAGGGGGACTCATATTATCTTTATACTTTCTACCTTTTGAGATGACAAAGGTGGATAAATAATTCAAAGTAAAAATTCTTTCATTTGTGTTTAATAGAATTTATTTGAACATTTTAAAACTTGATTTTCAGATTCAAATCTTTATTAATTTCTTAGTTTCTACATCTGACATGAATGATTTATGATGAATCTTGGGATATTAAATGGTTATATTTTTAATGAATATTTTTTTTCTTATGTTTAAGCTCTATTTACTTGGTATGAGATTAAGGGGAGCTCAAATTCCTTTAATATAACTTGCATATCTTTTTTTGCTCTTAATTGATTCTCTATATCAATGTAGGATTAACATACTTTGACATTTGGTTTAGAGATTTTAGAGCTATTATTATGGCTCTTAATGGCTCCTCTATATCAATATGGTCTTAACATCCCTTATATTTGGTCTGGAAATTCTTTGTTGAAATCATTTATGTTTAAATTGGTTCTCTATATCAATATGGCCTTAGCACCCTTATATTTGGTCTAGAGATACTTTTATTGACCTCATTTTTGTTCTTAATGGATTCTATAATAATTTATTGGCTTACCATCCCTTGAAAATGATTGATAAATCAATTTTAGTTTTGACTTTTTATTTTCATGGAATCTCTATATCATGGTGGACTTAACGTTCCTTACCATTGGTTTAGAGTATCTTTTTGATATTTGTTCTTTATGGGATCTTTTTGTCATGAAGGACTTAAGATTCCTTTATTGGAAATTAGACAACTTTTTCATGTTCCTTGACCATACATCTTTTTGACTATGCCTTAGTATCTATCATTTTAGATTCCCATATATTGGTATTTGCTTTCAATTAATACATCAAGTTTAAGTTTTTCCCTCTCCAAAATAACTATCTTGTTGAGGGGGAGCATCTACTTGAGGGGGAGCATTGGTAAGTATTGACACTTTTTGACTTTGACAAAAGGGGGAGAACCCATGAGATAAATTGGCTGTGAACTATCAACAAGGCAATTTAAAGGTATAAAGTACTAAATTTGCTACTTTTAATTTATCTTATAGAAATATTTGTCATCATCAAGAAGGGAGAGATTTTTGGTTTTTTGGATATGCCACACCCATATTTTGATGATAGAAATATTTACCAAATTTTATTACTAACATGTGTATTAAGTATTTTTGGTGATCAAGGAACCAGGTCAAGATCCAACTACAAAAACCGTGCAAATATATATGATCGTATACTTGCAACTAAAGGTGTAGCATGTATTTATGTATTTGCTTGTACATGTGTGTTTCCATACAACTTGATAGACATGATGTAAGGACAAGTGATGATCCTCTAGAACCTACCCAAAACCCTATCCTACACTCACATGAAGACTTCAGGGTTGATAAGTTTCATATGAGTCATTGATAGAATCCCACATAAATTGCAAATATTTGCACATAGCCCTTCTTGATCGAGAATTTTCTATACTGAGAAACACTCGGTCAAAGACTCAGAAAATCAAGAAATAGCCTTGTATATCTAAAGTTTTGATTCAATCTCAGTCAAAAATATTGTCAATCGGGAAAAGTTAGTCGAAGAAAAGTTAGAACAACAAAGAGTCATTACGAGGGGATTGACCGACTCATAGTTGTTGGAGGCCAAAACTTTTTTTGGTCGACAATATTGTGGAATTGTGGACTAATAATGGTTCTGGAATGTTAATTTAGTAACAATCAAATTAGTCGTTGTAACTTAATTAACTTCGTCCTAATGTCTAATTGACTACTAAGAACACTCTAGAGACTCCCCACAGGTACCTAACTATTTGTAAATATTTCCTATAAATAGGAGTGGTCTTAGGGCACCTAGACATTAACTTTTTACACAACTTTGCACATTATATTACAACAACATTGGATACAAACTTGAACCACTTCAACTTGCCATCTTTCTCAAAGAGCTTATATTATATACTTCAAGTTGATATCATTTTATCTTAAGCCCTTAGCTCAGTTATAATATCCTCTCCACCTACTACTACTTTGTCTAAACCTTTTTGGAGTGGTTCATCATCACTTGTCCATATATATAGCTTGTTTGTACATCTTGTGAGCTGAATTGTATTTTCCATTTCTCCAACCTCTTTCTACTTTGGTGTATTATGCTTGGGATACTTTTTGGGGTGAAGGCTATCCAAGATCCTATGAGAAGAAGGGGTCTTCTCTAGTTGGTGCTCTTCCTAGGCTATCAAATAAGAGGTTAAGAGTGTGACCTTCAGTGGCCCGTCAAAGAAGGTGGGATTTCTCCTTGAGATGAAAAGGAGGGTTAATTTTGCTCCACGAAAGACACCTGTAATTTTTATATATATTGTGTATCAATATATAAAAGGAATAAAATACATGATTTAGCAATCCTGATTGGAAACAACTAAGTAGTTGATTGATGTCATTTGATGGAACTACTCCAAATCCATGTCTCTTATGGTTTCCTCCTTTGCTTTATATTTCCACTGCACTTTAAGTAAAGTACCTTTTTTATTAAAATTATTGTAAAGCTCCATTCGCCCCCCTCTAGATCTTTTTAGTAAAAGCAAGGTATGTAAAAATTATGTGTCCCATCTTTCCTTACTCTAAAAAACCACCATTACTCTACCATCAACCTCAAAATGGCACCATGCCAAACCGATCTTATCAAATACCACCCTTCCAATCAGATCACACACCCATTTAACCTTAAATCTATGTCTCACCTTCTTCAACTAGATAGATTTCCCTTTACAACTTGGTTTTTTTCTTAAGAAGGGCGTTCCACATCTCAATTTTAATACCTCACTAATAGCCACATGCAGTCCTTTTCCTGGAGAAGTTTTCATATATTTAAGGATATGACAAACATCATCCCAATGATATTACAGTGGAGTACTGACAAGTCAAACAACAACAATAATGCCATCTCTAGTAATAGTAAGATAGATAAGCTTACCAACCATTCATTTGTATTGATGGTTATCAAGATAGGGAGGTGAAGATTCATCATCCCAATTGGTATTGGAATCTAGATGAGTGCTTTCAGGTTTAGTACCAACCATACCTGCTTCATTTACAAGGTTTAGAACATATTTGCACCATGAGAGATAAAAACCAGAATATGATCTGGAAACTTCAATACCCAAGAAGTACCTAAGTTTATCAAGATCTTTAGTAATAAAGTGTTGTTCCATATACCTTTTGGTAGCTTCAATACCTTCAGAATCATTAGTATACAAAATTATATTTTTGACATAAACAATAAGAATAACAATCCCAGGTATGATCTTTTAATATTAATAAAATGATCCAAATGTGAGCGCTAAAATTGAAACTTGAAAGGTATCTGGATAAATTTATAACCATGCATGTGGGCTTTGTTTTAGGCCATATATCACCTTCTTGAGTCTGTCGACCTTGAAACATCCCCTGACTAACAAAACCAGGTGGTTGCTCCATGTAAACTTCCACATAAAGTCACCATATTGGAATGCATTTTTTACATCAAGTTCATACAAAGCCCGATCATTATTTACAACAACAGAGACACATACTCTTACAGAATTGAGTCTACCATAGGAGAAAATGTTTCAAAGTAAGTCAACCCCATAGATTTGATTGTAGCCTTTAACTTCCAATCGGACCTTCAGGCGTTCAAATGAACCATATGACTAATATTTGATAGTATAAATCCAACCGACAGCCAACAATCGGATAATTATCAGGACGATCAACAAAATATCAAGTCTCGTGATCTCAAAGGGCATTCATTTCAATTTTCATTTATTAATGCCAAGGAAGAGCTTGGAAAGCATTCTTTGGTACAAAAATTTCCGAAAGGGCGGCAGTAAAATTGGCAAAGCTAGCACTAAGATTAGTGGAGGAGAAGAAATTACTAATCAGATACTTAGTGCAAGAGAGAACACCTTTCCTTTGGCTAATAGGAAGATTTAGGCCAGAGATTACCTGGGAGGTGTTATGATCTGTCAACAAAGGATGAATCGGTTGTTGAGGGGCTAGAGATAAGACTTTAACCTTGGGTGTTCTATTATACACCTTCAAAGGAGGAGGAAGATATGTAGTTACTTTAGTGTGATCATGTTCGACTACTTGAGGCAGCAAAGTAGGATCTAACCAGATCACTTGATAAAGTTGTCACCTTTTCAGAGTAGTACAACATGTGTTAAAAAAATACGACATCCACACTCACAAACCATTATCGGTTGACAATATAACAATGTTATCCTTTTTGAGTTTGAGAATATCCTAAAAAGACACATTTAATGGAGCATGTTCAAATTCAAATATCCCAGGGTGGAGATTCTTAACAAAACAAGTGTTGTCAAAGATGCACAATGGAACAAAAAACAAAAGTGCATCAGGGTACAGAAGAGAGACAAGAATTTGAATACGTAGCACATAAGAAGGCATATAGTTAATTAAGTAACACACAATAGAAACTACTTCAGGCCATTAATATTTAAGGACATGATAATGAAGTATAGTGTGTGCTACTTCAAGTAGATACAAAGTCTTCCTTTCTCCCACACCATTTGGTTGTGGTGTGTAATAGCGGAAGTTTGATGAGTGGTACCCCGAGAAGTACAAAATAGATCCACATATTTTTGTAGAAATTCTAAAGCATTATTAGTTCTTAAGATTTTACCAGTGGTTTTGAAATGGATTTGGATTTCAGTAAAAGAATAGGTGATAGTTTGCAAAACAATATATGATCCTTTAAGAGAAACAACAAAGTCACCCTTGAAATATCATCAATAAAGGTCATCAAATAGTGATAGCCAGACAAGCTAGGAACAGGACAGAGACCCCAAATATAGGCATGAGCAATATCAAAAAGATTTTTAGAACAAATTTCTTTCTTTTCATTAAAAAAACCCAATTCTATTTGCTAAGCTGACAACATTCGCACATAAAATGTTTTCCAGAAATTTAGAAATAAACAACACATCTTTGAAGCAAAAGAATGCCTCATGCGATAGTACCATTGTAGACCAGTCACATAAGAAGATACTAGATCTGTAGAGGATTGCAACACATCCATGTAATACAGTTAGTCAGGTCCCTCATGGCCCGAACCAATCCTCATCCTTATTTGGAGGTCATGAAAAACACAACCCTCGAGATCAAAAGTGATTGAGCATTGAAGGCTCTTAATAGTTTTACTGACATATATAGCATATTAAGAGGGAATCTCAGAACATATAAGACAAATTTTAAGGCCATATTTTTAGAAAGAGATATAGTTCCAATCACATGGACAACACACTGAGTCCCATCAACACCGCTCATAGGAGGGACACGTGTTGTCTTAGATAAGGTAATAAAAAGATTACAACAACTAGAAATATGAGTAGATCTACCTGAGTTGGTGACCCATTTATTTTTAGTGTAAGCCACAAGGGATGCAAGTAAAGAAGAAGAACCTTCTTATAGGCAGTGGTTGGCAAGGATAGATGAGCCTAGAGGAGTTTCTCAAACTCTAGGTGGATCCGGTCAACTATGGGATAGGATGAACTAGAGGTAGCAACAATCAAATTCTCAAAAGCAGCAGATGAGACCTAGTTTGCCCAGGCAAGTTCACCATGCTTTTTCCAGCAATGGTCTTCAATATGGTTCATCCGCCCACAGAAGTTGCAGAAACAGTTATGAGTAGAAAATTGATGTTGGCCTCATCCAGGTCTAGAAGGAGGACCATGTCTAGGAGTACTAGAAGCATGAACACCATGATTGTGACTGTAGCCACGTCTACGTCCTTGACCCGAGTCATAGGAGTGAATAGAAAGAACCAAGTGATCAGAAGAATAAGCAGATAGTGAAGACATGGAAGGTAGGTGTTAAACATGCTTGAGTACATCCCTCGGTGTGGGTAAGGGATCACTAAAATAAGATTTGATCAACCACACTAGAAAAAGACCACATGAGGCCTTCCAGGAATTGAACTAGCTAAAATTCATGGTGTTACAACTGAACTTATTTGATATCACAAGACAAGGGATGGTATACTTTGTATTCACCCCAGAGTGCCAAACATTGAATATAGTAGTCTTTGGCAGAATACTCCTTTTTTGCAAGATATTTGAAGATCTTCTTCAGATCCTGTTGCTAAGAATAAACATGGGATAGTTGATCCCACATAAGATCTTCTTCGGATCCTACTGCTAAGAATAAACATGGGATAGTTGATCCCACATAGCTTTGACATTCTGAAGGCAAATGAGAGGCTGAATGATCTTCAGTTTAGCACTATTTACCATCCATGTATTAACACCAGAATCATCTTTGAACCATTACGCATAGGATTTCTTAGCTTTATCATTAGTTGTAGCACCAAGAGGGATCAAGGCATCAACAAAAATGAGGGAATAGTTCCCTTGGGCTTTAACATATAGTTCAAACGATGCCAATCAAAGATGATAATTTGATCTATCGAGTTTCACACTTGTCACACACAAAAACCAATGAGGATCTTTAGTCGTCATGGAAGCCAGATTGAAGACATGTGCAGAGATGAAGGAGTAGTAGAAGAAGAAATGTAGGGAAAGATGGTAGTAGAAACAAAAATTTTACTGACATATTCCCCTTAAACAACAGATCGTGTCAAAAACTATAAACTAAGAAGGAAATGTTGCACGTAATATACCTGGTCTAGGTTCAAGTCCAATGACTATCCCTTTTGCAGTGTGCTTCTTTGTTCAAGATGCACCTGGACGCCTGTCGGCGTGGGCCTCCTGGTCTTACACCACAGATGGTGGTTGACTGCGTCCTCCTAGCAGGTGGCAAAGGCATCCTTGCCTCTATAGTAGTCCACACAGACCAATTGGGAACTCATGTCATTCTTTTAGAACAGATAGGATGGAGTTGTCCTTTCTAGTCAATGTGCTAGTGTCAACTTGCTCTCCCAATTGTCTCTCCATTGTTGTTCCTCTCTTTGACGGGTAGAACTTACTTGAGCTCTCACGTTATCACAACTGTAAGAAGACAACAATTGTGAGAGCTTATTGTTGTGTCTCTAGAAAGCCTGGACTACCCTTCTAGGGTCAGGGTGAAGATTTCTAGTCTGAGCGGGAGTAAAAGAGATGAAATTTTATGATTTTTTTTGGAATTTGCAAATGATGAATCGGTCGGTTCACATAGGAGACGATCGGTTCAACACTTGCACTGGTCATTTCACTATGTTTCCTATTCGAAATTGCATTGAAATTTAATATTTGATTAATGCACAACATGATGTCAGCATCAAACCTTGATCCAATCATGTTGATCAACCAAATGGTTGGTTCAAAACCCGAACCAATCGGTTCATAGATCTAGGTCGATCAGTTCACTTGCTAAACCAATCATTTTAGATTTTTGATTGATAATGTTGGTTGAAATTGACCTGGCACTTGAATCAATTGGTTCAACACTTGAACCGGTCGGTTCATGGTCCTATCAGTAAATTTTCAGTCATTGTTGTCTAAATTGAATACCTACAACTTTAGTGATCAAGTTAAACATTATTCATGAGTAAACTCATATTATAGGCATATCCTATGTGTGTGACCCTATAGGTCCCAAGTTACGTTGGCAGTGAATGTCCATAACTGATTTATGACATCACAAGAAATGAGTGGTGTATATATATAGCAAGACATCAATGCTATCAAAGTAATTGGAAAGTTGGAGAACAACTTAAACATACAATATATGATTGGTGTTATAGTGATTGTATAGTTCCTTTGTCACTGATATCTGTTGACTCAAGGTCTAAATTGAAACCCTTGTATCAATTGATTAAACCCTTATTTTGATGATGACTAAACTATTCCACTTATTTGTGTCCAATGCTTCTACTTGAGTCATTTCAAATTAGGTATAGACACACTCTAAATTCCCAAACATGTGCATTATAACTTGAAGAAATACAAGTCAAAATCAATGCAAGTGCACTTTGGTTGGAAAAGGGTGTATATCCATTAGGATCTTATTGTAAATCACTTGCAATGATTGTTGACTTGTAATTAAGCTTAGAAAAAAATAGGAACACTTAAAATGAATATTTAAGCACTCAAATGGCAATTTCCAAAATTTACTACAACAACCTTTGTCGGCCGAGTTTCATCCTTGATAAACTTGCCCTTGATGTATTTTAGGAACTACTAGGTTCAGAAGAGTTTACCCTAGGACAAACTCGACCGACACCCTGCACAGGAAAACAAAATTTAAGCCATCGGCCGAGTTTCGTCCAGGGTAAACTCGACCAACACTTCAAATTTTATTTGTCGCAGAGTGCAACTGGTCGAGTTTCCTAAAAGTAAACTCGACCGATCGCACTGTACGAAGTGTGTAGAGAAGTGTTTCTATTTGTTGGAGTGTTGTAAAAATCAACTAGATCCATTGCAACACCCCAAATGACTAGAATTTGTTTCTAAGTATTTCTACTGGCTAGGAGACATCCCCAACTATAAATAGAACTCCTTGGGCTTCATCCCATGGCAAGCACTATGAAGGTCCCTATATTAAGTTGAGTGTCTCAAAGAGCCTCCTTACTCTCTCTAAGCTTAATTAAATTGCTACATCCATTAGAGTGAGTAGGATATTTATAAGAGAGATAGTCCTACATGTAGATATTGTGATGCTTTCACTCCCTCCACCTCTTAAACTCTCTTTCTACCATGAAGATGAAGGTTCTCTCTCTTGGCTAAGAGAGGTGAAGAAGAAGAAGGGAAGGAGTCCCTTGGTGAAAGCTTCTCCTTGGAGAATGTGAAGTCAAAGGTGGAAGATCCAAAGAGAGTGGGTAATTCTTTCAAGGTAGAAAACTTATTGCAAGAGTAGGTAAGTCCTTGGTGAAGGTGGGAGACTCATTGCTGAAGTGGGTAAGTCATTGGTGAGGTTGAAGACTCTTTGTCTTAGATAGGTAAGTCCTTTGGTAGGTTGTTGGCTCCATTATCCTCAAAGGGAAGGCTGGGTATCCTTGTCCCCAAAAAGGAAGGTCTTATTATATGTCTTGTAATGGAATATAAGTATACAATGGTTGAAAAATATTAGAGGTTGACCTCTCTAGGTAGTGGATGTACACTCCCCTAGTTTGGAGTTTGGAACTACTATACATAGCTTATGTTCTTGTACTTGTTCAATATCTCTCTCCCTTGCTATGTATGTTTAGTTACACTTAAAGTTAATATTTTTCATATTGTCTTAGAAATATCTTGAAGGTATCATAAATTTTTTAAGTATTTTTTAGCTTTATTCATCATCCTCTAGAGCCCATCATCTGATCCCACAATATCTAGATTGAATTCGAGGCATGGAATCATCATCATCTTCAACGTTCAATCCATGTTCCTTGAACTAGAGCAGATTGTCTGAGATATATGTAAGCTTAATATCACATATTGACTCACACAACATTGGCCATGCCTTTCTCAGTCCCACTTATCAAATGGATAGGATATCAAACTCCCGTAGGAGGGACAAATCTCATCTACATCACTCACAATCATCCCCATGTGTCACAATGCACCCAATAACCACCTTTATGACATCCCTTATTTAAGGTCATGGTGGATGATGTCAAAGTACATCGAATGACATGTGATGAGTGCAATAATATTAGGTCTAAGAACCACAATCACCACCATCACAATGAGAGATGATTTTAACTACCATTAAATGGTTTACATGCATCATTCCTCAAGGTGGGTCTGTCTAATACACTGTACTCTAACAAGTATCTATGTGTTTGATTTGATATCACATATCATGACTTAATGAGATTCTGTCATCAACCAACACACACTCTAGTCTTATGTGTTATTGTTGTCTACCAGCTTCCATAATGACAACTGACTAGGGACACAACAAGAATGTCTATATACTTTTAACGTCCGTATGATCTCATTGTTCATGTTCTCAACTTAAAGACATACATTTTTTTTTAGGGAGACTTGAAGACATACATCATCGAGTAATATCATTCTTTAGACATCTATTATGTTACATCATTATCTCATAACTAAATAAAACAGAATAAACATAAGATTATCCTTATTATTAATCAAATTGTTTACAAGGTATGCCAATACAATCGTCATATGATTGGATCTCTGGGCATACATACCAACAATATCCCATTTACACTTATAGACAATCACCCATGAAGTTAATACCAAGTGATCTAACATGACCTTCATGCTTCTACTTCGAAAGTGTTTTTGTTAAGGGGTTAGCCAAATTGCTTTCAGTTGGTACTATGTAAATCTTCACATCTCCTTGTTGTATGATCTCTCGTATGAGATAGAACCACCTTTATATGTGCTTGGAACACTGGCCTAATCTGGGTTTCTTAGCTTGTGCAATAGTTCCATTGTTGTCACAATATAGCTCTACTGCAACACTGATGGTTGGAACCACCCCAAGTTCAGAAATGAGCTTCTTGATCCAAACAACCTCCTTTGTTTAATTAGATGCAACAATATATTCAACCTCCATTATAGAATCAGCAATTGTCTTCTGCTTGGATGTCTTCTAGATTACAACTTTTGTTTTTTTGATAACACACAAATACGGATTGAGATCTACAGTCATCTTTGTCAATTTGGAAGCTTGCATCAATGTAACCCTTTACCACCAACTCTTCCTCACCACCATAGAAAAGAGGTTGATCCTTAGTTCTTCTCAAGTACTTAAGGATGTTCTTTATGGTAATCCAATGACATTCACCTAAATCTGATTGCTATCTTGTCATGATCAAGGCATATGAGACATGAGGGCAAGCACATAACATTATGTACATGACAGATCCAGTTGCAGATGCATATGGAGTTTGATTCATGCATCCTCTTTCTTCACAAGATTTTGGACATTGAGCTATATAGGTAGAAACACCATGAGACATGGGCATGTTTCCTCTTTTTGAGTCCTCCATGTTAAATCTTTTAAACACTTTGTCAATGTATGTGCTCTGACTTAGTCCAAAAATCCTTCTATATCTATCTCTATAGATCTTAAATCCTAAAATATAGGATGCTTCTCCCCAATCCTTCATAGAGAATTTATTTCTAAGCCAAGCCTTTACTATCTATAAAGTAGGTATGTTATTCCCCATCAATAGTATGTCATCCACATATAATATAAGGAATACAATCATACTCCCACTAACCTTCTTGTAAATACATGGTTCATCTTCATTTTGACTATAGTCAAACTCTTTGATTGTTTCATCATATCAAAGATTCCATCTCTGATACGCTTGCTTCATTCCATAAATTGACCTTTGTATCTTATAGACTTTATTTGCATCCTTTGGATTTATAAAACCCTTATTTTGTGTCATGTACACATCCTTAACAAGATTCTTGTTAAGGAGTGTAATTTTAACATCCATCTGCCAAATCTTATAGTCATGATAAGCTGTAATGACAAGCATGATCCTAATGGACTTAACCCTGGCATCTATAGAAAAGGTTTCATCATAGTCATCACCTTGAACTTGTCTGAAACCCTTTGCAACTGATTGTCCTTTTTAAGTTTGTACATTACCATCCATATCAGTCTTCTTCTTGAATACCCACTTGCACCCTATGGGTTTTACCCCTTCAGGTGGATCTATCAAGGTCCATACATTGTTGGTGTACATGGATTCCATCTTAGATCTCATGGAATCAAGCTATTTCTCAGACTCTGACACTTAACAACTTCTAGGTAGGTAGTTGGATCATCATCAATAACTGACTCATCGCCTTCTTGAGTCAGTAGATAACCAAATCTGTTTGGATCAAGGCGTGTCTTACTAGATCTGTGAGGTTTGTGTGTCACATGAGAAATTTTTGATTCCACAACGGTTTGTGACTCTCTATGTTCCTCTTCTACCTCTGTAGGTTTAATGTTTTCTTGTTGATCTCGAACTTCTTTGAGTTCTACTTTCCTCCCACTGATTCCTTTAGAAATGAATTCCTTTGCTAGGAATAAAACATCCCTTAAAACAAACACTTTGTTTTCAGATGGTGTATAAAAGTAGTATCCTTTAATTTCCCTAAGATATCCAACAAAATAACATTTATCTGATTTGGGTCCAAGCTTTTTGGGAAATTGCTTTCTCACATAAGCTTCACAACCCTAAATCTTCATAAAAGACACATTGGGATGCTTTCCATACCATATCTCATATGGTGTCTTTTGAATCAATTTAGATGCTACACATCTTAGTGTAAATGTGGCAGTTTCTAGAGCATAACCCAAAAAGGAAGTCGAACGATCCACAAAACTCATCATTGATCGCACCATATCTAGAAATGTGAGATTCATTCTTTACGATACACCATTATGTTGTGGTGTTCCAGATGGAGTCATTGTGATACAATACCATCGTCTAGTAGAATGTCCTTAAACTCTTGATTTAGGTATTGTAACACCCCTCCCTAGGGTTTCTTATGTAACCAGCGGAAGCACAGCCTAATCCCCAGCATTATCCATAATGTGGGGTACTTGGCATATTAGGGAGGGATTGTCACACACATGATCTCATATCAAGAAATAAATAACACTTGGCATTCATAGAAACATAGATTCATACATAAGTTCTTGGAAAGAAAGCTACATCATATTTCTAAAGGTATACTAAACATGAGCTAGATAATCATGAAGATATAGGATCTCCATAGATGGACGTCCCACCAGGCAACAACTCCTTAGGTCTTGGATGCTTGGAATCTTCTCAAGTGGTCTCCTTCCCTTTAGCTCCAACTTCTGCGGACATCTCGTCCCCAGCCATGCAAAGGAAAACAAACATGGTAAGTAAGCGGCATTGGCATGTTATAAAGCATAAACATAACATATAACTTGATTTGACATAAACATGAACATGCATTAACATTAATCATTTCTTGGCATCTTTTACATGAAGAATTTGACTAGATGTATATGCTCCTCTCTTAATGCCCCATAAGGAGCCCATAATGCTCGGAAAGCCCATAATTGCTCGGAAAGCCCATAATGCTCGGAAAGCCCATAACAAGGTGCATATAAATCTAAATCAAATTCCCTTAACCATGATCTTTCTTAGACATTACATATCTTCTTAACAACCTAAACTTGATCTTAATCGGGATTTCTCCCTCTTGAACATAATTGGGATTTCTCCCCATGAAACATAATGGGATTTCTCCCTCTTAAGCATGGATGGGAATCTCTTCCCTCTTAATCTTGGTTTCATGTTCCTTAACCATAATTCATAACATAATTGTGGTTTCTATACTTAGATTTAGATTATAGCAAACAAACATTCAATAATCATATACTTGAAGGAAAACATGCATTTGTCATGACTTTAACATAAAGTGATTAACAATATTCATAAACATTCAATAAATCAAGTTTACTATGCCAAGGGCATGGCCCGCTTACCTTGAACTAAATCACCTAAGTCAAACCTTGTTTGACTGATTGGATTCCCTTAAACACTTGAAATCAGCATACATGTCCTTCATCATATATCATTGAACCCTAATTTGTCCATATAAATATTGAGATGTGTAAACAGTAAAATCAGTCGATAAAAACCACAAAATCGGATTCCTCATCGAACATCCTTTCCAAAACATATTTTTCTGTAATTTTCTGATAAACAGGCGATTTACTATGAATTTCCAAAGAATAAACCAATAGGAAATTAAAGAAAAGCCATGTGGATAAAACTCGACCCAAGTCAGTGGGCCATGTCTGAGTTGGACCAATAGAAGTCAGCCAAATAGCGAGAGGGATCGCCCCTAAGGACCCGCGGTCGAAGAAGTGAGGGCAGATGAAAACCCTAAAATACCCTGCGCGGGTGAAAACGTCAAATAAAAAGGACAGGGACACTAGGGTCATTCCCTGGCCTGGTTTGTTCCTCTCCCGGCCATGGCGTGAGCACCTTGAGTGGAGCTCTATGGCTTCGATCCGTGCGAGAGGTGTAGCTTCTCCTGAGCTGCTGAGGTCTCGGTTGGCTTCTTGCCATCGAGCCGAAGCACAAGGCTCAGGGTTGAGGGCGGAGGGTGTGCCGGAACAGGAGTCTAGCTCCGACCAGCCCTAAGGTGCTGTTGGAGGGAACAACTTTAGGGAAAACTCTCACGGATAGAGTAGAAACCAGACGATCAGAGTCGTAAGGCAAAACCGAAGGTGATGTACTCACCGTATGAAGGAAGAAAGTCAGTCGTGCAATGGTTGGACGGAACACACGACAAAACAGGGGAAGAAATCCATGACTGAAAAGCAAGATTCTAGGACAACGAAGACGAATCTGTGCACAGGAAAACATTCCTTGACATCCATAGACCGTTCGCGAAGTCTTTCTGAGACACAGAGCCCCTCAGGATGCCTCGGTGGCAAGCGCCGACGAGGGATTGCTAGCCGGTTTATAGGACACGACGCTCAGGGGTCCTTCCCGACAAACCAACAGTGTAAAAAGAACGGCGGAGGTTCATAGATGCTTTCTATGCCCTCAATTGCACCTAAGTAGCTTCTGAGAGCCATGGTATTGCGGCGGAGGCCAGAAAAGAGAACGAACTAGGTCCGGGAGGTTCGCGGTACTGGAGGGGAAATTGGGTGTGGAGGAGCGCAGCTCAGGGGACGACGGTGCTCTCGAACCCTTAAGATGGGTACGACGAAGGTGAAAGAGGCGCCTGCTCCATCATGGCAGAGAGCGGCAGAGAGCCCTAAATGGGCGTTTCGCCTACGAGGGGAGTTAGGGGATGATTCCTGGCTCATTCGAAACAGGAAGGTGAGGCGGATGCGTTGGCTAAGAAAGGATGAGAAACTGTCGAGAAACGACTGAGATTGAAATCTCGCAATCAAGCCGGTCTGTAACGGCTGTCGCTCGTGAAATAAGCGGAGGAAGAAGAAGACTGAAGCACCGCTGGATCCCGATCCAACGGTCGCAGATGTGCGGGTTTGTAAATCAAAATCATGGGCGCGTGACAGGGGGAATAAAACTAAAATCTTAGGGAAATCAATACGATCAAATGAAATTGGATTAAATCCTAGGTCAAACAATATTCAAATCTCTCCCAATTTAATTGGGAGGTCAAACATGCTCATAATGGGTTCAAATTTGAACCATAGGTACATTAGGGTGTCTAGAATATTCTTGTGGGGTCAGATTTCGTTTTTGTACACATTTAGGTCTAAAAAAAATAGCAAAACCCTCATGCATACTTAAATGACCATGATTAATACAAATGAAGCCATTAATACTTCAAATAAGAATTGTAAAACATGAAAACGTGCATTCAACATTATTTAGTTCCAATTAACAATATGGATGCCATTAAGCAAATAATTAAACAAGTAAATCACTAATTATCATAAGAGAGAGAAAATTTGTCATAAAACATTTATCCTCATTTTCTTAAACAAAAGGGCATGGATATATATATATATATGAAAACATTTTCTTTAAATAGAACAAGGTTAAGAGAGCAATTGGACATAATAAAATAATTTTGTAAAACTAACATGGGCAAATTGCATTTAAGTCCTCAACAATTATCTAATTAGGAAAAGAGCATGCAAGGAATAAAATAATTTGAAAAATTGCATAACAAGAGTGGGATGTTACAATTCTACCCACCTTAAATAAATTTCGTCCTCGAAATTTCCTAGAGTTTCTACCCACCTTAAGGTTTTCACATAAACTTGCAATTTTCCATACAAATTTTATCATAAAAGAAGCATGCATAAACAAAGTATTATGATTCAATATAAATTACCTAACTACCCTTACTAAGTCTCATACGTACTCCTTAACATTACACCTAACTCATTATACTTAGGGAATCTATCTCTTACCTATCATGACTACATCTTCATAGTTGTCTAACCTTAGATCATATATATCCTTCATCTCTTTATATGTGGTGATCAAGCACATATCTAGAAATGTTGGATCTCTTTATGATACATCTCACCAACTCATTTGCACATGTGTCCCATACCACACACACAATTAAGAAGGTAAGACACATAAAAAGTCACATTAAATGACATTTTCCTCAAATCTCAATTGGGTGGCCCTTACCATTGAGACAAGGAGAAACATGTCATCATCTAGGGTTTGGTTTCAAATACCTAAGCATGCTAACATGTACTTCTCTACTGAGGTGAGGGCTCTAGTCATCTTTAGGGTTCTCTAGACATACTAGAATACATAATCATGTTCTCTACTTCTATTTCTTCATCCTAGGGTGACTTGTATGAATCCTTATTGTTGCCTTAGTGGCCATCTATTCCTTGCTCTGATACCATTAATGTAACACCCCTCCCTAGGGTTTCTTATGTAACCAGCGGAAGCACAGCCTAATCCCCAACATTATCCATAATGTGGGGTACTTGGCATATTAGGGAGGGATTGTCACACACATGATCTCATATCAAGAAATAAATAACACTTGGCATTCATAGAAACATAGATTCATACATAAGTTCTTGGAAAGAAAGCTACATCATATTTCTAAAGGTATACTAAACATGAGCTAGATAATCATGAAGATATAGGATCTCCATAGATGGACGTCCCACCAGGCACCAACTCCTTAGGTCTTGGATGCTTGGAATCTTCTCAAGAGGTCTCCTTCCCTTTAGCTCCAACTTCTGCGGACATCTCGTCCCCAGCCATGCAAAGGAAAACAAACATGGTAAGTAAGCGGCATTGGCATGTTATAAAGCATAAACATAACATATAACTTGATTTGACATAAACATGAACATGCATTAACATTAATCATTTCTTGGCATCTTTTACATGAAGAATTTGACTAGATGTATATGCTCCTCTCTTAATGCCCCATAAGGAGCCCATAATGCTCGGAAAGCCCATAATTGCTCGGAAAGCCCATAACAAGGTGCATATAAATCTAAATCAAATTCCCTTAACCATCATCTTTCTTAGACATTACATATCTTCTTAACAACCTAAACTTGATCTTAATCGGGATTTCTCCCTCTTGAACATAATTGGGATTTCTCCCCATGAAACATAATGGGATTTCTCCCTCTTAAGCATGGATGGGAATCTCTTCCCTCTTAATCTTGGTTTCATGTTCCTTAACCATAATTCATAACATAATTGTGGTTTCTATACTTAGATTTAGATTATAGCAAACAAACATTCAATAATCATATACTTGAAGGAAAACATGCATTTGTCATGACTTTAACATAAAGTGATTAACAATATTCATAAACATTCAATAAATCAAGTTTACTATGCCAAGGGCATGGCCCGCTTACCTTGAACTAAATCACCTAAGTCAAACCTTGTTTGACTGATTGGATTCCCTTAAACACTTGAAATCAGCATACATGTCCTTCATCATATATCATTGAACCCTAATTTGTCCATATAAATATTGAGATGTGTAAATAGTAAAATCAGTCGATAAAAACCACAAAATCGGATTCCTCATCGAACATCCTTTCCAAAACATATTTTTCTGTAATTTTCTGATAAACAGGCGATTTACTATGAATTTCCAAAGAATAAACCAATAGGAAATTAAAGAAAAGCCATGTGGATAAAACTCGACCCAAGTCAGTGGGCCATGTCTGAGTTGGACCAATAGAAGTCGGCCAAATAGCGAGAGGGATCGCCCCTAAGGACCCGCGGTCGAAGAAGTGAGGGTAGATGAAAACCCTAAAATACCCTGCGCGGGTGAAAACGTCAAATAAAAAGGATAGGGGCACTAGGGTCATTCCCTGGCCTGGTTTGTTCCTCTGCATGCCATGGCGTGAGCACCTTGAGTGGAGCTCTATGGCTTCGATCCGTGCAAGAGGTGTAGCTTCTCCTGAGCTGCTGAGGTCTCGGTTGGCTTCTTGCCATCGAGCCGAAGCACAAGGCTCAGGGTTGAGGGCGGAGGGTGTGCCGGAACAGGAGTCTAGCTCCGACCAGCCCTAAGGTGCTGTTGGAGGGAACAACTTTAGGGAAAACTCTCACGGATAGAGTAGAAACCAGACGATCAGAGTCGTAAGGCAAAACCGAAGGTGATGTACTCACCGTATGAAGGAAGAAAGTCAGTCGTGCAATGGTTGGACGGAACACATGACAAAACAGGGGAAGAAATCCATGACTGAAAAGCAAGATTCCAGGACAATGAAGACGAATCTGTGCACAGGAAAACATTCCTTGACATCCATAGACCGTTCGCGAAGTCTTTCCGAGACACAAAGCCCCTCAGGATGCCTCGGTGGCAAGCGCCGACGAGGGATTGCTAGCCGGTTTATAGGACACGACGCTCAGGGGTCCTTCTCGACAAACCAACAGTGTAAAAAGAACGACGGAGGTTCATAGATGCTTTCTATGCCCTCAATTGCACCTAAGTAGCTTCTGAGAGCCATGGTATTGCGGCGGAGGCCAGAAAAGAGAATGGACTAGGTCCGGGAGGTTCGCGGTACTGGAGGGGAAATTGGGTGCGGAGGAGCACAGCTCAGGGGCCGACGGTGCTCTCGAACCCTTAAGATGGGTACGACGAAGGTGAAAGAGGCGCCTGCTCCATCATGGCAGAGAGCGGCAGAGAGCCCTAAATGGGTGTTTCGCCTATGAGGGGAGTTAGGGGATGATTCTTGGCTCGTTCGAAATGGGAAGGTGAGGCGGATGCGTTGGCTAAGAAAGGATGAGAAACTGTCGAGAAACGACTGAGATTGAAATCTCGCAATCAAGCCGGTCTGTAACGGCTGTCGCTCGCGAAATAAGCGGAGGAAGAAGAAGACTGAAGCACCACTGGATCCCGATCCAACGGTCGCAGATGTGCGGGTTTGTAAATCAAAATCATGGGCGCGTGACATGGGGAATAAAACTAAAATCTTAGGGAAATCAATACGATCAAATGAAATTGGATTAAATCCTAGGTCAAACAATATTCAAATCTCTCCCAATTTAATTGGGAGGTCAAACATGCTCATAATGGGTTCAAATTTGAACCATAGGTACATTAGCGTGTCTAGAATATTCTTGTGGGGTCAGATTTCGTTTTTGTACACATTTAGGTCTAAAAAGAATAGCAAAACCCTCATGCATACTTAAATGACCATGATTAATACAAATGAAGCCATTAATACTTCAAATAAGAATTGTAAAGCATGAAAACGTGCATTCAACATTATTTAGTTCCAATTAACAATATGGATACCATTAAGCAAATAATTAAACAAGTAAATCACTAATTATCATAAGAGAGAGAAAATTTGTCATAAAACATTTATCCTCATTTTCTTAAACAAAAGGGCATGGATATATATATATATATATGAAAACATTTTCTTTAAATAGAACAAGGTTAAGAGAGCAATTGGACATAATAAAATAATTTTGTAAAACTAACATGGGCAAATTGCATTTAAGTCCTCAACAATTATCTAATTAGGAAAAGAGCATGCAAGGAATAAAATAATTTGAAAAATTGCATAACAAGAGTGGGATGTTACATGTATTCTCCACCTCGACCAAAAAGAAGTGTCTTAATACTTTTACCAAGTCTGTTCTTTACTTCATTCATGAAATTTCAAGTGTTTATAACTTATGTTTCATCAATTAGACATAATCATACCTACTGAGTGTAGGGAAATATGACATCAAATAGGTAGCGGAAACAAAAAATTTACTGACATATTTTCCATTAACCAGCAGGTCGCGTCAATAATTATGCAGTGGGAAGGATGGTTTCACAAAGATATACATGGTCCTAGAGCAAGTTCATCGGCAATCCTCATCAACGTAGATGTGTACTTTGTCTGGATGGTGTCTGTGTAGCTCCTACTTGCACTCGGACTCATCTAACTGCTCCTCTACGGACAACAAACTTAGACAACTGCTCAGCTCCTCAGATTTCGCCACAGACTGACTTGATGTTTCCCTCCTAGTAGCAACCAAATGACTCCTACCTCTAGAGTAGTCCACACGGACCAACCAAAACTCTTATCTTCCTACAAGAACAGACATGAAGGAGTTGTCCCTCCCATTAGTGTACTAGTCACCAACATACTGCTCCACGATAATGATCCTCAATTGTTTCTCTCCCGTGGCTATCCCTCCCTAGTTGGGTAGGACTTGCCTGGGCTCTTGTGGTTACCACAACCAGAGAGGACAATAATTGTCAAAGAAACTAATTTTCAATTGTTTGTGTAGTAGTTGTGTTCTTAGAAGCCCATCGTACCCCTCTATATATAGGAGGGGTTAGGGTTCCCAGTCCCCAACCAATGTGGGAGTAGAAAGGACCGGAAGATATTGAATTTTTGCAACAATTCTGGAAGTTTCATAACCTGTGTAAGCAGAAACGGCCGTCTCACCTTATGAGACGGTCTTTTTGCCCAGCAAGACGGTCTTTTCGCTAAGTGAAATGGTCGTTTCACAGTTTCCAATTTTGCACATATGTTGGCAATTCAATTCCAATTAGTACTCAACTTGATGTCATCACCAATCCTTTGTGCAATCACATTGCACCCTTAAAACAGATGTTTGGTGTAACTGAGATGGGCGTCTCACACCAAGCCAGATAGACGTTTGGTGCAACTAAGACGGGCGTCTCGCACCAAGCCAAATGACAGTTTCGCACAAGCGAGATGGCCATTTTGCACAAGCGAGACAGCCATTTCACACAAGTGAGATGACCATTTTGCACAAGTGAGACGACTGTCTCACAACCCAGTCCAGGTAGAATTCCAATCAATATACAATACAACCAACATGACACTCTAAACAACAGTTCTAACAATTGAACCAATCATTTGGTAGTCTAGTCAGTTGATCCGTGGTGTGAAATGAAATACCTAAACACTTTAGTAATCAATTCAATCATCATTCAAAATCAAACTCTTCTTCTAAATGAGTTCCTATTTGTGTGACCTTATAGGTCCCATATCACGTTGACAGTGAATGTCCATAACAACTTATGACATCACAAACAAAGAGTGGTGCCTAGTCACACATCATTTTTACCCAAATGAATGGAAAGTTGGGGCGCAACTTCAACCTATAATATGTGTATGGTGTTACAGTGTTTGTATAGTTCCTTTGTCATTAATATCCAGATTTAAATAGAGGCATGGATCATTCATCCTCATTATTATTCAATCTTGTTCCTTGAACCAGAGCATACTATATGAGATATATGTAAGCTCAATATCACATATTGACTCACATGCGTATGGCCATACTTTTATTAGTCTCACTAATCAAGAGGCCTTTAGATATCATACTACTATCAGAGGGACAAATCCCATATCTATCACTCACAGTCAGTCCCCATGTGTCAAAGTCACCCAATCATCACCGTTATAACAACCCATGTTTCAGGATTACGTTTGATGATGTCAAAGTGTACCCAACAACATGTAACGAGTGTAGTGATTTCAGGTCTAAGAACCACAATCACCACCATCACTATGAGAGCTGACTATGACTTCCATGATGATGGCTTCCATATGTCGGTCTCACAGTGAGTTTGTCTGATACACTGTTCTCTAACATGTATCTATATGCTTGGTTTGATATTGCCATATCACGACTAATGAGATTTAGTCATCAACCAACTCACACTCTGATCTTATGTGTTATTATTGTCTATCAACCTTCCACAATAAAAATTGATCAGGTACATAATGATAATATGTATATTTACTCTTAACATACTTATGATCTCATCCATAAGGTTAGTAACTTGAATCCATACATCATTGAGTAATATAATTCTCTAGACATTTATTATGTTATTCATTATCTCATAAATGAATATAGAAAAAAAGTTGGAAGCTTTCCTTTATTATTATCAAATCAGGTATTTAATGACATATCTCAATCATCATTTGATTGGCTCTCTGGGCATACATACCAACACTGAGATCATCACTAAAGGTAATGAAGTACTGATAACCACCTCTAGAATTTGTTCTAAAAGGGTCACATGCATCAGTATGTATGAGTCCTAATAGATCACTAGCCCTCTCATTGTTACTAGTGAAAGGAGTCTTTGTCATCTTGCCCAACAAACAAGACTCACATGTCTCCATTAATTGAAAATCAATTGACCCTAGATGTCCATCTTCATGGAATATAAAAATGTATTTCTCATTGATGTGCTCTAGACAGAAATGCCAAAGATATATTTTGTTTGATTTATCGAGTCTTAATCTTTTATTATTTACGTTAAAAACATTTGTCATTAAATCCACCAAATAAAGACCATAAGACATTGGGACACCGCCATAAAAGATCTCATCTATTAAAATAAAACATTTTTTATCTGAAATTCATATCCATACTTATCCAAACAAGATACAAAAATAATATTTCTATTTATGATAGGTACAAAATAGCAGTTCTTTAACTCTATTATAAGCCACGTCGGTAGAGATAAATTAAAGGTTCCAACTACAGTGACAACAACTCTTGCTCCATTTACAACATGTGGTTCAACCTCACCCTTTCTTAAAGACTTACTTCTTTTCTGATCCTGTACATTTGAACATATGTGAGATTCACATCCGGTATCTAGTACCTATGGTGAAGAAGTAGATGAATTTATATCAATAATGTATATATATAAAGTGGATATCTCTATCCCCTCCTTATTCCTTAGTTCCTCCAGGTAGAGAGGTCAATTCCTCTTCTAATGACTAGGATGGTGACAGTGGTGAAAATTGCCTCCCTTGGTCACACATCCCTTTGCTTTGAGTGCAGAAGACTTTGGTTTCTGGCTAACTTTAGAACTCTTCTTAGCTTTTCCTTTTCCCTTGGACTTTCCCTTTCCATTACTAATCATCATCACATACATGAGCTTGTCTTTCTTCATCTGCGCTTCAGTTTTTCTCAACATGCCAAGCAATTCTGACAATGACTTATCAAAATGATTCGTGTTGTAGTTCATAACAAATTGGTTGTATGACTCTAGAAGTGATTGCATAATCTCATTTATGGCCAAGATTCTACAAGAAAATTTTGCAATTTGTCAAAACACTTTTTGATTTGATTTTATTAAAATAAAATTTTGCAATGTTTAATTAGGGATTTAATTAATTGTGCTCTCACTATTTTGTTCATATTGATAGCCCTCACATATCAATTTGGAAAATTGTAGTATACAATCTTCAAGTGAGCCAAGACCCAAAATAATTGAGTTATTACCCTGCCAACGCCATCGTCCATAACCAATTATTAAGGTACACAACTTTTCCAATTACAACTCATGAAATTCTTGGATAGACGATATGCACAACTTCTTACCATAATCATCTACGTGCTTCTAGGTACTTAATCTAATTGAGATCACCTAGTTAAGCCTGACTTAAAAGCCAACATGATTGCAATGCACCCTGCTTGGAAGACCCACATAACTACCATCACACTTCCATGAGATGGACATTGCACCACACTTGGCATGCCCACACTTAATCGATCAAGTTTTTCATGTGTGTTGCTCATGGAAAGCATCTAAGACTTAATATATTTGATTGAGGATTTTATATTTGTAAATATATATACATATCCAATCACCACATACTTTATATGTATCATATACATACTATATCCACAAACAAAACATGCAATTATAAGACATAAGTGATGGATATGGCCATACTATTATAATTTGTTGGATCCAAAAGAAATTACTACCATCTAAGGTCCACATCATATGTAGCAACTTGTTACTAATGAAGATTTGTGCTCGAACCAATCTGGGTCGACCGATTCAACTCTTAAGCTGATTGGTTTACCTCATAGTTGGTTGGTTGGTTGGTCTCTCAAAATGGTATTCTGGTCTCTGGTCCAAACGAATTCTTGACACTTTTAGTCGATCAGTTGGGCCACCAACCGATCGGTCGGATCCTCTTATCGTCAGGCCTCTTCGTTCCTCTAGCCAATCGGTTTGTCTTCTGAAATGGGTGGTTCGTGCAGAATGTTTTCTTTGCTATAACACCTATTCATATTTAACTTATTACATTATATTAGAGAAACCTCGATTTACATTTGAGGGAAGCATAGGAAGGAAATAACTAATACTTTTACATACGGAAAGGAGAGAGAGGATAAGTATACAAACTGAGATATAAAATAGGAATACCAACCATCCAACCAAGCATAGATATCTATGGGTTTATTTGCCATAATCATGCTAACATCCGCCATCAAAACCAATTTTAAGGCAATTGAATATATATATATATATATATATATATATAGGGTCGTATGTGGTATTTAACTGGATATGCACATTAATCATTTAAATATTCACATCACATGTAATAAGTAATTGATAAAACCAAAACTCATTCATAGTGATTAAATCCCAAAATATAGTAAATTGGCGTGACTCTGATACCACTGTAAGGAAATATGGCATCAGATATGGAAATGGAAATAAGAATTTTACTACTACATTCCCCTCAAATAGTAGATCGCGTCAATAACTATAAACTGGGAAGGAAAGGTTGCAAGGCATATACCTGGTCCTGGAGTAAGTCCAACAACTATCCTTTGTTGCAACGTGCTTCATTCTTCAAGTTGTACCTAGACGATTGTCGACGTTGGCCTCCTAGTCTGGCACCACAGACAACAGTTGACAGCGTCCTCCTAGTGCGTGGCAAAGGCCTCTTCACCTCTTTAGTAGTCAATGTGGACCACCGGGAACTCATGTCATTCTTTTGAAATGGTTTGGAAGGAGTTGTCTCTTCTGGTCAATGTGGTAGCGTCGACTTGCTCTCCCAATTATGTCTCCCCTACCGTTCCTCCCTTTGATGGGTAGAACTTGCTCGGGCTCTCAAGTTACCATAACTGTGACAAGACTACAATTCTCAGAGCTTATTGTTGTGTATCTAGAAAGACTCAACTACCCCTCTATTTATAGGAGGGCCAGGGTCAGAAATTCTAGTCTGAGTGGGAGTCAAAGAGAAAAAATTGACGAATTTCCCAAAACCTACAAACGATGAACCGGTCGGTTCACACATGAGATGATCTATTCAACACTTGAATCAATCCTTTCACTATGTTTTCTATTTTCTATTCGCAACTGTATTGACATTTAATATTCAATTAATGCACAACATGACGCTAGAATAAATCCTTGATCCAATTTTATTGATCAACCAAATAGTTGGTTCACAACTTGAACCGGTCAATTCGCAGATCTGGACTGATCATTTTACTTTCTACACCAGTCATTTTAGAGTTATGATTGTCAATGTTGGTTCAAATTGACCTGACACTTAAATCAATCGGTTCAACACTTGTACTGGTCAGTTCACAGTCTTGTCAATCAATTTTCAATCATTGTTGTTTAAATTGAACACCTAAAACTCTAGTAATCAAGTTAAACATCATTCATGAGTAAAATCCTATTCTAGGTGTATTCTATGTGTGTAACCCTATCGGTCCCAAGTTACGTTGGCAGTGAATGTCCATAAACGATTTATGACATCACAAGCAATTCACGGTATCTAGCAAGATATCATTGCTACTCAATTAATCGGAAAGTTGGAGAACAACTTCAAACAACAATATGTGATTGGTGTTATAGTGATTGTATAGTTCCTTTGTCACTAATATCCAAATTGAACTTAAGGCATGGAATCGTCATTCTCTTCAACATTCAGTCCATGTTCCTTGAACTAGAGCAGACTGTTTGAGATATATGTCAGCTCAATATATGACTCACACAAGCATGGCCATGCATTTCTCAGTCTCACTTATCAAGTGACCAGGATATCAAACTCCATAGGAGGGACAAATCTCATCTACATCACTCACAGTCATCCCCAGGTGTCACAATGCACTTGAGAAACACCTTTATGGAATCCCTTATTTAAGGTCTTGGTGGATGATGTCAAAATACATCGAATGACATGTGATGGGTGCAGTGATTTTAGGTCTAAGAACCACAATCACCATTATCACAATAAGAGATGATTCTGACTACCAATAAATGGTTTTCATGCATCACTCCTCAAGGTGGTTCGGTCTAATACATCGTTCTCTAAAAAGTATCTATGTGCTTGGTTTGATATCACATATCATGACCTAATGAGATTCTTTCATCAACCAACACACAATCTAGTCTTATGTGTTATTGATGACTAGGGAAATAACAAGAATGTATATATACTCTTAACATCCATATGATCTCATTGTTTAGGTCCTCAACTTGAAGATGTAATATCATTCTTTAGACATTTATTATGTTACATCATTATCTCATAACTAAAAAAAATAGAATAAATGAAAGATTGTCTTTATTAATAATCAAATTGTTTACAAGATATGCTATTATTTTTGTTATATGATTGGATCTCTGGGCATAGATACCAACAAGAAGTATATCTTAATTACTAGATCTGAGAAACCCAAATAGGGTTAGCATAGCACAATAGTAGGCTTGGATCATGAGATCTGAGAAATCCACATAGGGGTAGTAGTAAAAAAATAATAGATCTAATTTGTAGATCTGAGAAACCCACATACGGTAGAAGAGAGAAGGACCTAGGCCATCACAGGGAGAGAGTTACTCCACCATGAGGCATATGCAGACAAGAAAGGTAGTCCTTTTAAAACTTCAACGTGGTATAGGTAGGTCTGGTAGAGAGAAAGTAGGAGGAGGAAGGGAGAGAGGGATCATACTTTTAAGAGAGCAGCGAGATGGGAGAGAGGGAAGGGGTGATAGGAATAGAGGAGGTGAGAGGGGTAGAAGGTGGAAGGCTAGTGGGTGGAGGTGGGTGGCTTGGGGTAAAAGGGGAAGGCAGACAACCTATAAGTGGAAGGGGTGTTAGAGGAAAGGGAGGATGGCAGTGTGGGTGTTGGCGACAATAAGGAGGGGAGGCGGCGGTTGGGGAGGGAAATTGGTGGTGGGTGGAGGCAAGGAGGGGCAGTGAAAATGAGCAAAAGGGGTGGTAGTGGGGGGGACAATGACAACAACAAATGAGAGGGAAGGAGGGGGGTTAGCGGCGACAGATGAGAGGATTGGGCGAAGGTGGAGGCATGGAGAAGGTTGGGAAGGGGGGTGGCAGCTAGGGTGCGATAGGGATGGGAAGCATTTGGTTAAGGTGGATGATAGACATCTGATACTATATAGAAAAGAAAAACCTTTCTTTGATGTGTTTAAAACATATACAAGTGACTCTTTTTTATACGATAAGAGAGTAAGTGGAGAATAGGACTAGGCAGTATGGGGCAAAAGAAAGAGCTAAAGACAAGACAAGTCTAAAGCATAAATAAAACAAAAGGCATAAAAGCATATATACTAATATCCTAATTCGACATACTGACTTGATCCTAGTTGATCTTAATTCAACTTACTTATTTGATCCTAGTTTAGCTAAATTAATCCTAATTTGTCTTAGTTGATCTATATTTGACTTACTGATTTGATCATCATTGATCTTAGTTATGCTTAGTGAATTTATCATAATTGATCCTGGTTTAGCTGAATTGATCCTAATTGATCTTAATTCCTCATCCTAATTAGGCAAACATAATTATAAAGACATGGCTAGTGATCATGATGATGAGGGTCAAGTACCTATAGACATTAATGTCAGTGATGAAGAAGTGCAAAGTGTTGTTGGGACATGCTCTAACGTGAAAAGGAGATGAAGGGGTGATATATGGGTTGAATATACAAAGAAAGAAGTAGATGGAGTTATGAAGGTAGTTTGCAACCATTGTGGGAAGCCTCTATCATGCAACAATAGAAATGGGACCAATTACATTCATAATCATTATAATAGGGTATGTCTAGCTCAAAAAAGGTTGATTAGTGAATATCCCACAAGCAATTCATGGTTCACTTTTGGTCAGGACATTTCTAAAAGAAACTAATGCAAATGATTTTGATGCATGTGTATCCAATCTCAATGGTGGATCACATTGTCTTTAGAACATATTCTTCTTCTCTTCAACCTCATTTCAAGTGTCCTGGTAGAAACACGGTGAGGAATGATATCATGTCAACTTATCTATTTGAGAAATCTAAGATAATGAAAATTGTTGAGGGAAATGAGTCAAGATTTGTGATAAATATTGATATGTGGACATCCAACCATAAAAGGAGAGGCTGCATGGTGATCACTACCCACTACAGTGAAAAGACATGGACATTACATAGTATAATTTTGTGGTTTTTGTATGTGCCATGTCCACATACCAAGGAAGTATTAGGAGTTGTTTTATTAGATAACTTGATGGATTGGAATGTTGATAGAAAGCTATCTACAATTACTCTTGATAATTGATCTATAAACGACTATGTTGTCAGATATCTAAGGGCCACATTGCCTAGCACTTCAATGTTGTTATCTAGAAAATCCCTCTGTAAGTGTTGTTGTGCTCATATTCTCAACTTGACTGTGAAGGATGGAATTTCTATCATTAAAAGTGGAATGAAGAAAGTTTGTGACAGTGTGGGCTTTTGGATAGACACTCCAAAGAGGAAATAAACATTTGAGGAAAATTGCAAAACAATTGACAGTTCCTATCTTAAAACATCTCACCCTTGATAGTCCTACAAGGTAGAACTCCACTCTTCTCATGCTTCAGACTCCATTGTCGTATATGAATGTTTTTTATAGACTGAGTCAGAGAGGCACTTTTTGAGACATTTCCCACCACTGATGATGGGCATTTTGCTTCTTTTATATGTGATGGACTTCAAAATTTTCACTCAACTATGAGAAGTTATCGATGACCAAGTATCCCACACTGAATCTTTGTTTTGCAAACATTTGTTCTAATTGAATTTGAGTTAATGAAAAAACTCATCCAACCCCATCATAATGAAAATGGCAAGTGAAATGATGGATAAATCCAAGAATTACTAGGATGATATTCATGTAATAATGGGGGTGTCTAGTGTTCTTGACCCTCACTTCAAAATGGTCACAATAAAATGTTATTATATTTCAATTTATGGGGGGAAATCTGATGTTGAACTTGGTAAAGTTCACAAAGCATGTGATAAGTTATTAAAATAATATTAATAAAAAAGAAATGATAATGACCATGCAACTTCAAGCCAACAAATAGTTTCTTCTCAGTCCCCAGTCATTGAAGTTCCACTAAAATCTACTCAGGAGTTCAAAGCACATGTGAGACGAGAGAAAGGACAAGAAACTCTATAAAGATCGAGTTTGATGTGTACTTGGGGGAGGAGGAGCTGATGGTTAAGGAAGATGATTTTGAATTTTTATCTTGGTGGAAAAGTAACAAGGTAAATTATCCTATGCTAAGTGAAATGGCTAGGGATATTTTCTCCATCCCTGCTTCTACAGTAGCATCACAATCAACATTTTGTATTGGTGGTAGACTTCTTAACCATCACCGCAATTCTCTCCAACCTGAAACCATGGAGTCTTTGATGTGTCTTCAAAATTGGTTTTCTACTTTTGGGGGTATGAGTAAAATTTTAGTCTATTCTTACTTTGATATTTCATTCTCTATAAGTGAATTGTTTTGTTTTCTTGTTGTAGGTGATTTGTTCCATTCTGGAGACATTGGCTCCTTTTTCACAGATGTAGATGTTGTTAATCTTGGTACATTTTATGTTGAAGCTTCTTTTGAAATAGCCTCACAATATACTCAAGGTTAGTATACATTTGATTTAGAGTTTCATTCTAAATTTTATGCAAGAATTGTGAATAACATTATATTTCATCTTCTTCATTGCAGAACATGCTGCTTGAATTTTGACATTCTACTTCTCCATTTTAGTATGATCTTCCCTCTCAATTATTCAATGTTTCAACAAATTGATATACTCTTCCTTGCTTAGTTGGTTGTAACCTTGTTGTAGATCCACTTATAGGAGTCTTCTACTAGATTCACATATGTATGCTATCTTAATTGTAGATCCACTTTTGGGAGTATTCTATGCCTTTGGATGCTTGTTTTGACTTTCTTACCATGAGTTGTTGGAACTTGAGATTAGATTGAGACAACAAGCTTGTTCTTTGTTAAGCTGTCGTCTTGAATATGCCTTTGTAGGTTGCTTGTTAAGTTGATGTCTCAAATATGCTTTTATTGGCTGTTTGTTAAGTTGTTGTCCTGAATATACCTTTGTAGGTTGTTTGTTAAGTTGTTATCCTAAATTTGCCTTTATAGGTTGTTCGTTATCTTCTGTCAGTTAACTTGTTCAATATCAACAATATTATCTCTATTAGATCAGCAATATTTGTTAGTTATTATTTCGACTTGCTTTTCATGAGCTGTTAGAACTCGAGATTAGATTGAGACAACAAGCTTGTTGTTTGTTAAGTTGTTGTCCTGAATATGCCTTTGTAGGCTGTTTGTTACCTTCTAAAAAACAATGCACCATGGTGAATTTGTTGTTGAGTTTATGTTTACATCGTTACATGCAACAACAACATGTACAATTTAATTAACTAAGTTCATGCCAGATCCAGAGAAGAAGTAGAAGAATAAGTAGTGTAGGGGAAAATAAAAATAAAATTAGGAATACAAAACAGATCATTTGTAGAAAAACAAACGTGTTACTTAAAGAAATCAGTGACCGATAATTTAGAGGGATATGCGTCATTCTTCTAGTCAAACTTGTATAGAAGTGAAACCACCTCTACTAAAAATTTGAAGAATCAAACCACCAGTCCAAACACACCTCTAAGGTATCTTGGAGTGGGTATAAAATTTTCAAATCTTATTAATGGTATGCAAAACAACCAAAGTATAGCAGTGGAATAAAATACTGACTATATTCAATTTCACATATGGTTATAAAAGAACAACTTAAACTTACATGTAGGGTACATCATAAGGATTCAGGTAGAGGAAAATCTAAACCACGTCAAGGTTGTCTCCAAGCTTTAACTTCTCTATCTATGTCCAGGTCAACATGCCTTGTCCTCCAAGTCCTCCATGTAGGGTAGGAAGCATACCCCAGTAAGAAGATAAAAATAGAAAACATCAACAAAGGCTAGAATGTGCATACTAAAAAGTAAAATGAGCAATATAAGGAAATAAGGACATTAAATAATAAGAAGCTTCCCATAGAAGAGAAAAGTACCACCCAAATGGATATCAAGAGAAAAGATCACAATAAGAATGATACTTTCCATAAAATAACATAAAAATATTGTGCCATATATACATCCACTACCATGGTGGGAAATGAAGCACAAGTAGGGAACACACCCCACAATCAATATCCTACACACACGTGAGCTAAAAATAGCCCTAGAACAATATAAATAACAATGGTGGCCAAGCCTCATAAACTTGAAACCTAATAGAGAAAGGAATACTGCCAATCTTCCAAATATATATAAAATATGGGCCAAGAATCACACATCTTGCCTTGGGTATGAGGTTCCTTTCCATCCCAAAAGAGCAGGAAATATCACATCTGCTCGGCAAGAAATTACACATCTGCCATAAAAAAAACCAATGCAATTACACTACTCTAGTGCTAGTGAATCACATAGCATGTATAATGTAGAGGCAAGTAGAAAGTATAGTCAGATTATACAAACTAGTCACCACATAAGTGACCAACATATACATCCACCTCATAAGTTGGCAAAAGACATCACATGTCATCATATAGAGTTCCAACATGAACAAAGCATAATAAAGAAGCAAGAGAATGTCCAAATATGATAATATGATCACAAGATCAGTAACAAATAAAATGTACTTCACATGAAGCACATTTTCCAAAAGAACAAGACATGGTGTAGGATAATGTCCATATGACTAAGAGAATGAAGAAACATAGACTAATTGCTCAAAGGAATAATAGGGGATGCAAACATATCTTAACTTTAGAGTCAAACGATCCAAAGTCCAACTAGGTCCAAGCCTAGGCCTCCAAAGAAACCTATTAAGCATATCGGTAAATTTTATGTCAATTTCATGTACATTTACCAAGCCCTAAAAACACCTTTTTATCATTATGTTAATTTGGTTATGAAAACTATTCCACATTTTAGTTCATGTTATTAGGAGTCCAAAACATATTTTATTATATTTTTTGACTTATAAATATGTAGTTATGATTTTTACAAGATAATTCCTATTTAATTAGATCCATTGAAAACACATGCTATTAACCATTGAATTTAGTTATCAAAACTTATATCATTAGTTAGATCTTAATTTTCTAATTCCAATGAGTATTTATTCACATTTTTCTGATTTGTGTAGAATTAGTTATTGATTTTACAAAATCGACCAATGAGAAACCAAGTAAAAGCCACACCAGCGTCTGCGAGAAAGCAAAAGAGAAGAGAGAGGGGGAGGGGGCCGCACCCCCCAAGTTGACCCAATAAGGGCTGTCCAACTCGGCTGGCCACTCATCCACACCAGTGAATCATAGGCTCGCAGGTAAGAAACAAAGAAGATGGAAAATTATAGTTTTGCCCCTCCAAGGTCAAACCAAACAGTGATCCACTTTAGGGCACTATGGACAAACCGTTGGCACTCGTCTACCACGCGAAGAACACAAAGAACACCATCGGCAGCCGGTGTCCCCAAGTGAAACCCATAATTCTCTTCACCTGAGTATTCGTGGAGACCACCAGTAAGTCCGCGAGCGTGAGGTGGTCTCAGAGAACCCAACCATAAGGGTAGAGAATGACCAGGGTGAGGAGTATTCCACCCACAACGACTATAGGAAAGTAGGTTGAGAAAACCCAGCAAACTAGTAAGAAAAGGGAGAGGGCGTGAGGTGAGGACATGGGACAGAAACCGCAGGCAGCAACCGATCAAGCCAACCGAGCAGAACCAAAATGATCGGTGATCAAATCATAAGAACAATGTGTGGTGACTAAACCGGCAAGAGAAGGTGGAAATCCAAAAGAGGGGAAAAGATTTACACTTGCTTTGGGGGGAAATCAGATGTATCTGAAGCACCATGGAGTAGCTAGGAACTGATCCCCATGATCATCGAGCCTCACAGCGACTAGATTGAGTTGGAGAAGCTTTGGCTAGCAAGAGAAGAAAATCAGAGAAGGGAAAGAGAACTCGGGGCAAGAAGGGGTCCAAACAATAGCAGTGAAGGCAGAACACGATGCAGAGAATGTTAGGGAATCACTTTTATAGGGTCCGATGACCGGACTTGCGAGGAGAAGGGAAAGAAATGGGGAAACATGGGAGAAAACAGAGGAAGAAGGATGGGCGTGGAGGTTATAGATTTATGGGGGATGAAACCCTAGAAAAGCTAGGATGAGAAGGTGCAAAATTCAATTACGAACACACAGGTTGAAAAATCGGGGATTTTCATCGAGTGTGGAGGAAGAAAGGCAAGCGAGAAAATTAGAGTTACTATACATGGCAACTGGTCCTCCTACCAAAGGTAGGAGATGACCTCCGTGCCGTTGGATCAGGATCTAACGACCCACAAGAGGTGCGTGATAAAGAAATTCTTGAAATAAGAAATCTTAGCATGACAATAAAGCAAATCCGATTAAACTAAAGTTCGAGTTGCATTGGGAATATGATGTAGGTATTTTCTTTTATAGTTCAATTGAGATAGCAAACATTATCCAATTAAGATGAAACTTTGCACCTTGACTAATTAAAGTATGTAGAATATGATTTTGTCATTAGATTTCATATTTGGCAACTTTTGATGTATTAAATAAATCAAACCCTATTTTCTCTTTCCTCATGCATTCATGACTTTAAGATTCTCCAAATTTTATGAAACTTCACCAACAAGTCATATTTAATGTGTTGGCTATGAATTTGCCATCAATTTTACATGTCAGTGTTGTTGGTGTAATTATTTAATATTTTAAAGGCACACTTTCTCTCTCCTGATTTCACCTTTTATTCAAACATCTTCCAAATTGGATGAAAATTCACCCGAAGGCTATATTTATTATATAGATTACAAATCTAAGATTATTTTCCTCTTTTGGAGCCATTTAATATTTTATTTTATATTTTAGGGAAAACACACCTCCTCTTTACCAATTTGAATTAAATGAATTATTATTATGAGAATAATGTGATACTTGACTCCCAAGGCAATTGGAACCCAAGGAACACAATTTTAAACTTAGATTTCACTTTTGGGATTTCTTTTTATGAGATATGTCATATGACCCATTAGTTCATTATTTATCCACTTAAGTTATGTATGTTCATATTACCTTTAAATGAATTATATGACATATTAAATTACATTAAGGTGATACACTCATGCATTAACTTATTGGGAACATCTCTTAAGCCTAACCTCAACCTTGTTTAGCTAAAACTAAAAGGTCAAACTTCTAGGGTAGGGTTCGAGATCCGTTATGTTACAACACTCCACCCCTTAAAAAGGATTTCATCTTCGAAATCTATTGATCCAAACATCAAACAAACAACTACTCTCCACCCCTTAAAATGTTTAATCTAACAAGTCAAACTAACAACTTTTGGTTTTATCCACATATCTTTTAATTGTGAATGTTTTAAAGATTTATGTTGTTCATGTATCCAACTAAAAAGTCATACCATGTAGGGTTGAGCTTTAGGTCCTTGTGTCTCTAACCTAACAACCCTAAGATCCAAAAGTCATAGGGTAGGTCAACTACACATTTATATCAAATCTAGTCACAACTCCAAAGTCAAAAGTAGGGTTAGATTCTACTCAAACTAGAGTGTGTCTTCATTGTGAGTTAGTTGAAGAAAACTTCGGGAAAATCCAGAGAAAACATTTTGTTTTGTACATATAGTGTTATATGGAAAATAATTTGTTGTGAAAAACTTTTACGATTGAAAATTAAAATTAGGGCCCAAAATCAAAACGAGAAACCAAGTCACAATTTCCGTAATATGACATCTTATCATAGTCTCATCCTCAAATCAAACCTTGTTGTATAAAAATACCATCATTGATCAAATCTAGGGTGAACATCTCGCCTAAAGGCAACTATCTAAGTCAAGGGTCTAACTAGGGAGACAAAATTAAAATAGTCCAATTCCGACTACCATGGGCTTTAATACCATGTTGTAAAGAAGTGAAACCACCACTCTACTAAAAATTTAAAGAATCAAACCTCCAGTCCAAACATACCTCTAATGTATCTTGGAATGGGTGTAAAATTTTCAAATCTTATTAATGGTATGTAAAGCAACCAATGTACAACAGCAGAATAAAATATTGACTATATTCAATTCCACATATGGTTATAAAAGTACAACTTAAGCTTACATGTAGGGTACATCATAAGGATTCGGGTAGAGGGAAATCTAAACCATATCAAGATTGTCTCTAAGCTTTAACTTCTCCATCTATGTCCAGGTCAACATGCCTTGTCCTCCAAGTCCTCCACCTAGGATTGGAAGCATATCCCAGTAAGAAGAGAAAATAGAAAACATCAGCAAAGGATGGTATGTGCATACTAAAAATAAAATGAGCAATATAAGGAAATAAGGACATCAAATAATAAGAAGATTCCCATAGAAGAGAAAAGTACCACCCAAATGGGTATCAAGAGAAAAGATCACAATACGAATGATACTTGCCATAAAACAACATAAAAATATTGTGCCATATACACATCCACTACCATGGTGGGAAATGAAGCACAAGTAGGGCACACACCCCACAATCAATATTCTGCATGCATGTGAGATAAACATAGCCCTAGAACAATAAAACAATAATGGCGGCCAAGCCTCATAAACTTGAAACTTGATAGAGAAAGGAATACTGCCAATATCCCAAATATAAAACATGGGCCAAGAAACACACATCTTGCCCTGGGTATGAGGTTCCTTTCCATCCCAAAAGAGTAGGAAATATCACATCTGCTCGGAAGAAAATTACACATCTGCCATAAACAAAACCAATGCAATTACACTACTCTAGTGCTACTGAATCACATAGCATGTATAATGTAGAGGCAAGAAGAAAGTATAGTTAGATTATACAAACTAGTCACCACATAAGTGACCAACATATACATCCACCTCATAAGTGGGCGAAAGATATCACATGTCATCATATAGAGTTCCAACATGAACAAAGAATAATAATGATCAGAATGTCCAAATATGATAGTATGACCACAAGATCAGTAACAAATAAAAGGTACTTCACATGAAGCACATTTTTTAAAAGAACAAGACATGATGTAGGATAATGTCCATAGGACCAAGAGAATGAAGAAACATAGGCTAATTGCTCAAAGGAATAATAGGGGATGCAAACATACCTCAACTTTAGAGTCAAACGATCCAAAGTCTAACTAGGTCCAAGCCTAAGCCTCCAAAGAACTAATTAAGCATATAGGTAAATTTTATGTCAATTTTATGTACATTAACCAAACCCTAAAAACACCTTTTTATCATTATGTGATCTAGGTTATGAAATTATTCCACATTTTAGTTCATATTATTAGGAGTCCAAAACATATTTTATTATATTTTTCTAACTTATAGTTATGAATTTTACAAGATAATTCCTATTTAATTAGATCCATTGAAAACACATGCTATTAATCATTGGATTTAGTTATTAAAACTTATATCATTGGTTAGATCTTATTTTTTTTATTCCAACAAGTATTTATTCATATTTTTTTGATCAGTGTAGAATTAGTTATTGATTTTATAAAATTTACCAATGAGAAACCAAATAAAAGCCACATCAACGTCTGCGAGAAACCAAAAGAGAAGAGAAAGAGGGAGAGGGTAGCGCCCCTGAGTTGGCCCAATTAGGGATAGCCAACTCAGCTGGCCACTCATCCACGTCAGCGAATCACAGGCTCGCAGGTAAGAAACAAAGAAGATGGGAAATTTCGGTATTGCCCCTCCAAGGTCAAATCAAATAATGATCCGCTTTAGGACACTATGGACAAAACTTCGGCACTCGTATCCTTCCTTGCACACCACATGAAGAACACAAAGAACACCATCGGCAGCCGATGTCTGCAAGCAAATCCCTTGATTCACTTCACCTGAGTATTTGTGGAGACCACTAGCAAGTCTACGAGCGTGAGGCGGTCTCAGAGAACCCAGCCATAAGGGCGCGATTGACCAGGGAGAGGAGTACTCCACCCACCAGGGCCACATGAAAGCAGGTTGAGCAAACCCAGAAAACCAGTAAGAAAAGGGAGAGGGCGTGAGGCGAGGACATGGGACAGATGCCGCAGGCAGCAACCGATCAAGCCAACCGAGCAGAACCAAAATGATCGGTGATCAAAGCATAAGAACAATGTGTGGTGACTAAATCGACGAGAGAAGGTGGAAATCCAAAAGAGGGGAAAAGACTTACACTTGCTTTGGGGGGGGAATCAAATGTATCTGAAGCAGTAGGGAGTAGTTGGGAACTGATCCCCATGATCATCGAGCCTCACAACGACTAGATTGAGTTGAAGAAGCTCCGACTAGCAAGAGAAGAAAATCATAGAAGGGAAAGAGAACCCGGGGCAAGAAGGGGTCCAAACAACAGCGATGAAGGTAGCACGCGATGCGAAGAACGTCAGGGCATCTCTTTTATAGGGTCTGATGACCGGGCTTGCGAGGAGAAGGGAAAGAAAAGGGGAAACAGGGGAGAAAACAGAGGAAGAAGGGCGGGTGTGGGATTACAGATTTATAGGGGATGAAACCCTATCAAAGCTAGGATGGGAAGGTGCGGAATTCAATTACGAAAACACAGGTCGAAAAATCGGGGATTTTCATTGAGTGTGGAGGAAGAAAGGCAAGTGAGAAAATCGAAGTCACTCTACATGGCAACCAGTCCTCCTACCAAAGGTAGGAGATGACCTTCGTGCCGTTAGATCAGCATCCGACCGCCCACAAAAGGCGCACGATAAAGAAATTCCAGAAATAAGAAACCTTAGCGTGACAATAAAGAAAATGTGATTAAACTAAAGTCCGAGTTGCATTGGGAATATGATTTAGGTATTTTCTTTTATAGTTCAATTGAGATAGAAAACATTATCCAATTAAGATTGAAACTTTGCACCTTGAATAATTAAAGCATGTAGAATACGATTTTTTTTGTTAGATTTCATATTTGGCAACTTTTGATGTATTAAATAAATCAAACCCTATTTTCTCTTTCCTCATGCATTCATGACTTTAACATTCTCTAAATTTTATGAAACTTCACCCACAAGTCATATTTAATGTGTTGGATAGGAATTTGCCATCAATTTTATATGTTGGTTTTGTTGGTATAATTATTTAATATTTTGAAGGTTCTACATACTTTCTCTCTCATGATTTCATCTTTTATTCAAACATCTTCCAAATTGGATGAAAATTCACCCAAAGGATATATTTATTATGTAGATTATGAATCTAAGATTATTTGCCTCTTTTGGAGGCATTTAATATTTTATTTTATATTTTGGAGAAAACACACCTCCTCTTTTCCAATTTGAATTAAATGAATTATTATGTGAATAATGTGATACTTGACTCCCAAGGCAATTGGGACCCAAGGAACACGATTTTAAACTTAGATTTCACTTTTGGGATTTCTTTTTATGAGATATGTCATATGGCCCATTAGTTCATTATTTATCCAATTAAGTTATGTATGCTCATATTACCTCTAAATGAATTATGTGACATATTAAATTACATTAAGGTGATACACTCATGCATTAACTTATTGGGAACATCTCTTAAGCCTAACCTCAACCTTGTTTGACTAAAACTAAAAGGTCAAACTTCTAGGGTAGGGTTCACGATCTGGTATGTTACAGACCCGGTCACGAACCTGAAGAAGATTGTCGTCTTGCTCGTGCTTGAGGATGTTCGGTTGCACTACCAGCATAGTCCAGCGATCACAGGAACCACCACCTAATAGGTCGCATCTCTAAGGAGGAGAAGGAAGAACTTACTACTCATAGGAGAAGAAGAACTCCTAGCAGCAACTCAGAAGCTATGACTAAAAGCTCTAATTTAGGATTTACAAAACACAAACGAAATGACTGATGGTTGATGTTCATTTTAGATATATTTAACCCTAATGACCAGAGACTTATTTATAGCCTTACATGCACCGAAATCCTATTCCCATTAAGACACAATCACTCGATCGCTCTTGTACACATTGTGAAAAATCTGTAAGGAAAATACTTTTCAGTTAGGATTTATGAATTTGTTTCAGAAAGAAACAACTAATCAAATTAATAATTGATTAATTACATAGTTGTATCCTAGTGAAAAAAAGACAGAATACAGAAGAAATTCTCCATAATCCACAAGCTTGAGCCCGTGTCTGGCCTGACCAGGCGAGGCAAGATGTGCATGGTGCGCGTGTGTGTGTTGTGGTCACCATACCCACCAAGGAGGTGAGCATGCCCTCTCCTAGGAACTTTGGACACTAGTGTCACATGCGATCCTACATATAAGAATCACAAAAGTTCTAGGAGTGAGCAATGTAGAAAAAACTCTTCCTCATTTGCACTTGACACAAAACTATACTTCCTCCATGTATTAGTGGCACTACATTGGGCTTAACTCATGCTATATACATGGCTTATACAACCATATATCTAAAAATCTCCCACAAAGTCCAAGGTACAATGTGTTCTACCATTCAGTCTTCCATATTGTGCTTTCATCATATACCTTTAGGTTTGAATCTACTTAAGTTATCCAACTGTGACCTCCGCAGGAACTAGGTAAACAAAAGTCTTAAACATGAACCTTGGGTGCAATAGTATAAGTTGGTAACAACACAATAAAGACATGGTAGAAAAGTAAACAATGCATTAAGGTCATGCATACAAAAACTATGTCATGGTTGATATCAGAGAACAATCCAATTCTCATGTTGCGGCCTAACAACATCAATCATTTAGTTGGAGTCTCCAAGGATGTACTACTAACATCCTGTCCTAAGACTTGACACCATTCAAAGACTAATCTCTTACTAACTTGCAGTCATATCACTAACATATTTCCCAGGAGATAGACACACAGATGCTACAAGCATCAAATAAAATTATATAGTGTCATTTGATTCACCTGACAACTTGTTATTACCACATCGAACCCAATTTGTAGGATCTCTACTCTTTTGGGTTGGGTTGCTACTGCCGGTGAATATAAAGGGGTTTCAGTCTCATCCCCAACCTAGATTTTCCCACTAAATCCAAGCTAAGACCTTTAGTGAAAGGATCAACTGTATTATCTATAGTACCGACATAGTCCACGACCACGACCCCATTAGACACTAACTCCCTTACAAATTTGAGTCTGACTTAGATGTGTCTACGCTGTTTTTTTATTGTACTCAAAACTCTTTATCTAGAAATAGTTGTAGTGCTATCACAATAAACTAAAATTGTAGGAAGCGACTTCTTTACCATAGGTAAACTGGACATAAGTCCATGTAGCCATTCAGCTTCCAAACTAGTTTTATCTAAAGCACACAACTCTACCTTAAAAGTAGACCGAGACGATATGGTATGTTTCTTAGACCTCCAGGAAATAGTGCATCCTCCCAATAAAAATACATATCATGAGACGCCATTACTCTCATAGTTCATGATAATCCAGCTTGCATCACTATATCCTTCGATTATAGAAGGATATTTGTCATAATGTAGGCCAAGGGAACAAGTTCCCTTGATATACCTCAAAACTCTATCAAGAGCTTCCCGATGGGTCTTGTCACAACCGGTGTATCTACTTAACTTGCTTACGGCAAACGCAATGTTTGGACATGTGTAGTTCATAAGATACATCAAACTTTCAATGATGTGAGAGTATTATAATTGAAACACTGGAACTCCAATCTCGTTCTTGAATAAGGCCTTCAATGAATAATATGAAGTCTTAACATGTTTACGTGATATGTACTCAAACCTCTTCAGTATCTTCTCTATATAGTGAGACTGAGAGAGAGTTATACCATCACTAGACCTTATGATTTTAAGCCCTAAAATCACATCAGAGACACCCATATCCTTCATCTCAAACTTGCTACACAAGAATGACTTTGTCTCATTTACTACTTTCATACCAGAACCAGAAAGAAGGATATCATAGACATATAAACATAACAAAATGAATCCATCATTGACGATTTTGCAGTAGAGACACTTATCAAATTTATTAGAAATAAAGCCAAATGATGATATCACAGAATCAAACTTCTCATACCATTTCTTAGGGGTTTGTTTCAAGCCATATAATGACTTAATAAGTTTACACAGTTGAGACTCATTCCCATGACCCACAAATCCCTCAGGTTGTTCCATATATATCTCTTCCTGAAGATCACAGTGTAAGAATGTAATCTTCACATCCATCTGATGGATACAAAGATTACAAATGGAAGCCAATGTTATATGCACTCAGATTCTGGTCATACGGGAAATAGGGGAATATGTATCAAAATAATCTATTCCTTCCCTCTATGTGTAACCCTTAGCAACTAACCTAGCCTTGTACTTATTTATTGTCCTATCTACATTAAGTTTCTTCTTAAAGATCCATTTGCAACCAACTGCAGAACAACTAGGAGGCAAATCCACCAATTCCCAAGTTCCATTCGAGATAATTGATTGGATTTTATCATTAATGACTTCTTTCCAAAAATTAACTTCTGGAGATTCCATAGCTTGTTTGAAAGTTACACGATCATACTCAACATTGTAAATGAGAAACTCACTTCCAAAGTCTTTGGATGTCCTATGCCTTTACTTCTCCTTTACAACCATTTCATTAGAACGATCAGATTAAAAAATAGCTTGTTCCGAGTAGCCCCCACATTTGTCATCCGTTCCACGTGCTCGAAAATGGAACCTATGGTAAATGAATCCTCTTGAGATACTTCATTGGGCACACCAGATTTCATAAGAAATACATCCTCAAAGAATGTAGCATCACGTAATTCTACAATTGTATTGACCTCAATGCTAGAGATATCATATTTTACAATCAAGAATCTACAAGCATAACTTATTTCTACATACCCCAAGAAAATGACATCAACCGTCTTCGGTCCCAATTTCTTCCTAGCAAGGCACCTCCACACTCAAAGATATTTGAGACTTAGTTTTATTCCTCTCCATAACTCAAACAGACTACTTTCTACATATTTATGGGGAACTCTATTCAGAATATGGCAAGCCATATTTAAAGCTTCCCCCCTCATGAGGTTGGGTAGAACTAAGGTTTGGAGTAAAGAATTGACCATAACTATAAGGGTTCAACTTTTACGTTCAGCTATCCCGTTCGACTGTGGTGAATACGAAGCGATAACCTCATGAACTATACCATGCAATTGACAAAATTTCAAAAACAAGTTTGAGGTGTATTATCCTCCCTTATCAGACCTTAATCGTTTAAGTACTTTGCCGGTTTGAGTTTCAGCTTCTTTCTTATATAAAATTTTAAATTTATCAAATGCCTCATCTTTACTTCTAAGTAAAAAGACATAACAGTATCCTACTAGCATCATCAATAAAAGTTATGAAATAACTCTTTTGATCCCTAGTAGAAATCTCACTAAATTCACAGATATCAGTATGCACTAAATCCAATATTTTTGAATTCCTATTCACAGAATGAAAAGGTTTTTTAGGCAATTTAGCTCACACACAGATTTCACATTTATTATTACTAATGTCAGATTTAGAGATTAAATTCAGATTCATCATACACTTCATTGAGACAACATTAACATGTCCTAAACGTGAATGCCAAACATCAGATAATACAAGATTCATGCATACAAAACTATTATCATTCAAATTTAAAATGGAATTTGAACAGGTTCAACACAAATCTTAAATAAGTTCTCCACATCACATCGATACCCTTTGTCAAAAATAAAGAATCACAAAGGCGTATAATAATAGTCTTATTACATTTACAGTCTATTCGAAAACCTTCCCTAACTCAAATTGCGCCACTAAGGATATTGCGTTAAATGGTTGGAACATGTCTGACTCTATGAAGTGTCAGAACCTTCCCTGAAGAAAACTTCAAGTCCACCCGCCCTTTGCCTTTGACTTCTGTAGAGATGGAATTGCCTAAAGTCACGAAACGACCTCTTGAGGCTTGGTAAGACACAAACAAAGACTTATCATCACAAATATGTACATTAGACCTAGTGTCAATAATCCAATAAAGTGATTCAAGAATAGAAAGAATTTCAAGTTTTATAAAAACATACCCATCATTGAGGTTCAGGTATGCAATCATCATATTGACTACAACCTCCTCAGTAGCAGATGCAGTAGCTTTCTTTGCCTTCATTGAAGGACAATCCTTGTTCCAGTGGCCAACCTGTCCACAGTTACAACAAGATTTGTTCTTCAGTTTCTTCTAGATCTTGGCCTTAGGTTGATGCATATTCTTTATTTTCTTATCTTTAGTTTTAGCATTAGTAAAGTTGACACTAGGGTTTGCATCAGTAGATACCTTGACAATCTTCTTTTTTAAGTGTTCTTCTTGTATGTTAATATCCCTCATTAGATCATTCATTGACAAGCTCCTTTGCGATGCTTAAGAGTTATGCCAAACAATTCTCAGGACTTATGAAACTTTTCTAAGATGGACATAACAACGAGCTTCTCAGGCAATTCTATCTTTGCTTCTAAGAGTTAATGACACAAGAGATGAAACTCGTGTTTGATCAGAAACAGACTTACTCTCAACCATATGAAATTTTAGAAATTTGTACACACAATACTTTTCAACACCCTGGTTTTATGTACTAAAATTCTTTACTAGTGCCTCCCACAAAATCTTAGAAGTAGTGATAGGCGGCTTCCAGTGTGAATCATACAGTTTATTATTTAAAGCAAACATAATCAATCGTCGGCACATCTTATCACCCTTCTTCTAGTTAGCAATTATATTTACATTATCAGAGACAGACACATCAGATTTAGGTTCATCCTCTTCTAAGTATTGATCGTAACCCACCATGTTTAGCTAAATTTGCATCCGACTCTGCCAACGGGCAAAGTGGGTACCAATAAATTTCTCAGGCATAAGTAGTATCAATTTTATTTGCCGAACTAACATGACCAACCATTGTTAATTAATGACAAATAATGATTTTTTTTAAGACTGCTGTTAATTTTATGTTTACGTCGTTACATGCAACAACAACATGTGCAATTTAACTAACAAGTTCAAACCAGACCCAGATAAGAAGCAGAAGAATAAACAGTGCAGGAGAAAATAAAAATGAAGTTAGGAACATAGACCAGACCGTTTGTTGAAAAATGAACGTTTTACTTAAAGAAATCAGTGGCCCGCAATCCGGGAGGATAGATGTCGTTCTTCTAGTCGACCCTGTCACAAACCTGAAGAAGGTTGTCGTCTCGCTCGTGCTTGACGACGCTCGGTTGCATTACCAGCGCAACCCACGGTTGCAGGAACCACCGCCTGACATATCGCGTCTTTAAGGAGGAGAAGGAAGAATTTATTGCTCGCAGGAGAAGAATAACTCCTACCAGCAACTCAGAAGCGACGACTGAAAACTCTCCTTTAGGGTTTGTAAAACACGAACGAAACGAATGACGCTGATGTTCGTTTTAGATGTGTTTAACCTTAACGATCATAGGCATATTTATAGCCTTGCACCGAAATCATATTCCCATTAAGACACGATCAATCGATCGCCCTTGTACACGTTGTGGGAAAATCTATAAGGAAAACACTTTCGAATTAGGATTTATAAATCCGTTTCGGAAAGAAACAATTAATTAAATTAATAATCCATTAATTACGTAGTTGTATCCTAGTGCAAAAAGAATACGGAAGACATTCTCCACAATCCACAAGCCACAAGCCCGACCCCGACCCCGACCCCGACCCGTTGAGGCCAGGCCAGACGCGCGTGTGTGTTGTGGTCACCATACCCAACAAGGAGGTGAACATACCCTCTCCTAGGGCCTTTGGACACTAGTGTCACATGTGATCCTACATATAAGGACAACAAAAGTTCTAGGAGTGAGCAATGTGGAATAAAACTCTTCCTTTACACTATACACTAGACACAAAACTACACTTCCTTTATGTACTAGCTGCACTACATTGGGCTTAACCCATTTTATATACATGACTTATCCAGCCATACATCTAACAGAATTTGTCAGTTATCTTGCTCAATCTCAGCAATATTATCTCTATTCGATCAACAATATTTCTGCAGTTATGATATGCATTGTATATCTATTATATATCTATTAGATCTGTCCCTTTTTATGGCTGTCGGTTATCTTCCTGTTAATAACTATCCAGGTTGAATTTGTCAGTTACATTCAGGTGTCACTACTGATTGTTGCCCCGGTCCAGCAGATACGTGGAGACTAGAGTTATTGCTGATAAGTGCGGGCTAAAGTTACCACTGATATGTGGAGAGCTGGATGATATATATGCATTAGTTACAAAATCCTTTGGGTGAACAGTCAGCTATTCAGCTTGTTGTTCTTGTATCTGGTCGTCATTGTCTTGTGGTCGTCATTGTGTGTGAAAATTAGAGGAATATGAGAAAAATATGAGACAATTCTCTTGTCTGTATGCCATTAATTCTGTTTATGGTGTCGTTTTAGTGAATGAACAGCTTGTGATCTTGTGTGTAGCCGTCATTGTGTGATGAACTATCAGCAACAATATATTTTCAGTTAAATATGTTTGTGTAAGTCTAAATAAACAACATATTTTCAATTTAAACGTTGTTTTAGTGAATTGAATTCCATGTCTTGAGGTGTACTTTGTATTCTAAAAATGAGTGGAACGTACTTTGCATTCTAAAAAAAATGAGTATAACGTACATCTGCAAGCAGTAGATAAAATTTTGGTTGAGTTGGGTATCCACATTTTGGATTGGGTTTTTCAATCGATTTTTTTGTGGTTTTTGTGCAACGGGTTTTCTTCAGTCGGGTTTTTTTTAGGTCAGTAGTGAACGAGCCGGGTCGAAAACCCGACCCATTGTCATGCCCAATGCCAAATTTATCACTAAAAAGGGAGGTCAAAGCCCCAAGGGTTTCGCTTCTCTCGCTTTTACCCGGAACACGCTTCTCCCTACTAGAAAATTGGAAATACCGCCGGGTGTCTTGTGATTTTAATCAAGGCCAATTGTTTTCTGCTGCCTATACACACGTGAATAGGTAAAACTAGGAGTAGCCTGGATTCCTTTCACCATAGCATAGATGTAAGTAATGTAACAGGGGAGGCCAAGGAAGGGAGAATGTAAACCATAAGCCTAATACCCAACTTTGACTACAAATTCAGGAGATAAGATTCTTAAGAATTTGAATCCCTTAAAAAGCTACATTCAACAACTCTTGATCCATGATTTTTCATTCATGTTCAATTTTACCCTGTCGATGTGTCCGAGTGGTTAAGGAGACAGACTCGAAATCTGTTGGGCTTTGCCTGCGCAGGTTCGAATCCTGCTGTCGACGTTTTCAACGTAGTTGGGATTGAGGCTTAGTTGATGATGATGATGGTGTTCAATTTTACCCTTTCCAAAAATCTGATTTTCATGATAAGGCAGATTCATGCATAATCAAACGTTGGAGACTCCTTATAAGCCCAATCAAGCAGGCCCTACGTCCAATGTAACATCTTTGGCATCAGGCTCAGTCACATAAAAGCGACACACAAATTGCTCTCTTTACAACCAACCATGTGAAGAAATCAAGGCCGGGATCCATTCCACAAGCTACCGTATGCTACTTTTATTTATGAGCAAGAAACATCCGCTAAGCAACTGTAACTGCACTTGCTGCAAATAGGAGGCAAGTGGATTTAGAACCATATCTGGATTAGAAAAGTCTCTATGACGATGAAATCTGACGTCGCAGGCAAACAAATCGGCCTGTCTACCTCCAGAACAAATAAACAAAATTTGGTATTTTCATGGCAGGTTGGCTGGCGGCACTGCCTGTGTATGTAACCGAGACTCAGGGTTCTGGAAATGAGTGAAAATAAAGTATATGTTTGTTTCATTACTCAAAACCATAACAAACAAAGCCACCATGTATAAACTCTGAAATAATGAACGACCAAGAGTGTCTGCTTTACATGTATGCCCCTCAGAAGATACACAAGACAATTAACTTCCTTGTTTACTAAAACAGAAAAAAAAAATATTGGCCTTAGCCTTACAATGAGTAAGAGGCTGTAGCTTCTCATACAATATCGAGATCATACCCAAGAGGTGCCGCAATTTCTGGCGAGACGCCAATAACTTCTCTGAGCTGGACCGTGACCTCTTTCATCGAGAGCATCTCCTCTGGTTTGGGGTTCAAGCATTGCTTTATCAGCTGGAAGACTGTAAGTGCGCGGTCCTCAGGAAAAGAGGTCATCTGAGGATCCATCTTGTCTCTCAAAGGTGCCTCCGTTTTTAGAAATTCCCAGGCCCACATCTCTGTTGGACCTGACTGCTCGGCATATGGATCCCGTCCTGATAACAACTCTAACAGCATTATTCCAAACTTTTTCACTATGCTTCCTTCATCTGGTACTTCCTGTGGAAGGGACACGGAGGATCCAACTACAGTTCCACCCTCTGCAGTCCCACTCCACAATTCAAAATCTGCTACCTTGGCCGCATAGTCATCTGTCAAAAAGATGAGACTTGTATCGAGATTTTTGAGAACTATTGGTGGATCGAGTTGGTGCATATAATCAAGACAGTATGCGACTCCCATTGCAATGCGCATCCGAGCAGCCCAACTCAAGGCCCCAGTTTCTGTGGCTGCACATGAGTTGACATTTGCAGATGAACCGAGTTACTATATATGTAACATTGGCAGTAATAGCAAATCTATAACTAGGAGAAAGAAAGGTTAATTAAATAGACGGTTAGCAGTTGAAGTGGTAATGACAAATTCATAACTATGAGAAAGAAAGGTTAACCAAAACAAGATTGATAGGCTCATAATACGATATTAACAGTAAATTTTTGTTAACATATATAATTAAAATTTGACCAGGATCTGGTCAAATCCATTCCATATATATGTTTGGCCAAATTTGGTCAAGATCTAGTCAATGTGGAATTATTTATTATATATTACCTTTCCTGATTTGTCTCTGGGGTCCAAGAGATCTATAAATTGGCCTCATGTTATATATTGTAACACATCCAAGATGTAGAAATCTCCTCTTCCTCTAATTTTGACACAATATCTGGGAGAGAGAGAGGTTCTTAACACTTGAAAGATATTTAGAGATATCAGAGCTACTGTCAGCCATATCTGGCTGCCAGCTGCCCAAAGGCAGCACCAACATAATTTGTTACTTTCCCCACATCCATTGCACTCAACAACATGCATGCATGCTCTACTCTTCTGTTGCTACCGACTACGATTGACACCAAGGACCGATCAATTAGGATATTGATTTGGCCACTAATCAATTCAGCTAGAGAGGAATAAATGCTCGCTGCCGATATCACCCTCTACACATTTTCTAGATGTCCAATCAAAGCTAGATGGAGGTTGGAGGAGAGCAACAAACCCACACGATCTTCTCCTTCAATTATGTACTGTCTTTTGTTCCTTCCCATCATCAAATTTTTGTTTTCCCATTTCCTTTTCTCCATTCTATCCCTCATTAGGAATTTTGCTTAGTTTGGCTGCCAACGAACCTTGGCCACCTAAACCTTCAGCCTCGACCCAGGGGTTTCAGAATTGTTTCACCATTCTATTTCCACTGCGACATCTAAAGCCTTCCACTTCGACTGCCATTAAAATTTGTCCCCCAAAAATTAGTGCAAGTACTCCTATGTAGAGGCCCCACTATGGACTCGAGGTTTTCTAATCTACCATTAGCCGTTCTATCCTCATGTCATGTTAGAGTTTTCCTCTTTGATTGCTAGAAAATTTCATCACTAGAAACAGCTGCAAACACTCGTGTGCAACATTCAATCCATTTCATCTCAGGAACAACCATATTGTCATCGACTCTTATCTCTCAGGATGCTTCCACAGCCTACTTTGCAAACTCAAGATGTTGCATACTGTACCTTCTTGAGTTTAAAAGGGACGTTAACATATATATAATGTTCCAAATTTTTTTTTCAAGATATAGTTTTTTTTTGGTTGGTCAAACTCTGTTTCATCACTAGAAACAGCTGCAAACGCTCGTGTGCAACATTCAATCCGTTTCATCTCAGGAACAACCATATTGTCGTCTACTCTTATCTCTCAGGATGCTTCAACAGTCTACTTGGCAAACTCAAGATGTTGCATACTGTACCTTCTTGAGTTTAAAAGGGACGCTAACATATATATAATGCTCCAATAATTTTTTTCAAGATATGGTTTTTTTCGGTTGGTCAAACTCAGTTTCCTTTTTTGTATTTTTTTTTCCAAAGGCAGATATTTACAATGGGAAGATAGAAGCCTGTCAGAAAATGGGAAAGGAAAGAATGAGAGATAGACTATGTATCTATCTATCTATGCATGGTCTTTAAAAAGTAAAACCTGTAAAACCTAACCCAGCATGGGCATTCTGCAAAATTGGCCAACGATATGCCCAGATAAAAAGCAAGACAATGCTGAGCTAATATAAGATAGAAGTCATTCAGATTCTTCGATATTTAGAGAACTAGCAATCCCCAATGCTTGTCTGCTTGAATTCTTTTCCATACACCCTCAGCCTATCTTGCTGCCCCTTCCTTTCAAACCACAAATAGTAGAAAGTAGACATGCAAACAACCTTCCAGCTTAAGGTCTTGTTAGCAAACTAATCCGAGATAGACTTAGCCTGAATAAAACCAGTAGTTCTGTTAATCAACTTCCAAACGTCAGCAGTGAAAGTACATCCAAAACAGATATGATGAGTGTCCTCACATGAATAAATACCATCTGGAAATCGTCTGGATACCCATCCTTCTAACATAAACCATCATGGGAAGTTTATCAAGAAAAACTATCCACATAATAAATTGAAATTTAGGAATAGACCTTTTCCACATTCACTTATATTCAGGTCTCTTATTCATTACTTTCTCTAATAGATTCCCATATGCTTTTAAGTCTAGGACAGTCACTTCCACTGAAGAGAACCTTATCATCACGACCTGAGGGCTTAGGTAGAGTCTGGTAGACTATCCACAAAAGATTGAAGCTTCATATTAATTCTTCTCTGAGGGATAATCCAGTTTTCGTCTTTGACAACAGAGCTGACTTTGCAATCATTTGGAAAGCCAAGCTTCAGCGCTGCATCCTCACCAATAATATATATAGCATGAGAAAACCTTTAATTGATGGGTTTAAAACAAATACAATTCACTCTTTTATAGGATAAGAGAGTAAGTGAGAAATTGAATTAGGCAATATGGGATAAAAGAAAAGCTAAAGACAAGACAAGTCTAAAGCACGCAATAAAACATAAAACATATACATACTAATACTCCCCCTCATGCAAGAGCATAGATATCAAACATGCCCAACTTGTCCACTAGTGTAGCAAAGCCAGTCGTGGGAAGTATCTTAAAGGTGTCAGCAACCTGATCTTCGGTCCGAAGATAAGGAGTGCAAATACCATCCAGAGAGAATAGATTCGCGAACAAAGTGGAAATCCACCTCGATATGTTTGGTGCACTCATGAAAGGTCGGATTGCTGGCAATAAAAATGGAGGCTTTATTATCGCAGTGTATTGGAATAGGATCAGAATCAGAAATATCAAATTCCTTGAGAAATTCTTGGACCCACATTAATTTACAAGCAGTATGAGCCATATCTTTGTATTCTGCTACATCACTAGACCGAGCAACCATGGTCTGCTTCTTACTGCGCCATGTAATTGATTCCCTCCAACAAAAGTGCAGTAGCCAGAGATAAATTTCCTGTCACATCTGCCACTAGAATAAACAGAGTCGGAATATTCATGAGTTTGCAGTACCCATGTCTACGACATTGTATCCTTTCGATGGAGAATTTTTCAGTTATTTAAGAATAATGACAAACAACATCCAATGACATTGTCGAGGTTTATCCCGATACTTACTGACAAGTCCAATAACAACAATAATATCAATTCTAGTCACAATAAGATAGATAAGCTTACCAACCAATCGTCTACATTGGTGGTTATCAGGATAGGGAGGTGAAGGTTCATCATTCCAATTGGTATCCGGATCTAGAGGGGTGCTAGCAGGTTTAGTACCAAGCATGCCAGTTTTTGTCAGAAGATCCAGAACATATTTGCGTTGTGAAAGCCAGACGCCAGACAAATATCTGGAAACTTCAATTCCCAAGAAGAACCTGAGTTTGCCAAGATCATTAGCAACAAAGTGTTGTTCTAGATATCTTTCGGTAGTTGTAATCATGGAACAAGACATAGACTTCGAGTCGACTTCGACAAGTGTGGAAGTGAAAGTTTGTGGAAACATTGAGGAAACTTCAAGGATTTTTACAATTAAATTTCAACTCACATTTGAAAAAAATTAAGCTAAAAATTGCGATTTCACGATGAAAATTAATGTATTTCATCAAATCTAGCTTAAAAACAAAATATATGTTTATATATAGCCAACCAACATGTTTATATATGTAGAAAAACACAGTTACATGCAAATGTACAAAACGTCGTCTTCGTGTCAACTTTGACAGGCATGGAAGTTTTCCAGGTTTGTGACATCGAGATCGAACATCGACAGGCGTAGACATATGTACATCAAGGATTAATCGCCAGATGTCGAGGATGTTTAGTACCATGGTTGTAATACATTCAGAATCACTACCGGACAAATTATGTCATCCACATAGACAAGAAGAATAACAAGTCCAAATTGGTCTTTTTATAAAAACGGAATGATCCAATTGTGAGCGCCGAAATTGAAACTGTAGAAGAATCTGGCTCAATTTATCAAACAATGCTCGTGGGCTTTGTTTTAGGTCATAGATCGTCTTCCACAGTCCACATACTTTGGAACACTCCCCCTGAGTTACAAAACTAGGTGGTTGCTCCATATAGACTTCCTCTTGCAAGTCACCATATAGGAAGGCGTTTGTAACATCAAGTTGAAAAAGAGGTCAATTATAGTTCACATCAACAAAACAAGCACCCATACAGAATTAAGTCTGGAAACAGGGAAAAAGCTCTAAATAGTCAACCCCATAGGACTAAGTACACACTTTTTCTACCAAACGAGCCTTCAGCCGTTCAATCGATCCATTTGGCTGATATTAAATAGTAAAAATCCAACGAAAACCATCAGTAGGACAATTTTCAGGACGATCGACAAGATCCCACGTCTTGGGATCGCAAACGACAACCATTTCAATTTTCATAGTTTAATGCCAAACAAATGCTTAAGAGCTTATGTAGCGGCCTCCGGGGTAAAAAAATCAGAAAGAGCAGTTGTAGAAAAGCAAAGCTAGCACCAATATTAGTGGTAGAGAAAATTATTAATCGAACGTTGAGTGTTGGAACAAACATCTTTCCTTTGACTAATATGAAGATGTAGGTCAGAGATTACTTGGGAGGTGTTGTGATCTGCCGACGAGGGAGGAATTGGTTGTTGAGGGGCCAAAGAGGGGACTGTAATCTTAGGTCTTCTCGTGTACACCTTTAAAGGAGAAAGAAGATCTTCAATTACTTATGTGTGATCATGTTCTACCACCTCAGGCAGAGTAGGATCCAACGGGTTACTTGATAAAGCAGACCCCTTGTCAGAGTAGTACGACATGGGTTCAAAAAAGACAACATCCGTACTAACAAAACATTGTTGTTTGACAGGATCATAACACCGATATCCTTTTTGAGTTCTTGAATATCCCAAAAAAACACATTTAGTGGAGAGGGGGTAAAGTTTAGATATTTGGGGTTACAGATTCTTAACAAAACACGTGTTGCCAAAGATGCAGGTAGGTACATAACACAAACACGCATCGGGATACAAATGAGAGAAAGAGACTTGATTATGCAACACAGAAGAAGGTATACAGTTAATTAAGTAGCACTCTGTAGAAACAACTTCGAGTCAGAAATGTTTAGGAACATGATAGTAAAGAAGAATGGTGTGTGCTACTTCAAGAAGATGGTGATTCTTCCTCTCTGTCACACCATTTTGTTGTGGTATGTAATTGCAGGAAGTTTGATGAATGGTATCCCGAGCATGCAAAAAAATCCTCTGATTGTTGCATAAATTCTAAGGCATTATCAGTTCGCAAGATTATAACATTTGTATTGAATTGGGTTTGAATCTAAGTGAAAAAGGTGGTGATAGTGTTCAAAATATTACTGCGATCCTTTAAGAGAAACAACCAAGTTGCCCTAGAATAGTCATCAATAAAAGTCATAAAAATAGCGAAAGCCAGACAAGCTAGTAACAAAACAAGGTCCCCAGATATTGACATGAACAATATCAAAAAGATTTTTGGAACCAATTTCTTCTTATTGAAAACAACCCGAATTTGTTTGCCAAATTGACAAGATTCACAAAAAAAATGTTTATCAAAAATATCAGGAAATAGGTGTTGACTATTTTGAAACCTTCTCTCCTATCGCTCGGCTGAATTTGGTTCAGGTACTCATCTCTATTGTTGTCAGTCGGAACTGGCCTTTATTCAACTTGATGTAAAGAATGTCTTCTAATATAGAGACCTGCCTGAAGAAGTATATATGGAGCAACCTCCTGGATTTATTGCTCAAGGGGAGTGTTCTAAAGTTTGCAGGCTTCACAAGGCCATGTACGGTCTAAAGCAAAGCTTGAGCATGGTTTGACATATTAAGCCACATTCTTATTAAATTTGACTTCATACACTCATTTTGATTATTCTATTTTCATGAAGAAGTCTAATCATGGTCTTGTCATCTTGTCATCCTGATTGTATATGTAGATGTGATATTATATAAGGAAGGGACAAGGAAGGTATCCAAGCTACTACAGAATATCTCGAACAACATTTTGTTACCAAAGATCTAGGGAAACTTAGATATTTTTAGGTATTGATGTTGCTCGTTCCACTTCTGGCATGTCTCTCAAAATGCAAGTATGTCCTTGATCTCCTAAAAGAAACATGCATGCTAGGTACTAAGCCCACCAGTACCCCACTTGATTCCTATCCAAATTGGGTTGATGAGTCGTCTCCTCCCTATCCTGACCACCAATACAGAAGATTGGTTGGTAAGTTCATTTATCTCACTATCACTCGAGCTGATGTTACTTCTGTAGTAGGACTTGTCAGTAGGTATCTAGATAAACCTCAACAACATCAGTGGGATGTTGTCGGTCACATTCTCAAATATCTAAAGAATGCTTCAGGGAAAGGACTACTATACATGCGACATAGACATTGTAAACTCATTGGTTACTGTGGTTCTGACTATGCTAGTAGTAGAAGTGATAGAAAGTCCTTTTTATGATTATTGCATGTTTGTTGAAGGAAATCTTGTCACATGGCGTAGTAAGAAACAAACAGTTGTTGCTTGTTCTAGCGCTGAAGCAGAGTATAAAGCCATGGCTCATACTATATGTGACTGATATGGGTCCAGGGACTTATAAAAGAATTTGACATCTGTGATCCAGGACCTATTCCTTTGTTCTACGACACCATAGCTCCATCTTCATTGCTAGCAATATGATCTTCCATGAGTGTACCAAGCACATGGAGGTGGATTGTCACTTTGTCAGAGAATCAGATATGTCAAACCGCATCTCCACTCCTTATATCAAGACTAAAAAACAGATTGTTGACATCTTTATAAACCTGCTTCCAAAATCCAGATTTGCTACTTTGGTGGACAAGTCAAGCATGCGATACATCTGTAAGGGGGAGTATTGATTTATGCACTTTATTCTCTTTATATTTTTAGACTTTCTTTTATTTTTCCTTTTCCTTTTCCTTTTATTCCATATCTCTTATCTTTGTTTAATACCTCCTCTCTTATCCTATAAAAGAAAGTGGTTTGTATTTGTCCTAGTCACATCAAATATGGATTATTTTATTTACACCAAACACCATTGTCCAGGTGCAACTCTTACTACTAATTGTTTTATCATCTACCTCATGCAATCCTTTGTAATCCGCAATGAAACTGCATACAAACTCCAATACCTGCATGAATGTGTTGTAGCCCTTTCACCTAAGCTTTCTGGTTGCCTCTGTAATTTACCTTGACTAAGACAGCTATTACCCTGAGCAACTCGATGTTTTCTCGTGGATAAAGTTGCCCTCAAAAAGGGTACCATCTTTTTTATCCTATTGCCAAAAGATTGTATAACGGTGCAAATATCACCTTTCCTTGAAGACACTCGTCTTTGTAGGCTCACTAGAACGTCTACCCCTACCATACCTCTTCCTATGCCACAATATCCCTTCCCTCCGATTTTTTTATGTTGTTTTGCGCTTGTTATCAAAGTCTATGAGCATTGGAGAAATCAAACTACACTTGAAGTGCATTTGATAATGGACCCACTCTGGCTGAAGTTTCACCTAGGAGATTGATAATGAGACTACTTTTCATTTAGATTTAGTTATTGAACTTCACAAGTAGTATCATTCCTCTACTATGTATTGTATGTTCAAAGCGTTAGTATCCTAATTTTGAGTGCTTAGATGTTGGTGTGTGTCATTGTTCTATAATCTACTTATATCCTTGAATGTTTGTAAGGAGCTCTCGCATCCAAATGCAAAAAGATCATAGGTGAAAAAGTGCAGGCTTTACATTCTAGTAGCTCTTCATTTTAATTGTAAGGCTATCAACTGTTGGTGGGCATTCTCTATTAAATACCTTCTCGATGGCATAATGAAACATCTAAAACTCGGCTAGTGGCAAATGAGTATACACAGGCGTCATGTATTGCTTATTTTGCAACCTTCTCCTGTGGCCAAGTGAGCTCGGTGTGCATTCTTGTATCAAAGTCAATGAAAAAGAGTTGGGACCTTTATAATTATAGACTTGATGTGAAGAAGGTGTTTTTCGTATGGTGATACGCAAGAAACGATCTAGTGGAGCAACCTCCATGATATATTGATCGGGGAAAGTATTCTACCAAGTATACAGGCTTAGAAAGGATATTTAAGGAAATACAGTATGCATGACTGGTTTTATAAGCTATCTTAAATTTTCTGTACTTTTGTATTCTCGTGGTCCTACTCAAGGGAGAGCATAGAGGTATACTGTGTTTCTTTTACTTATTCCTTCTTCTCTTCTATTCACATCATGCCTCTCCTTATATTCCCTTCATATATATTTAACACATAGTTATCAAAACCGAACCGAACCAAACCAAACCGAACCGGTCGGTTGAACCGGGAACCGGTCACTCTACTGGTTTGGTTCCCTCCAAAGCCAGAAATGAAGTTTGAACGGCATCAAACGGTAACCCAACCGGTTGAACCGGTGAACCGGCGAATCGGTCTGGTTCTCTCACTTAGCAAATAAATGTATTGTTGCTGCCATTTTTTGTTATTTAATTTTGAATATTGCATAAATGTTGGTATATGTATGTCCAAGAATGGAAGAATATTTGCTATTTGGTCCGTTTATCAAGTTATTGAGAGAAATTATGATATTATTCATGTTTCATAACTTTTGTAGGGATGTTTTCTGTGACAGAGTCAGGAATTGCAGAAGGCTCAGGGTTGCACAACGTGTGCACCCTCATATATATATTACTGAGACAATTACAGAGAGGTCCATATATAAAGGAAAATAACAAAACAAATAGCATGCTATGTAAAACAAGAAATATATATATAATGTAACACTCCCCCTCAAGTTGGAGCATAGATGTCAATCATGCCCAACTTGTCCAGCAGCGTGCATAACTGTTTCTTCGCCAAGAGCTTGGTGAAGATATCAGCAACTTGGTCTTCAGATCTTGTGAATGGAGTGCATATCTTGCCAGCAAGAATAGATTCTCTGATAAAGTGGCAGTCAACTTCAATATGTTTGGTGCGCTCATGATAGACAGGATTATTTGCAATGAAGATGGCAGCTCTGTTATCACAATGCATAGGAATGGCCGATGAAGACTCAATCCCAAATTCATTCAGAAGAGAACGCACCCACAGCAACTCACAAGCAGTATGAGCCATTGCCCTGTACTCAGCCTCAGCACTAGATCTGGCCACTACATTTTGTTTCTTGCTTCTCCAAGTGACAAGATTGCCCCCTACAAAGGTACAGTAGCCAGAAGTAGATTTTCTATCAACTTTGCTGCCTGCATAATCAGAATCAGAATACCCTTCAAGAACACGGTGCCCATTCTTTTTATAATGAAGTCCCTTGCCAGGCGATTTTTTTAAGTATCTCAACACTTGGCATGCAGCATCCCAGTGGCATTGTCTGGGTTTGTCGAGGTATCTGCTAAGAAGACCCACTGTAGTAGCAATATCAGGACGAGTAACAGTTAAATATATCAATTTACCAATCAGCCTCTTGAATTTTTTATGATCAGTAAACATAGCAGAGGAATCATCATCCCAATTGACATTGGGATCAAGAGGAGTATCTGCAGGTCTCGCACCAAGCATACCAGTCTCCTGCAGGATATCAAGAACATACTTTCTCTGCGAAAGAACCAAGGCATTAGAGTTTCTAGAAACTTCTATGCCAAGAAAGTACCGAAGTCTGCCTAGATCTTTGGTAGCAAAATGCTTGCCCAAATGATCTTTGGTAGCCTGAATACCAAGAGTGTCGCTGCCAGAAATAATAATGTCATCAACATATACAATCAGAATAGTAATACCAGCAGAAGTCTTTTTTGTGAATACAGAATGGTCAACTTGTGACCTCAGAAAGCCAAAATCAATCATGATCCTGCTCAACTTATCAAACCAGGCACGAGGACTCTGCTTGAGCCCATAGATAGACTTCTTAAGCCTGCATACTTTGTGAGACTCCCCCTGAGCAACAAACCCAGGAGGTTGCTCCATATACACCTCCTCCTGTAAGTCACCATACAGAAAAGCATTTTTCACATCAAGCTGTATGAGAGGCCAGTTTAGATTCACAACAACAGATAAAAGAATCCAGACAGAGTTAAGGCGGGCTACAGGAGAGAAAGTCTCAAAATAATCAATGCCATATGTCTGAGTATATCCCTTCGCAACAAGCCTTGCCTTCAACCTCTCAACCGTACCATCAGGTTGATATTTGACTGCATAAACCCACCTGCAGCCTACAGGCTTACACTGAGGAGGTGGATCCACCAGCTCCCTGTCAGTAAGAGCAAGCATCTCATCATTCATAGCAGATGTCCAAGCAGTACTTTTCAAAGCTTCCTGAACATTCTTAGGAACAACCACAATAGATAAGGCAGATACAAAATTGCTGGAATGAGTATTTAGATGAGCAGTAGACACACACTGAGCAATGCTATGAGAAGTGCAAGAACGAGTACCCTTACGGAGTGCAATAGGTATGTCAAGATCAGAGTGTACCTCAGGAGCAGCAGAACCTTCAGGAGGAGAAGATTGGTTGTCTTGGGGGGGTACTTGTGTGGAAGGTGCTTTATTCTTGCGATGATAAACAATAAGAGGAGGGTCTTGCTTTGCAGTAATCTCGGTATCAGTGCGGTCAGGCATACAGTCAGAAATAACAGGTAAAGGAGGAGCCAGAATATCTGTCTGCAAACTATCTCCTGCTGAAGAATAATACAGTGTATCCTCAAAAAAGACAACATCATTACTGGTAAACCACTTCCGAGTGTTGGGATTATAACATCTGTAACCCTTTTGAGTGCGAGAATAGCCCAAAAAAATGCATTTAGCAGCTCGAGGAGATAGCTTATCAGAAGTAGGTCCAAGCAACCTAACAAAGCAGGTACACCCAAAAATTCTAGGAGGCACAGGAAATAGGGAGATGTCAGGGTGCAAAACCTGGATGGGAATTTTATTTCCAATAACAGACGATGGCATCCTATTAATCAGAAAACATGCAGTCAGGATAGCTTCAGGCCAATAAGAGCGGGGCACATGAGAATGCATCATTATCGTCATGGTAACTTCTAATAAGTGTCTATTCTTTCGCTCAGCAACACCATTTTGCTGTGGGGTATAAGCACACGAAGTTTGGTGAAGAGTACCCACAGATTTACAAAAAACAGCCACATCTTGCTTAACAAACTCTAAAGCATTATCAGTGCGAAAAGTTTTAATAGGCAAGCCAAACTGCGTCTTTATTTCAGCAAAAAAATATTTAATAGTAGACAACACTTCAGACCTTTTTAACAGAAATAGCCAAGTAGTCCTCAAAAAATCATCAATAAAAAGAATGAAATACTTGTAACCAGATAAGCTTGGTACATGGCATGGACCCCATACATCAGAATGAACTAAATAAAAAATGTTGTTACTGCTCACAGTACTACGTCTAGGATACACAGTACGAGTTTGTTTCCCTAGTTGACACGAATCACACTGAAAATGACAACTGCCAATATCAGGAACTAAACGACGCAGCTTCTCTGAAGAGGGATGGCCCAGCCTGTAGTGCCACTAGAGAGCAGAAACAGAAGCAGATAATGCAGATACCACAGCAGCTTTCTCTGATCTAGGTAATTGGTCCAAGTAAAACAGTCCATCAACACCTTCATACCCCCCACCAATCTTCGTCCTCGTGTGAAGGTCCTGAAAAACGCATGAACCAGGAACAAATGTCAGGCTACAATGTAAACTCCGTAAAATTTTGCTGACAGATAATAAGTTAAGAGGAAATATGGGCACATATAAGGCAGATTTTAGGCCAAAGTGAGAAACAATATCACCGACTCCAAGGACTGACGACTTAGAGCCATCAGCAAGCATAACAGAAGAATGTCGGGCAGGTGCAGATATATGTTTAAACAAAGATCTATTTCCAGAAATATGTGCAGATGCACCAGAATCTATCACCCATTTGGTATTACCAGAAGTAGAAGGTGAGGAGGAGCTCAGGTATACAGTATCATAACCAGAAAAGGCAGCATGTGCTCCACTCGTAGATGCAGTAATAGAAGATCCAGCACGCTCAAGGAGAAGACGCTCCACCTCAGCACGGATGTAGTTTGCGGTAGCCCCCGCAGGCTCTGGTGCAGGTGTCTGAGTACCACCCTCAGACGCAGTAGAGTCTGCCGCAGCATTGGCCCATGCCGGCTTACCATACTTTTCCCAGCATTTTTCCTCAATATGGTTAGACCGGCCACAGAAAGTACACAGGCGTTGTCCTTGCTGAGGACGCGCAACAGTAGACGGCGGGGCAGCAGGAGGAGCTCCTCGTCCAGCACCAGGTCCACGCCCCCGACCTGCACCCAGAGGAGGACGGCCATCATTGGAGCGGCCACGGCCACGACCACGACTACGCCCGCCCCAAGCAACCAAAGCAGTAGAGTCTCCAGTCTCAGGAGGCGGAGACGGTGTCGATGACGGAAGGCGCTGGAGACGCTTGTAGGCAGTCTGCAAGGTAGGGAGTGAATCACTCGCCAAGATCTGATCAACCACTCCATTATAGGACTCAGGTAAACCACTGAGAAACTGAACCAGTTGAAGCTCCACCCGCTGTTTTTGCATAGTAGCTAAATTGGTGGACAACGGGTGATACATCTCCAACTCACCCCACAGACCAGTGAAGGTGGAGAAGTAGTCTGAGATGTCAGATCCAGTAAACTGTAGGCGCCCCAGTTGCTTTGTGATATCAAAGACTTTCTTTGGATTCTCACTATGCGAGTAGGTACTAGCGAGCTGATCCCACATCTGCTTCGTCGTAGGAAGGTGAAGAAGAGTGACGCTAATCTTCTCAACAGAGCTGTTGAGAATCCACGTCATGACTGTCGAGTCATCACGAACCCAGTCATCAAAGGCTTTGAGGTCCTTTGCATCTGCCTCCTCTGCAGGCTGAGGCGGACCCGTCCGAATCAAGTGAGAGTACTTCCCTTGTGATTTGGCAAAGATCACAAAGGAGCATACCCAAAGCTGGTAGTTGCGCCCGTCAAGTTTAACAGTAGTGACTTGACGGCGCGACTCTCTCCACATGTCATCCCCAGAAGACGCCATGAGTATATGTAGGAAGGCAGGCACAGGCACAAATAGGCACAGACAGAAGACGGACTACGCCGTCAGGCAGGCAGAAGCAAGTCACCGTGGACCCCTCACATACACACTACGCCAAAGCGTAGCAGAGAACCCGGAGGCCGAAGCCTACACGGACAAGCAGGTACAAACAAACACGAACCGAAGGTAACCCCTTAGACGAACAATGCGTCGATCTCCCCCTGAAGACTGATCTAGTCCAGATCTACCAGTGGGTCAGTGGTCCCGTAGAAAACGACCACCCAGCAGCGCACCTGCTGTGCGAACAACAACTACGGTTGCTCAAGCACTAGCGGTGCACCACGCCAGGAGGCAAGACAGAACCACGGAGACCCACGGAGAGGCCTGCGGCCCGCGGGAGATGGCCGGCCAGAGCTGCGGCGGCCTGCTGCTGCCGACCGACGGCTTACTTCCGGTGGTGGGCGGCCGGGGGGGGGGGGGGGGGGCGGAGGAGAGAGAAGGGAAGCAAGGACGGCTAGGTTAGAGCCTGCTCTGATACCATGTGACAGAGTCAGGAATTGCAGAAGGCTCAGGGTTGCACAACGTGTGCACCCTCATATATATATTACTGAGACAATTACAGAGAGGTCCATATAAAAAGGAAAATAACAAAACAAATAACATGCTATGTAAAACAGGAAATATATATATATAATGTAACATTTTCCATGAGTATCAAAGACATTTATATATTTTTAAACTATTAGTGACGTCATGCTGACGTCACCGGTTGAACCTGTCAGACCACTGGTTGAACCAGTGAACAGAAAACCAGAGGCCTCACCGGTTCGCTGACCGGTTCGGTTCTGACAACCTTGATTTAACCCCACGCCACATATCTGGGGTTTGCATCCTTCTCTTGTATTCATATCATGCCTATCCTTATATTATTCTCTCAGACATTTTAGCCCCACATCACATATCCATATGAATAACTCTTCCCTATTCAATACCCTAATATCAAACTTTTTAATTTGATCAAACAAGTCTCAACTTCTCAGTGTGAATGCAGTGAAGGACTCGGGCCCGGTGGCAGTTGTTGTGACTGGATTGGCAAATGCTAGACATAGAGAGGAGTGTGTTGTGGTTGTGGTGTTAGCCTCCAAATATTACCAAAAAAGGAGGTTAAAAATTTCTACCAAAAAAGAAAACAAGATATCAAATTGAAACTTTCAGATCTAACTTGTACGCATACATTCATCATTTGAAGCAGTAATTATCAGTGTAAGGGGTGCACTGGTAATATCAAAATGAATTTAATTTTTTTTGTTACCATATATGCAGTGGAATGCTGTATGAAGAAAGCATCAGCGGTTAAATGTAATCAAGATACTTACGGTGTAGATGCTCAAAAAGCGTTCCGTTAGGAACATATTCGAAAACTAGCATCCTAGTTAGAGAATCTTCTTCGCAGTAGCCAAGGAGATTCACAAAATTCCTGTGTTTTACCTTGGATAATGTAGCAATCTGAAAGAGAAAAAAGCACCCTATGGTTGTAAAAGGACGGAACTGAAACTTCACAATGAGTTTGAAAAATGACAGCAGGGAAAAGCAAATTTTACATCATGCAACCTTTTTCCTAAATTGTGCCTCAGAAAGTCCACCCAAAGCTTTGTCCAGCTCGATAGAGCTTACAGCTATCTCAATCCCACTTGACAATGTTCCCTTATACAGTAAACCATCTGACACCGAACCAACAATATTGATAAAAGACTCACAAGCAGATTCGAGTTCTGATCGGTTGAGCAGTAGTACCCCTGTGTTGCAATATATATTAGGATTAAAAAAATCGATGGAAAAGGTTCTCTAAATGTCTGGAACCAACCACTTGTCAATGATGTCTGTAGCTGTCTATTTGTGGCAGTTTCCAATGGTTTGACTGCTCTGGACCTTTTGAGCCAGAAAACAAAGACGAAAGCAAGGCCAAGCGCAAGAAGACCAACTGAAATGATAATCGCCATAAAAACCAATCTTTTATCTCCAAATTTCTTACTCTTCATGGATGGTTCAGGAACCATTTGGTCAGGGAGGAAGGAGGCACCTATTGGTGGTGCAGGTGCTGGTTGTATCACTGAGGTATTCTGGGTGGTGTTATTATTCCTGTCAAAACAAAAACATCACAGGTGACTTCACTTCATTATGAGATCACAGAATTCTGTTCACAACAGCGAAGCCAGAACAACAAATTGGAAGTTGTCATATAACAAGTGACTGCTCTTGATTACTAAACAAATGAAATGACAGATAAGTTAAAACCCAGTAATGATGTTCACTATAATTATTCACAGCTTGATGATATTAAAGCAGCTATTTTACTTTCGATTTTCCGATGCCCAGATCCTAACATAAAAACTGGTACTAAGTGATATACAACTGATGCATACTAGCTTTAGCAAACAGAGTATCATAGCTGATAGTTCTGAATAAGACTTAAATCAACCAGACGATGAGATTCATTGTATCACGTCCTTTTCCTAAAACTCTGCAAATGGAGGGAATTCATCCAGATGTTGCATATAGTATCCTTATCAAGGAAGAAAATTTGCAATGGTTATACTTATAGTCTTCATCTCCTGGATGGAAAGACTCATTGTACCATGTCCTCGGAGCAATGATCTGTGTTCCTGCTTTTTTGTCACATCTATAGTAAGATCAGGTTTCTCAGAGTTTCCTCAGGACTGAATACTGATTCACTCAGATGACTGTTTAGGTTTTTGTAATCTTTCTCATTCATATCAAGTTAGAGTTAGCATTTTCACTCTCATAGTTCAAGGGCATTATAAAGCATGGCATTTCAACTACAATTCCGATATCCTCAAGGTAGTTCAGCCCCAGTACTCTCAACAATTCCGATTTCCATGTCAATCACCCTCCAGTGTCCTTCCCCATATGACTAACACACCAGCACTATTTTCTTTTCTAGTTATAATGTACAGTAATTTAAGGCCATCTTTTTCCAAAATGCATGCTTATTCACATCTCCTAACACTTGAACTAAAAATTTCCTATCAATGTTATTGTCTAAAATAATGTACTTGTCAATAGTTAATTTACTGTCATGTATGCTTGTTTTATTCAATTTCTTTTCATTTTACCCTAACTATAAAGGCCGCCACTGTACCGCAAAAAATAACCTATACAGTTCACCTGATTATGCCCATCTACTCCACATGGTAATGGAGAAGATGCAGTGTTCCTTGAGGATAAACACTCTCTATCTATTTAGGTAGAGTCTACTTTGGGACCTAAGTTTCTTGATTAGCTTTCTCTGATGTGAAGAATATCCTGTATAGTTTATCCTATAACACGTCTACTCCACTTGGTAACAAAGCAGATGTGGTATTCTTTGAGGATACTCTTTTTTTTTCTCTCTATTTTGGAGCATAAACTTATTTGTTGTGCCTTCCTCATTAATCCTTCACCAAATATCCCTATATTAGTTGCACCAATTTTTCTCCAAGGCTCCTATACTCAGAATCACTTCAAGTCTACATTGGCTCGACGTACTATTGGTAATCTTTATCTGTCGTTGCCACTTCCTCTACTGCGGATGAAAGTTGTGCCACTATCTAAGACTGACATGTTTGGTTTTTAGGTGCTTATACATTAAGGAAAGACACGTCTCAATCCATTGTGTTAGAATATATGTCAGAATATATTATATATGTTGTACATACGTACACTAAAGTACATAGTGCATGATCTTGTATGTGTTTAGTCGAATAATGTGTGATACAGTTGTTACTTATTTAGTTTATCATGTATGGGCCTAACTATGCCTGACCCATGGTTTAAGTATTTTCTTGTCTTACTCCCCTCTCCTATATATAGGAGCAAGGTCTTGCCCAATAAAATCAACGCGCCTCCAATCTTATTTTCCACATGGTATTAGAGAAGTAGGCTCTTGGGGAACCCTAAACCTAGTCACCACCATCTTTCTTCTTCATCCATCTAGTAGGGTGCCACCACCTTTCCTCCAAAAAAGAAAAGATAAGAAAACAAGACACAAAACTTAGGTGGAGGGAAGACGCCCCTTCCTCTCTAGGCCGCCCATAGGCATCCCCATCCAAATATACAACGACATCATAATCAGGCAGGGTGACCACGTCTTCCATCTCGTCATCCACGTAATACTCAACCTGCATGGTCTACTCGTCATTATCCTGATCGAGTTTTTTTGTTGGGGTTGCCACCACCTTATGTACTTCTGAACCTCCTAACCCAACTATCATTCTTTCCTCCATTCCTCAACCCCTTCCGTACCGCACGACGCCTCCTCTACCCTTCCTGCTTGTTGCGGCCCAAGTAGGGGTGAGCATCGGTCCAGAACCGGACCGGCCCGATGACCGAATTTCAACAAATTTATGGACCGTGGACCGAACTATTTTGAAGTTGGACTGGACCGTTTGGACCTCAATTAGACTTTTTATGTATTTTACAACTCATTTAATACTAAAATATAGATGATCTTAATTACTTTTAACAATTATATAATATAGATATCAAACATTTACACTAATAGTGTTTATATGTGTGATGTGTTTGTACTTTTGACATAATATATATTCAAATACCAATGTATTTTACATATAAACCGGTCTACGGTCCGGACCGCGGTCTGACCGGTTTTGACCGGACCGCAGACCGAACTTCCAAAATTTTCGAACCATGGACCGGACCAAACTCAGACCGGTCCAGGACCGGACCGGACCGGACCGAACTGAACAGTTCGATCCGGTTTTGCAGTCTAGACCATCATTTGCTCACCCCTAGGCCCAAGGCAACGACACGTGAACACCACTTGTCGAGGCCTAGCCCAGGCTATCGTGCCAGTAGAACAAAAGGACCCCTAGCCCAACGCTTCCGTCAAAAGGGAGCGCCCTACTCAACGCCATCTCTTTTGAGGTGCCACGCACCCCAGACCGCAAAGCAATAATATGGCTAATTTACCAGGAGAACTTACCATTGCCCACCCATAACCACTCTCTAGTTCTTTGTGGTTGGTTTGTGGAGATGTAGAGAGAGTAGAAGATTATTGATCCGTACTTGTTGTCTAGTTCCCGCACATCCATATGTGCCTTGTTGACCCCTACTTTAGCGCATCTTTCTTATAGCAATGTGTTTCATACACGTTAACCACCTGCTATAGCACAATATTCCTATAGCAGTGCCCTTTATCCTGACTATTGCGCATCATTCAGGTATTGATGCTTCTTTTGGTAAACTATTTCGACAAAGATAGTGGCTCAAAGACTTCTACAAATATTTTCCACCATGTACTACTTTGAATGTTTTCTACAATTTTTGTGTTTTATTAATGATTTCTCCTACTGGTCTGAGGATCATCAATTTCAAGGGGAGTCTGCTATCACAACCTGCATGTTTTCTCTGTTAGGAGGAGACATGCTTGCATGTGCTACATGATATCCACTTTAGGGGGAGATTTGGAGTGTTTCATAGGTTGTATTGCAAGATTGAGAGAGAGATGAAGCTTTTCTATGGGCTTTGGTTATCTTTTTCTATATTGACTAGTTGGACGTGTGTTTCACTTATGCTCCATCTTGGGGAGTAACAAAGTTATTAGTTATCTAGTTTATTATGTCTTTCCCACTAGGGTTTGGGTGTGTGCTTGTCTTACTCCCCTCTCGTATATATAGGAGCAAGGTCTTGTCTAATAGAATCAACTCAATTGCCTCCAATCTTATTTTCCATAATGCCTAAATGGGTTATTGGTTGCTTCCCGTTCTTATATAAAAGTGTGCCATTAGTTATAATACAAGTCAAGTTGACTCCCAACAATTTTTGTTAGATGGCAAACGTTTCTTGGATGAATAAAACAGATTTATATAGGACAAGACAAGATAGCATAAAGCAAAAATAACCAATTTGGGACTAAAGGTAAGTAACAAGTAATAGAAAAACCAAATATTTTGATACTTACCCCAAACTAGAACATAGATATCAAGCATATCCACCTTATCAACCATAGATGTGTGCCTGGTCTTTGGAAGAGAGTTTGTGAAGATATCAACAAATTTCTCCTCTGTTCTGATGTGAGGAGTAGGATGTGTCTAGACATGATAGCTTCCCTGACAGTGGCATTCCGCCTTTATATGGTTAGTACATTCATGAAATGTTGGATTGCTAGCAATAAAGATAAAGGCCTTAATATCATTGAACATAGGTATGCACTCGTCATTAGAAATGATGAAATTTCTTAGAAGACTTGCCATAGCTCTATGTTATGCATCTACACTGGCCCGAGCTACAATAGTTTGTTTCTTACTTCTTTCGATAACAGGTTGCATCCCGCAAACGAGCAATATTCATATTTTGATTTTCTATCATATGTGCTACCAACATAGTCAAAATCACAATATTCATTCATCTTGCAGTGTCCATGTTTCTTGTAAAGAAGCCCTATGCCTAGAGATCCTTTAGGAACTATTTGGATCTGGCCATTTAGAATCCTAGTAGTTTTGTGTGATAGGTATCCAATTTTAGAATAGCCAGGTTTGATGAATTAGCTGTCTAAGACGGGAGCGCAACGTGCACAACGGACAGAGCCATCATTGTTTAATCATGCAAAACCATATGTGATTTTGAATGTTTTGTATCTATTAGAATATATGTGAAGCCGAATTGAAAAAATATTTACTACTACTAATCTTGACAACCTTCTACATGTAAGATCCTAGTATTTGTAATGTTTTGATACAAATGGTCCCTTACGGTATTTTAAAATGTGGTAGGCTGGTTCCTGATGGCATTGTTGTGGTCTATCCCGAGCCCTACGATTGAGGTAATTTTAGCTAGTCACACCCAAGTAAATAAGTTTGCCAACCAGTCATTTGTACTATTTGTTACCAGAATAAGTAGGAGATAGTTCATCTCCTAAGTTTGTATTTGGATGTAAAAGAGTACTAATTGGTTTAGCTCCTACATTTCAACTTTTTGTAGGAGGTTAAGAACATATTTACACTGAGATAAGTAAATATTCGTAGAAGACCAAGAGATTTCAAGGCCTAGAAAAATAGAGTTTTCTCAAGCTTTTTGTGATAAAGTGTTTGCCCAAATATTCTTTTGTAGCATGTGAGAAAAGCAAATTGAGAAACTGTAGGGTTACACAATGTGTGTACCCAATATATATATAAGTGGAGCAATTACACAAAGGTCCATATAGAAAAGGAAAATAACAAACAGAATATATAAAGACATTATTTAACACCCCCCCTGAAGTTGGAGCATAGATATCAATCATGCCCAACTTGTCTACAATAGAGCTAAAATGTTTCTTTGCCAGCAGCTTTGTAAAAATATCAACAACTTGATCCTCTGAGCGGGTAAATGGAGTGCAGATCCAACCAGACAAGATAGCTTCTCTGATAAAATGGCAGTCAACTTCAATGTGCTTTGTGCGCTCATGATACACATGATTATTAGCAATGAAGATGGCAGCTTTATTGTCACATTGCATAGGAATAGCAGTAGAAGACTCCATACCGAAGTCTTTCAAGAGAGATTGTACCCATAAAAGTTCACAAGCAGTGTGGGCCATAGCCCTGTACTCAGCCTCAACATTGGATCTAGCAACAACATTTTGCTTTTTGCTCCTCTAAGTGACAAGATTTCCTCCAACATAAGTGCAATAGCCTGAAGTAGATTTTCTGTCAATCTTACTTCCAACATAATCAGAGTCAGAATAACCTTCAAGTGAACAATGCCCATGCTTTCTATAATAGAGGCCTTTACCAGGAGCATGGTAATAAAAAACCCGCCTTGAGGCTCTCGAGGCTTACGCCTCTTGGTGAGGCTATCCCAAATGCGCCTCGAGGCTTACGCCTTAGTGTGCTAGACTGAGGCTTACGCCTCGCATTGTCTGAGGCCCGCCTCAAAGCATTGAGGCTCTGAGGCTTAGTTGAGGCGTACGCCTCAATTCTAGATGATAAAGTCTGATGTTAACCATCAAATTGTGTACTTTTAAGATTATTACAAACACTTTCTTTAAAAAATTCTTTTAGATCTTATAGTTATTTGTTATTTCTTATTAATGAACATTTAATCATCAATCTCTAAGTTACAGTTTTCAATCTTCTTTGTCAAATTTATCATTGTTTGCTTCCCTTCTTATTCATCATCTTGTTGAATTTCGTATCATTGTTAATTAACTTTGGTTTCTTGTTCCTACTAATTCGAAATTCTATCTCCTTTAGTTTTTCTGCCATTGACATCTTTTATTCTAATAGTATAAAAAATTGATATCTCGTTAGTTTTACATATTTATTTTGGTATTGTGGTGGGTCCTTAGTCTATATTATCACTATTAAGTTTCACAATTAATTTCTATTTCATTTGGTTATGTTTGTATATACCTATTTCTGTTATACACATGCACATACATAACACACACACACATATATATGTAATTACATGTATAAATTTATTTTTGTTACCGCCTCATACATATTTTGAGGCTTACGCCTCAAACGCCTCGAGGCTTACGCCTCGCCTCACTGAGACAAAAACGCCTCATTACGCCTCACGCATTTTTCAACCTTGACCAGGAGATTTCTTAAGGTATCTCAGAATATTACAAAGGGCATCCCAGTGACACTAATTAGGCTTATCAAGATACCTGCTAAGAAGACCAACAGCAGTAGAGATATCAGCTCTAGTAACAGTTAGATAAATCATCTTACCAACCAGTCTCCTATATTTTTTATTGTCCGAAAATATAGGAGATGCTTCATCATCCCAATTCACATTGGAATCTAAAGGAGTATCAGCAGGACGCGCTCCAACCATCCTAGTCTCCTGTAAAAGATCAAGAACATACTTCCTCTAAGATAAGACAAGAGCGCTAGCAGTTCTGGACACCTCAATGCCTAGAAAATATCGCAGCTTTCCCAAGTCTTTAGTAGAAAAACGCTTGCACAAGTGTGTTTTAGTAGCCAGTAACATCGCTGCCAGACAGAATGATATCGTCAACATAAACAATCAGAATCACAATACCAGACGATGTCTTTTTAGTAAAGACAGAGTGATCAACATGTGATCTCAGAAAACCAAAGGTAGTCAGTATCTTGCTCAATTTGTCAAACCATGCTCGAGGACTCTGCTTGAGTCCATAAATAGATTTTTTTAGACGACAAACCTTGTGTGACTCCCCCTGAGCAACAAACCCAGGTGGTTGCTCCATATAGACTACTTCTTGAAGATCACCATACAGAAAAGCATTTTTAAGATCCAGCTGAATAAGTGGCCAATCCAAGTTGACATCAATAGAAAGAAATACTCGGACTGAATTAAGTCTTGCAACAGGAGAGAAAGTCTCAAAATAATCAATATCGTAGGTTTGAGTGTACCCTTTTGCCACCAGGCGTGCCTTCAGACGTTCCACAATTCCATCAGGTTGATACTTCACAGCATATACCCATCAACAGCCAACAGGCTTGCAATCAGGAGGTGGATCCACCAACTCTCAAGTTCCTCTATCAGCAAGGGCAGTCATTTCCTCTGTCATGGCATTTGTCCAGGCAGAACTTTGTAAAGCATCATGGATATTCTTAGGAACAACAATAGCAGATAGAGCAGCAACAAAATTACTGACATGAATACTCAGATGTGTAGTAGAAACATGATTAGCAATATTATGAGAGGTACTAGAACGAGTGTCTTTCCTGAGAGCAATAGGCAGATCTAAGTCAAAAGTTACCTCAGCAGGTGTAGGACCTTCTAGAGGAGGAGATTGGTGTTGCATGGGGGTCTTGAGCAGTCTATGACCAGTTCCTGCGTTGATACACAATAAGAGGAGAAGCAGTTTCAGCAGGTGAAGTATCAAATATGCAATCACTGATGACAAGTAATGGTGTTGTTATGATATCTGAACTCAAGGTATCCCCTTTAGCAGAATAAAAAGGTGTATCCTCAAAGAAGACCACGTCACTACTCGTGAACCATTTTTTAGTAGTAGGACTATAGCAACGATACCCTTTTTGAGTACGTGAATAACCCAAGAAAATGCATTTTTCTGCTCTAGGAGATAATTTGTCATAATTCAGTCCAAGTAAACGCACAAAGCAGGTAGATCCAAATATCCTCGGAGGAACAAAAAAAAGAGGCATATTTGATTGTAGAACTTGTACTGGAATCTTGTTACCAATCACAGAAGAAGGCATTCAATTAATTAGAAAACATGCAGTAAGAATGGCTTCTGGCCAAAAATGTCTAGGAACATTAGAGTGTAGCATGATGGTTCTAGTGACCTCAAGTAAATGTCTATTTTTCCACTCTGCAACTCCATTTTGTTGAGGTTCATAGGCACACAATGTTTGATGGATAGTACCGACAGAACGACAAAACAGCTCAACTTCTTTCTGAACAAATTCCAAAGCATTATCTGTTCGCAGAATTTTAACAGGCATAGAATACTGGGTTTTAATTTCAGCAAAGAAAAATTTTATTGTAGGCAATACTTGGGACCGATCTTTCAGAAGAAACAACCATGTGGCACGAGAAAAATCATCAATAAACAGATAAAAGTATTTATTTCCAGATAAACTTGGAACATGACAAGGACCCCAAGCATCCGCATGAACAAGATCAAAAATGTTTTTACTACTAATCTGAGACCGCTTAGGATAGATGACAAGCCTTAAACGTGGGTCCAAGAATGGAGACATGTCTAGGTCATCGGACTTTAGAAATTTATAATACCTGAATGTTTAAAACTCCTGCAACTAGCACAGAGTTGAAGTAGTTCGGGGTCGAACACAGGGAAAGGAAGAATAGCGCTTCGGAACTCAAGTTTTACTTGTCTAAGCACGTCAGAAAGTCGGGAGAAAAGGTTTTGATGCAACGAAAAAGAATCATAAAGAATCAAACAAAAAGCCTATCTCTAAGAGGAGTTACCAGAAGGATTAAGGTCTTAGGGGTTTAGCAGTTTTTACGGAGGTTTTTAGATAAAGGAAAAGCAAGGAGGTAAAATTGTTCTCGACATACAGCACGGAGGAAAACTTAAACATAACAAGCGGTAGCGGCGTACATCCTGCGTCCTCTTCTCTCAAAGAAGGTGCCTCTAGTCATGCACTAAATTCCCTCTCTCAAGGGTACCAGGCATAGGCTGGAGCGGAAAGATATGCCGGGGCAACCCTGATTCTGAGTACTCTCGTACATCCGAATCAGACCAAGCTCTAGAGTTTACGACGTCCTTCTCTCAAGGGAGTCAAAATGAGAAACACGATTCAATAGCCAGTCAAAAGCGTGATCCAAACAGAAGAGACTAGAACTCAGATGTTATAAAGAAATCATCTAACAAAAAGGAACCATACACAGAACAACATGAGATAAACTCCACAGATTTCAATAACCACAAAGAGATAAAAAGGTTTAGTTACAATGCAGTAGTAAATGAAAGTAAAAGTGTTGAAAAGGGGAAGATAAGTATCGGCCTCCTTGATATAGGAGATCGATATACATAGCAGCAGACCCCTAAGATAACGCTAACCTGGTACCGGGTAGGAGCCCTATCGGGATACGACCGTGTCGGGTTCTTAACCGTGTCGGGTCGTGAACCGTGACGGGTAAGGGGCGTATCGGGAAAGGACTCCCTACCCGATATGGTCGTGTCGGGCTGCAGCCGTGACGGGTAGGCCATATCGGGTTGGGTATCGTGTCGTGTTAGGACATGTATCGGGTTAGCTTTATCTTAGGTTATCGGGTTCCTCGTGTCGGGTATAGATGGGCGAGCCGTCTCGAGTTGAAGCCCAGCTAGAGACCCGACATGTTGAAGTAGCCTTGAATTTCGTGTCGCGCTGCTTGCTGCTAAGTGAACTCCTCCCGTCCCTCTCGGGTTGGGGGTGTGCTCACCTAGTATCGCCTGACAGACTCTAGAACTAGCTCTTGTGCTCTAAGAGTTAGCTCTAGGGTTCCGACCCTTCCTATCGTAGGCATGTAGCTGCTATTTATAGGCAGCGGGCTGGTGGGAGTTGCGGCTCTCATTGGGCCATGTGTCCTCCGTCTAGCACCGTTCACGTGGCTTCGAAAGGGGCCGACACGTCTGTCGCCCGGCATGCATGGCGAGGGCCGTCGCGTGTCGGGTTGCGAGTAAGTCGTGTTGTCGTGTCAGGTTGGGGCTTTGTCGGGTTGCTGCACCGAGGGGTAACCGTATCGTGCAACTGACTTTGTCGACTGGGCAGACCATGGCAGGAAAGGCACCCGATCGGGTAAAGAGTTGCAGTCTGTCAAAGCTTCCGCGCGACACATCCGCGTCGGGTTGCTGTCGGTATCGGGCAGCGACCGTGACAGGTAAAGGGTGTGTCGGGTTGCGCCGCTTACTGGGCCGGGACGGGTGCTTCGTTGCTGATGGGCCTGAAGGACCTGTTACTGCTCTTTTTGATGGAAAAATAAGAGAAACTCTACAAAACATAGGAAATGTTATCAGGAGCATAGTAAGCATTATTTCTTATACAACAAATAAGATAAAACGGAGAGGAAGTCAAGTTTGGAGGCAGTTTTGATAGTAAAATATAAGCTCTAGCAGCCAAAAAATGGGTGTTATCAATAGACAGTTCTAGACTATTTTCCTAACTGACACGGCTCGCACTGGAAACTGTGTGTTCCTACACCAGAAATGATATGCTCTATTTTCTCAGATGACGGATGTCCAAGTCTTTAGTGCCACTGCAAAGCTGAAACTGAAGATGATAGTGTTGAAGCTAAAGCCAGAGTGCCTATCTTTTTCAATTCATCTAGATAGTAGAGACCATCACGTCCTTCTTGCCCCCCACCAATCTTCATCCTCATGCGATGGTCCTGGAAAACACAAGTACCAGGAACAAAGGTGAGACTGCAGTTCAGGCTACACACAATTTTGCTAACATATAGTAAGTTTATAGGAAAGTGAGGCACGTATAGAGCAAATTTCAATAAAAACTGAGCAAAAATGTCACCAATCCCAGACACAGCAGATTTTGAGCCATCAGCAAGCATAACAGAAGATTTATAAACTGGTTTAGATAAATTTGAGAAAAGAGACCGGTTTCCAGAAATGTGAGAAGCACCTGAATCAATCACCCATCTTGTATTACCGGTACTAGATAAGGGTGCACTTAGAAAAGTAGAATCACAACCAGAGTAGGTTGCAGCATGAGCTCCAGTAGTAGCAGTAGATGACGACCCAATGCGCTCCAGTAGTAGGCATTCCACCTCAGAACGGATGAAATCAGCAGTAGTAGAGCTGGACGAATCAGTAGCTTGAGGTTGGGTAGCAACCTCAAAAGTAGCATTGGCCTCAGAAGCAGCATTGGCCCAGGCAGGTTTGCCATACTTCTCCCAACACTTTTCTTCAACGTGGTTAGACTGACCACAAAAGTTGCAGAAGCGCCGACCAGATTGAGGGCGAGAAGCATTGGGAGGGCCAGAGGACGCACCACGTCCAAACGAACCACGCCCCCTCCCAGAGCCAAGAGGGCGGTTCTCCTAAAAGCGTCCACGACTACGACCACGGCCTGACATAGCAGCTAGGGCAGTAGTATCGCCAGTATCAGCAGGTAACTCGGAAGATGAGGCGGGTAGTCGTTAAAGGCGCTGAAAGGCACTCTGCAACGTAGGCAGTAGATCACTGGCGAGAATCTGATCTAGAACTCCAGCATAAGACTCGGAAAGGCCACACAGAAACTGGACTACCTGCAATTCCTGTCTTTGACGTTGCATGGTAGCCAAATCAGTCGACAGAGGGTGGTAGCTTTCCAGTTCACCCCAGAGGCCCTTGAAGGTAGAGAAGTAATCAGCAAGGTCAGGTCCAGAGAACTGTAGACGAGTCAGCTGCTTATTTAAATCGAACACCTTGGGATTTTTGCTGTGAGAGTAAGTGCTTGCCAGCTGATCCCGCATTTCCTTAGCAGTAGGTAGACGGAGTAAGGTAACACTGATTTTTGTTTCGTTGTTGTTGAGAATCCATGTCATCACAGTCGAATCATCTTTGACCGAGTCATCATAGGCCTTGATATCCTTGGAGTCGGCAGTAGAAGCAAGAGCAGGAGGTGGATCGCGCGTCAGATGGGAATGTTTTCCTTGGGATTTAGCATAAATCTCCATGGAACAAACTCAATGCTGGTAGTTGCGCCCATCCAGCTTGACAGTAGTAACCTGACGGCGATGATCGTCATGTGAGGAAGCCATGACAGAGAACCAACACCAAGGACAACCATAGGAGGCAGGTACAAGCAGTAGATGATTGCATGGGTCCTCTCTCTAGGCGGCAGCAGGCACAGGAGAAAAAATTGGGTGGACCAGTTACATAAGGACTACGCCTCGGCGCAGCAAGGGACCCGGCGGCTCAAAGGCCGACACGGATAGGCAGTAGACGGAGCCGGAAGAGGCTCACACAAGCGCCCGAGAGGAGGGGCTGCTTGGAGGAGGCGACGAATAGGAAACCACGACACGGAGGCTGGTCGGCAGCGGCGGTGCGACCGACAAGGGTTGCGGCTACGCCAGCCGATCGGCGCCCCCCCCGGGGGGGGAGAGAGAAGGGAAGGGAGGGAGGGGAAGGAGAGAGAGAGAGGCGGCGACTAGGAGTTACGCCTGCTCTGGTACCATGAGAAAAGCAAATTGAGATATCGTAGGGTTACACAATGTGTGTACCCAATATATATATATAAGTGGAGCAATCACACAAAGGTCCATATAGAAAAGGAAAATAACAAACAAACTATATAAAGACATTATTTAACAACATGAAAACCAATAATCCCTCCTAATCAGATTAATGATATTGATATATTGTCAACACATTGATCGCATATTCTTTATTTTTGACAAGCATTAAGTTATCAGAGTGAGATCGTCTAAAACCAGTTTGAGCCAAGATATGACTCAATTCATCAAACCATGGTTATGGACTCTGCTCAATGCCATATATAGCGTTCTTGATTTGCAAACTTTAGTATATGTCTGTTGATCAACATACCCTGGAGGTTGCTCCATATAGAGTTTTCATGTAAATCCGCATACAAGAAGGCATTTAAATCAAGTTGAATTAAAGGACAATCATGATTATCAGTCACAAATATAATCACATTAACATAATTGAGGCAAGAAACAAGGAATAAAGTGTTAAAGCAATCAGTCCCATGAGTCTGAGCATAACCCTTGGCAACCAGGAAGGCTTTTAGTCTCTCAACAATATCATCAAGTTGATACTTAAGGGTGAAAACCCAACGACAGCCAAGAGGGGAACAATCAGGAAGAGGATCAACAAGACCCCAAGTGTGTTGGTTAGAAAGATCACTTGTTTAATCCTTCATTGCCTAGCACCAAGTTGGAAGGCGCAAAGCTTCATATACAGTCTAAAAGAATACCAATAGCAGAAAGAGTAGTCGTAAGACATGCATCAATAGGACTAAGTTGTGCAGTAGAACAAAATATACCAAGGGGATGCAGAATGCAAGAACTGACCCTTGTTTGTATTCCAATAGGAAAATCCTGATCAGGAATGCCACTTACCTGAGAGGTGTTAGATTTTCCAGATGCAAGAGAAGGATTCCGAGGGACCATGAGGAGAGTATTTGGAGTAGTGACTAAGGGCATCGTTGATTTGCAAGTAGAGATTTATGATGAGTTTGCATCAACAAGTCATAATGGGGCGTGAAGTGAATCACTATTAGAATATGCAGTGCATGATTGTGTAGAATATCAGTAGAAGGAAGGAGTACGCTTCAAAGAAGGATGAAGAAATCTCAAAAAGACAACATTAGTACTAACAAACCAACCATTAATAGAGGGCCATGACATTTGTACCCTTTCTGAGTTCTAAAGTGTACTAAACAAGTGCAAATCACTCTCCAACCAAATCAGAAAAAAAACTTGAACCATCTCTCTGTACTTGAGTTCATTTGAACAAGAGTTATTAGTTATTGCCTTTCTTATGTAAATGGGCCCAAGAAAAGGACTTGAGTCCACTTCTAAGTACCCCCCCTCTCCTATATAAAAGGAGTGAGATTTTGTCTAATAGTTACATTTCATTAGCCTCAATCTTACTTCTCACGTGGTATTAGAGCATTAAATTCCAACCCAATTATAGAAACAAGAGAGTTTTTTAGCCGACGGGCTGCAGTCACTTTCCTTAGGTAGTCGTTCACAGGCCCTTGTCGGTCTTCTTACACAACTTCTTCATTTATTTTTCTAGCAAAGATCCATATATTTTTATATCTAAATTTGTCTAATCAAGCCATCTAGCACATCCACTCACATTATCAATTAGCCTCTAATTTTTTTGCATACATATCTATTACCTCTACAATTGTTTCTGACTTTCCACCCCAACAACTCTTGTGATCCTTTTCGTGGTTTGTGTGAGGGAGAGAATAGAGGAAAATGAGTAGAGGGAACGGATGAGACGGAAAAGAGAAGATGAAGAGAGGAAGCCATGTCATTGTCAGAAAATAAAAGATTATTAATCCGACCATGTGTTTAGTTTCTGCATATTCATCTATGTTTTGTTGACACCTGCTATAGCGCATCTTTCCTGTAGCAGCATATCAACATGTTACTAACCTTCTATAGCGTAATATTCCTATAGTATGCTCTTATCCCAACTATTTTGCATCATTCCAGTGTTGATGCTTCTTGAGCAGAACTACTTCGACGATAATGATGACTCAGGACTTCACATATTTCCCACCATCTACTGGTAATTGATGTCAGGGGGAGATATAGAGAGAAAAGAAGTTCATTAATTTGTACATGTTAGTTCCATAGTAACAAATTCGGCATTCTGCAACTTTTTGGCTAGCCGGAAAAAATCGGGATTCGGAAAAAATCGTGAAAAATCGGGAAAACATCGATAAAATTCGGTCAACTATTCGGGAATAAGTCGGAAATAAATCGGCTATATATGTATGTATGTATATGTGTGTATATATACAAACACATACACACACATGCACACATACATCTAGAAAAGAATCCTTTACAATTCCAAGATGCAGTGACTTGCATTACATACATAACACAATGTGAGCACAAATATGAGCAACAAAAAGTAATTTTAAATGCAAACAAATATCAGAAAAGAAAACAAATAGCAATTGCAAATGCAAATGCATACATATATAAAAAAGCAAAGAAATACAGTAAACGTGATAATTTTAAAAGAGGGGAGCAAATAGAGTTGGGCACAGCAGTAGGGGAAACTAAAACAAGGGGTCCGGAGGACAAAATTGCAATAGAAAAATGAGCAAAACAGTAGGGGTAGCGACTGAGGAATAGTGAAGGGGAGTAAAGGAAGAGGATAATGAAGGAAGGGAGTGGCATCAGGTATAAACAGTGCTGGGGGGGCCATCTGCCGTCAAAGAGAGTAGAGGAAGAAGATGAGGAAGGAAAGGGAAGAGGGAATATCAGGGTAGAGGAAGGGGAAAAAACAAAGGAAGAGAAGAGAAAAAAATACCTGAGGAGCTGCCGTGAAATGTACTACCAGCGCCGTCGTGAAGTTCAGCAGTAGAAACCGCCTTGAACTCTATCGTGCTTAAGCATCACCGCAAGCAGGGACTCTTGGTGCCTCCTCTTGACCTTCGCCTTGTAGCTCCAACAGCAACGACAAGCTCCAAAGCTGCAGCCGGTGAGCTGCAATCAAGCAGCAACCATTGTCGCGGGTAGGGAGAACGTCGCCGCGAACGGGGGATAGGGCAAAGTGCGGGTGTGGGAGACTGGGGTGAGTGGGGGTGACTGTCGAGGGCTATTGTAGGAGCGCTAGTGGGCCAGAAGTACAGTCGGCCCATTTGCCACTTAGGCCAGGCAAATCCAACCCGAAAATTCGTGAAAAAACGGAAGAAAAAAAAGCGCGAAAAATCACAAAAAACATAAAAATCGCGAAAAGTCACAAAAATTCGTGAAAATTCGGCGATCCTCGATTTTTTCTGGCGTAACATTCGGGGCTACAAAAAGTCGCGATTTTTCGCCGATTTTTCGAAATGTTCGGCGATGTTTGTTACTATGGTTAGTTCTCACATATTTATCTGTGTTTTGTTGACACCTACTATAGTGCATCTCAAACATGTTGTCCACCTACTCATCATCATCTAAGCCTCAGTCTCAACCATGTTGGGGTCGGCTACATGGATCCTTCATTTCCATTCAGCTCTATAATGGGTCATACTAAGCTCAAGATGCAAAGATTCAAAATATCTATTTACAAACTCTTCCCATGTTAATTTAGGTCTTCCTCTTCTTCTATTAATTGTGCTTGGCTCAATAGCATTGCTTCGTATAGGTGCACTAGTCGGTATGTGTTGCACATGTCCACACCATCTGAGTCGACCCTCGCGCAATTTGTCCTCAATGCTAGCCACCCCCACTTTATTCCTAATATAATCATTTCTCAAGCGATCATTTCTTGTTTTCCCACACATCCATCTCAACATACGCATTTCAGCCACATTCATCTTGTTGAGACTTTGTTTTCTTTACTACCCAACATTCACTCCCATAGAGCATAGTTGGTCATATAGTTGTTCTATAAAACTTGCTTTTTAATCTGAGAGGGATCTTCCGATCACATAATACTCTAGTTACACTCCTCCATTTCAACCATTTTGTAGTAATCCTGTGACAAACATCATCTTGGAATTCCCATCTATTTGGATAACAAAACCCAAGTAACAAAAATTTATCACAATTTGGTATATCTACTCCGTCCAACTTGGTTCCACCATTCACACTATGAGATTGGCTGAAATTGCAATGCATATACTCAATTTTGCTTCTACTAATCATCAGTCCATTTGATTCTAATGTCTTTCTCCAAAGTTCAACTTTGTCATCCAATCCATTTTCGGTTTCGTCAATCAACACAATATCATCAGCAAATAACATACACCAAGGAATATCATCCTGAACAAGAGATATTCCTACTACAACGCAATATTCCTATAGTAGTGCTCTTATCCCAACTACCATGCATAATTCTGGTGTTGATGCTTCTTATGTTAACAGTTCGGCGACAAGACAACTCATGACTTCTACACACATTTTCTGCCATTTACTGCTTTGGATGCTCATTCCAGATGTTCATTCATTATTGCTCCTATAGGTCAAGCAATTATAAATTTCAGGGGGTGTCTATTCTACTTTTACTACTTATGCATTAGAGTTATATTTGTCAGGAGGAGAAGACCAATTTGCTACATGCTATGTGGTATCTTCTTCAGGGGGAGTGGTCTGAGTGTTTTAATTATTGTATTATGAGATTTAAGGGAGATCGACTTTTTATGGGCAAATGTTATCTTTTATTGTATTAGCAAGCTAGACATGTGTTTCACCCATGGTCCAACTTGAGGAAGTGTCAGAGTTTATAGTTATTGTGTTTCTTATGTAAATAGGCCCAAGTATACTTGGCCCATTAGGGTTTGAGTCCACTTGTAAGTGTCCCCCTCTCCTATGTATAGGAGCGGAGTTGTCTTATAGAATCATCTCATTAGTCTCCATCTTACTTTCCCATAAATTATCCAAGTAAATACACTTAACAATATAGATCCAATTTAGTATAACATAGACGAAGTTCTCGCAAAGCAGGTGCTACCAAATACTCTCAGTGGCACTGGAAACAAGGAAGACTTAGGATATATAATTTGATATGGTATAATCTTGAAGAAGAGAAGAGGGCATGTGGTCAATAAGATAGCACACTGTTGAGACATCTTCTAGCCAAAAGTGCTTGGGTACATTGTAGTGAAACATGATAATCTGTGCTACCTTTAGAAGAAATTTTTTCTTCCTTTCGGCAATGCCATTCTTCTGCAGGGTATATGAGCAAGAAGTTTGATCAATAGTGTCTTCACTTTGGCAAAAATCCTGAACTGCATGCCGTAAGCCTGCTTGAACTGAACAGCATTATCAATAGAAGAATCCCTATGGGCTGTGAAAACTAAGTTTTTATTTCCTAAAATAAGTTTTTATGGTTTTCAAAATATGTGTCTGGTGTTTCAATAAAAACAACCATGTAGCTCTAGAGTAATCATTAATAAGCACAATGAAGTATCAAAATAAACTAACACAGGGACCATAGAATTAAATGTCCAATTTTGACGACATTTCCAATGGCTCAAAAATAGAAATTCTGACCAAAATTTATTTACGTTCTTGACTATCTACACACCAAAATAAGTGAACTAAATCAGGAATTTTTTACTAGATTGATCTAAATACCAATATATGCTTAAATATGCAATAATATTTCATATTGGATATGTGAGGGGGGTCTCCCATATGTGTAAGTGAAGGAAGCCAGATTATTTCAACAGGGATTTTGATGAAGATTTTGATGTTAAAATGAAGGCATTAAGTTATGAAATTTTGCATACACAATATTTAGACTTGGGGCATGTTTGTTTTCCTGGCTTTTGCTGTATTGCATCGTATTTTGGCATCCATCTGCAGAAAGTCTATGTTTGGTTTACAAGATTTGGGAAACGGAGCTAATCCCGGGATTTCCGGCATAGTAGGAATCCACATTTTGGTTTCTCTCAAAATCCCCCCGTACAAATCCAGGAAACCAAACATAAAATTTGTATTTGCGGGATTTTGAAATGCAATATTTTACAAATACAGGACGGCATAAATGCAGGATTCTTAAAAATCCAGTAAACCAAACGTGCCCTTAAAGACACACAATGTGTAGACTTAAGGACACTAGATTGTATAATAAATGTATACTTTTAAAGCTCGGGGTGAGTGCACAAATGAACAAAATCATCGACTCTATTAGACTGCTACAAACTTACAAACCCACAAGTTACGACTTAGAACTTAAAACATAGTGTGAGTTTGTTTAGCTGTATTCATTGGGATTGGATTGGATTCGGTGCTCCAACAACAAAAATAATAGGTTTGGTTAGCTAGAGGGGACAATTAGTAACAATCCTGCACTTTTTTCAGAGTACGTATGTGCGGGATGCGGGCGTCCATTTCAAAACGGATGGACGCCAAGATACAGCGTGCCAGCCTGCGTGAACCTGCGTGAACAAATGGCCTGTGCCGCAATTTATGCAACAGTCTGCACAACACACAACGCCGAACTGGAGCAGACATGGGAAATTTTGTAGGATAAATACAAGTAAACCGAACCTAAACTCTAATTTGCAGGGTTCTTCGGAAACCAGGAATTTTTTAAACCTGGGAGTAAGTGAATCCTATATTTATCTAAATCCACCAATATCCCACAAATCAAACATGCTCATACTGTTGCAAGTACAAACTTACAAATGAAAACTGTTAATATATGTGTTGCTTTATTTATGTTATGTTATTTTCCATTATATCTGGACATTTCTGTAATTGTTACTTTTCTATAAATAGAAGGGTGCACACATTGTGCAACCCTAAGCTCTCCAAATCTCATTGTCTTTCACATGGTATCAGAGCGGGCCGATCCACCTTAAACCTAATCCCTCTCCTTTGAAAATAATTATTGCATCCCCATCCTAATGTCTCCCCCTATGAAGCATCGATACTCCAAAATAGGTGTCCTTCCAGTATTGAATACATATTTGATACTAATACTCCCTAGATACTCTCTAATACATACCAAATACTTCTTAAGTCGTATTCCTTTTTTTATTAGCAGGAAATGACCTCAATGCAGCCAGGATACAACCAACCCATTTAGCAGCCAAGAGAGCATCCCACTCGAGTGATCCCTCAAAATCCCAAAACCATGTGACTTCCAACTCTAGACTCCCCCTATTGTATTGTGATTTGAGAATGAAATTGGTATTTTCTATTAAATTTCAAAATAAACATTAAAAAACTGTTGTATCCAGGTTGTACCCGTATCTTATATTTTTGAAAATTGTCGTATCCCCGTACCGCACCCGTACCCGTATCCATTTCTGTATCTATATCCGTGCTTCATAGTAGCTAGCTATACATGAGAGAAGATAGTTTGGTATCACAGATGACGCAACTCACTTTACAACACAACATTACGTGATACATGAAATGTAAAAGGTTTAGAATATGATATTATCATGTCTTTTTGTAACTTGTCTCACATTAATATGAATGAAAGACCCATTTTTAAATCATTGTTTGATATTATAGTATTGGTTTCCATTTTCTTTAGAAATATTGTGATTTTTGAATGAAATTTGATTGTCTTCATCTATTTTTAAAATAAATATATTGGTTATTTGAAAAATATTAAAATAAATATTAAAAAATTGTTGTATCCATGACGTACCCGTATCCTATATTTTCAAAAATTGTCGTATCCGCATACCCGTACCCGTATCTGATACGTATCTGTATCTGTGCTTAGGATGAGCTACAATCAATTGAGCCACAACGTCAAGATCTCCTCCAACAATAGTGAAAGTACAAGCATCTCACTTATGAGTTATGACCATACCACTGATGAGTCTGCAGACCAATGGGAGCACCGTGATGCTAGTCTCATATCCCTATTGTCCAAATCTATGGAACCACAAGTGGTTGATGTGGTGAATCACTTTAAAACTTGTAAAAAGGACTAGGATCATATCCATCTCATGCATTCCAACAATATCGTATATGCCACATGAAAGTGAATATGTATGGTCTTTAACAGGGTGACAAGTATCAAACTTCATATTTTGATGAAATCACTTGCATCACAGATGATCTTCACAAACTGCTTCCCTTGACTACATAAACTATGCAATTTCAGAAGCAGCGAGATCAGTTGTCAATCATCAAGTTCTTGGCTGGTATTGGCCTAGATATGAAAGGATTCGCAGTCAAATTTTGTCATGAACATAACTCCTATCTCTTGAAAGGCTCATCAACGAGTGTTGTGTCTTTTTTAAGCAAGCCGCTCATAATCTGATTTCTCTCGCTACATACCGGTCTATAATGGTCATTGTTCAATACTTCAACCTTGTGGGTCAAGGACATGGAGGACATGAAGGAAGAGGAAACTGAACTATAAATGGTTGAGGTACTTTACAACGGCCATAACCATTTAAGGATCCCACCAAGGGAAGCTACATCAAGCTTCATGGGTTTCTAGTCAAGTTTGCTACAAACTTAGCCTCTACTATAGAATCTAGGATGAAACTAATATCGAAGAAAAATGAAGAATATAGCTCACTTACACTTCAAGACATCTTGGGACAACTCTTGGTAGCAACTCTTATGAAATCTATAGTGCATCCATTGCATTTCTCTTCATTATTCTCATGCAAGTTCATCTTTATGAGTTCTTGACTCCAGAGAAATAAATAAAACAAAAAATATATCATACCTTAACTCTGATTATCTACTACCTAAATGCCCCCGCGCAATGCCACTTTCGTTGATTGGTCTTCAACAGTATACCAGAATGATGGAACCATCAACCGTCTATCAAACATTAAACTCACCTCGGCCTTATACATTTCAAATTTCCATCTAATCTTTTTGTATTCGTAGAATTTACATGATCTCTCAATGATAATGGCACCTTCAATCCTCATTAATGTGTTATTTAAGCATATCAAAAGGTAAATGATGATTGGCAAGTCTCCTTTATCTCAACGAATCTTTGAAGGCATGCCTAGGTGTTGCACTCCACTTTATATCCATAATCATTTAGGTCTTGCATTCAAAGAAACTATAGATAGTAGATCCTAAATTAAAGTCTAAATGGACTAAACTATGAGTCTTGCCAGTTGTGTGAGCACCATTAACCCACCTTTAGGTCTAAAGATCATGTATATGTTGAGTTTATTTTTAATATTTATTCATTATGATAATGTGGCTGAAATGTGTATGATGAGATGGATGTGTTGGAAAACGAGAAAAGATCGCTTGAGAAATGACTATATCAGGAACAAAGTGGGAGTAGCGAGCATTGAGGACAAGTTGTGTGAGGGCCGACTCAGATGGAATGGACATGTGCAACGCAGACCGACAAATGCGCCCATACGAAACAATGCTATTGAGTCAAACACTATTCATAGAAGAAGAGGAAGGCCTAAATTTAACATGGGAAGAGCTTATAAAGAGAGATTTTGAATCCTTACATCTTGATCAGAATATGACTCTCGATAGAGTTGAATTGAAATGAAGGATCCATGTAGCTGAACCCAACATGGTTGGGGCTGAGGCTTAGATGATGATGATGATGATATTTGGGGGTGTAGTCACGTTTTTTTTATATTAGGTCATTACTTTTAGGGATGAATTTCCAAGAGTTAAATGTTTGTACTTGTTGAACGATTGGTATAATATTTTTTTTCACAGTTTTCAAGTTTTTATCATGAATCTGAAACCTAATTTTCTCATAAGAAAATCACACTTTTTGCATTGCCAATGTTAAGGAGTACTTTAGTCATGCAATCACCTAGTTTCTATCCACCAAAGTCATCATGTAATCGCCATGCACAGATATCCCCAGAAAAATGGTGTCACTCAATGGAAAAGGCCACACATTATAGCAATTGCAAGAACTCTTCTTCATATGAATATCCCTAAGAGTATCGGGCCCATGTTCTCCTTGCCACCTATCTCATGACCATACGGTCATCTATCCTAGAATGCAAAATCTCTATCAACATTCTTCATCAGTAGAAACCCATGTATCATATTTTACCAAAAATGTTTGGTATGATAATTTTATTTAGAATGTTGGTGTTGGTCGTAACAACTTGGGTTAATAGGAAACATAGTGTATCTTTTGGGATATTCTAGAGGGTATTAGTGTTATAGTTTGTTAGAGCATCGCTTTCGTGTATCTTTTGGCATTGCTTTGTTTAAGGATACACCATTCTATGGTGATTTTCAGTCTGTCAGGAAGGGTGAAGAGTCTTTACCTCTCGAGGTAGTTGAGTACTATCAACATCAGACACTCATGGACGTTGATCCACCATACAATCACCTGATCAGGGACCTCAACCACTTAATGACCTTACAATTTGGGCTACTGCTTCTTTCTTAAAGATTGGAATTTTTTAAACGCTTCATCCCTGCTTTTCACTAAGAAAATGCAATAGCATTTACAATGGTTGTTAATAAATGTTGTAAAATAACACTTATTATCCTTTGTAGTCATCTCGTTGAATAAATAGACATTTGTCTACACAAAATCTAAAATGTCAGGATTCCTATCAATAGAAAGAAAAAGACTTCTTGGTATTTATCTTGTACACAAAATTTATAATTATGCTTATCAACGACATATTTAGGAAGTCTATATTTCATTGAATCAACATTTATCTGACCCAATGTGCATGCTAAACATCAAGCAACACAAGATTCAAACAAATAGAAGTAGCAGTCACATTCATAACAAAAGTAGAAATCCATTCCACATGAATCTTAATAAGTCCTCTAAATCACATAAATATCCTTTTCCAAAAAATAAACTTCATGAACATGTGTAACAACTATTTTGCTACGCTTCCAATTTAAACGTAAACACTATCTAGATAAAAGTGGACCACAAGGATATTGTGGTCAATGGTCGGATAATGTCTGACTCTGTACAAAGTCAAAACCTATCTTGTAGGAAACTTCGAGTCTAGTTGTCCTTTGACTTTAACTTCTCTAGAGCTTGAACTTTCTGAATCTATAGATCTTCCTAAGAGGCTTGATCAACACATACGTGCACATTTGCCTTAGTGTCTACAATCCAATCTAGTAGTACAAAATAGAAAGAAAATCAGGTCTATGGAGACATACCCATCTTCGAGGTTCAAAGTCGTCATCATGTTGATAACTGTCGCATCGGTTGTAGCAGACTCAATTTTCTTGGCCTTCTTCATGGGACAATCCTTGTCCAATGGCTAACCTACCAACAACTCAAAGATGGTTTGTTAAATGAATTACTTTTTATCTTGGCATTAGTTTTCTTGAATTGACTGTAAGGGTTAGGGTGCACAATGTGTGTACCCCGTATATTTGTAAAGAGAACAATTACAAAGAGGTCCTTGTAGAATAGGAAAATAACAAGAGAATATAAAGAGCTTAAATAAAACACTAGTTAACACTCCCCCTCAAGTTGGAGTATAGATATCAATCATGCCCAACTTGTCCATAAGAGAGCAGAAATGTTTCTTGGCCAGCAGCTTGGTAAAGATATCAGCAACTTGGTCTTCGGAGCGAGTAAAAGGCGTGCAGATACGACCAGTCAGAATAGATTCTCTGATGAAGTGGCAGTCGACTTCAATGTGCTTGGTCCGCTCATGAAAGACAGGATTATTTGCAATAAAAATAGCTGCTTTATTATCACAATGCATAGGTGTTAACGAGAGAGAAGGGAGACGAACAATGTTGGCGGCTGCTAGGTGCAGCTGTTGTGTGTGAGGGCTGTAAGAGGAAGAGACGTAACGTAGCGTTGTTGCACACTGGCAACGTGGTGAACCCAATAGGGTTCTCCTCTCTTATTTATAGTAAAGGGAAAATTACATGTAGGTACAGCAGTAAAATGAAATATGAAATAAACACAAAGTAAAGATATATTAACACTCCCCCTCAAGCTGGAGTGTACACATTGTGGATGCCCAGCTTGCCGCATAAATTCTGGAACACTGCTGGACCTAATGGCTTTGTCAAGATATCAGCTAGTTGGTCTTCAGACTTGACATATGGCGTCACAACATTGCCATTCTTTATCTGATCTCTGATGAAATGACAGTCAACTTCTATATGCTTTGTGCGCTCATGGAAGACAGGATTCCTGGCAATATGTATAGCAGATTGATTGTCACACTTGAGAATCATGGGAGTTTGAATCAAAATCTTCAGCTCAGATAAGACAGATTTGATCCATTGTAGTTCACAGCATGCATGTGCCATAGCACGGTACTCAGCCTCAGTACTAGACCGTGCTACCACTTGTTGTTTCTTGCTTTTCCAAGTAATCAGATGATCACCAAGAAAGGTGCAGTAGCCAGATGTGGATCTTCTATCAACTTGATTACCAGCCCAATCTACATCTGCATAACCTGTGAGAGTCAAAGAAGATAGAGGACTCTTTGGTTTATAATAAGTGATCCCCTTTCCAGGAGCACTTTTCAGATATCTCAGATTCCTGCATACAGCTGTCCAATGTGACTGTCGTGGTGTGCACATATGTTGACTTACTACTCCAACAGCAAAAGAAATATCAGGTCTTGTGACAGTTAGGTAAATTAACTTCCCAACTATTCTCCTGTAATGGCCTGGATCTAAATATGCAGTATCATCGTCCACCTCCTTGACGTGATAATCCATAGGAGTGGATACGGGCTTAGAATCAGTCATACCCGTTTCCTGTAGCAAGTCAAGCACATACTTCCTCTGGGAGAGATTTATACCTGCATGGGATCTAAGAACCTCAATCCCTAGAAAGTATCTCAGTTTCCCCAGGTCCTTCGTGTGAAAGTGTTGTTGTAGTCCTTCCTTCACACGTGATATGCCTGTAGAATCACTGCCAGTAATCACAATATCATCAACATAGACAGCAATAATGATGGACCCACCAGAAGAATTTGAATAAAATAGAGAGTGATCAGTCATGGAACGAGAGAAGCCCATCTGTAAAACAACAGCACTGAACTTGTCAAACCAAGCTCGAGGAGATTGCTTTAGCCCATAGATAGCCTTCTTCCATTTGCAGACTTTTTGACACTCCCCCTGAGCAACAAAACCTGGTGGTTGCTCCATGTACACCTCTTCTTGAAGATCTCCATGAAGAAATGCGTTCTTGACATCCAGCTGGAAAAGAGGCCAGTCAAAGGTAGTAGCTAGAGATATAAGGATCCGCACAGAATTAAGACGAGCAACTGGAGAAAAAGTCTCAAAGAAGTCCACTCCATATGTCTGTGTGTAGCCTTTTGCTACCAATCTGGCCTTCAACCGCTCAATAGATCCATCAGGGTTGTGTTTGACTGTAAAAACCCATCTACAGCCCACAACTTTCTTTCCCGCAGGTAAAGTAACAAGATCCCATGTGCCATTGTTAATCAGAGCAGAGATTTCCACCTGCATTGCCTGCTGCCACCCACTGTCCTTCAGAGCATCTAAGTGATTTCTTGGTATCGTAATGGAGTCCATCCCAACAGAAAATGCACGAGCCTGTGTAGATAAGTGCGACAAACAACATACATTCGATATGGGATGTCTAATAGTACATGAACGTATACCTTTCCGGACAGCAATAGGAAGATCAAGGTCAGAAGCCTCTGCAGGAATCTCGTGAGTAGAAGATGGTGAAGGAGGCTCATGGACTTGTGCCGCTACCTCATCTGGATCCTGTCTACCTCGCCTGTGATAAACCTGGTTATAGGGTTGAATGGTAGGTGGATCATGCGGTATGTCCTCAACAATGATAGGTGGCACTCCCTCACTTGGAATTGCGGGTGGCACTCCCTCACTCAATTGCTCCCCCTTGCTCATAGAATTTGCAAAATATGGACTGGTTTCATGAAAGGTGACATCCTTAGAAACAAACATACGACGCAAACTCGGGCAATAACACTTGTAACCTTTACTCGTACCAGAGTAACCAAGAAACAAGGTTTTCAAAGACCTAGGAGAGAGTTTGTCTTGTTTGGGATCAAAGTTATGAACGAAGGATGTACAACCAAAAACCCGAAGCGGAACATGAAACGGTTTATCCATAGGGCGTAAGACAGAGAAGGGAGTGCGTCCATGCAAAACAGAAGAGGGCTGCCGATTAATCAAAAAACAGGCAGTGAGAAGAGCTTCAGACCAGAACCGTTTAGGCACATTTGATTCAAACATGATAGACCTAGTGATATCCAAAAGATGGCGATTCTTTCTCTCAGCAACGCCATTCTGCATAGGAGTGTGAGGGCAAGAGGTATAATGAATCATACCAACCGAACTGCAAAACTCATTCATCGCTTTCTGAACATACTCAAGGGCATTATCAGATTGAAAAATTTTGATATTGCAGTTAAATTGAACCTGAATTTGTTTATGAAAATGTTTGATAATGGAAAGCACAGATTCACGACTTTTTAATAGATAAATCCATGTCATGCGAGAGTAATCGTCCACAAAGGAAATGAAATAGCTAAAACCATTATAACTCTGGTTTTTAACAGGACCCCATACATCACTATGGACTAACTCAAACGGACTAGAAGCCCGATTATTGACACGAACAGGATATGATAACCGATGATGTTTGCCCAACTGACATGACTGACACTCTAGAGAGGACACATGAGCTAGATCTGGTTCCAACTTCTTCAAGCTTTCTAAGGATGGATGTCCATATCTGCAATGCCACAGCAAGGGGGAACCACTCAGCATGGCGGAGGAAACTGGAGCAGGAGGTGGATGGCGAGGTAGATAATCACCAAGAAAGAGGTAGAGATCACCTTTCCTAGGCCCCCCACCAATCATCTTCAAACTCTTGAGATCCTGTAAAACAAAACAAGAGGGCCCGAATGTTACTGTGCATTTTACAGTGTCAATCAACTTGGCAACAGAAAGCAAATTGAATGGAAATTCAGGTACAAAATGAACAGATTTCAAATCAATATCTGGTGTAAGGGACACAGAACCACTAGCTACCACCTTCCTCACAGAACCATCTGCCAAAGTAACAGATGGGTGAGGAATATATGAGTCAAGTGTGCGGAGCAATCGCCTCATACCAGTCATGTGCTGGGAGGCACCAGAGTCAACCACCCAGGGAGTTGCGGATCCAGAAGCCATAAAAGATGTAGCTTGATTACCCGCTGTAGATGCAAGGTTTGCTGTAGAAGCAGATGAGGCGCCCATATTCCAATGTTGAGTTGCCTGAATAAATCTGTCATATTCCTCCTGAGTAAGTGTGATGCCAGAGGAACTCGAGCTCGCAGTAGTAGAATCTGAAGTAGCACAATTGGCAGCTCCAACAGGTGGGGCTGCAGGTCTCCCATGTTTCTTCCAGCATTTCTCGACAGTGTGTCCAGGTTTGTCACAGAAAGTGCATCGAGGACGAGTCCCACGTCCTCTGCCCAAGCCAGGTCTGTCAGATGGTGTAGGTGCAGGTCGTCCTCCGCGAACTGCTGCAACAATGGAGGCATGAGAATCTCCAGAAGGAACAACAGGAGTAGGATCAACTGACTCAAAGGTGGACTGCTGAATCCTAGAGAAAGCTTCTGCAAGGCTCGGTAATTTATCTGACGCAAGTATCACACTTCTTGCTGAACCAAATGAGGAGTTAAGGCCAGATAGAAATTTAGCAGTGACATGATCATCTCTATCCTTAATCTGCTCAGCAACCTTCACTGGATGATAGTAGCTCAACTCCTGGGAGATAGCTTGAATCACACTGAAATACTCTTCAAGTGGTCTATCACCTTGTTTCTCTGCAAACAGACGATCATAGATCATAAACTGGCGAAGAGCATTCTTCTCTTGAGCATAGTGCTGCTTGACGACATCCCAAATCTCCTTAGCGGTGGAGTAGAACATGAACCTAGAAGCAATAGAAGGTTCCATGCTACCCCATAGCCAAGTCTTCACTAGGCTGTCAAGACGTTTCCACTCGGCATAGTCTTTGTCAGTGCTAGTGAGGGGTGCAGAATCAACGAACTTTGCCCGATCTCGCGATTCCAAGACAGTATGAACCGCATTCATTCATAGCAAAAAGTTCTTCCCATTGAGCTTGATAGGAATAGGCGAGACCTCATAATAGGTCTTATTCTCCATAATGCAACTGGGATATGTGTGACGGAGTGATACATGTCACAACGAAGGCTGAGTGGACGGACAGATACACGTCCCGTGACGGAGAGATACACGTCACAACAGAAACTGGAAAGAGGATGTGTTACTGACGCATCGACAGCCTTCAAACGAGAGGTTCCTAATCACACATGAAGGAGATGTGATTAGGAAAGCACTTTGGAAGAGACGAGACCTCCGGGTAGGGCTTTAGAAGGCCGTTTGATCAACCGGAGATCCCCAAGCAGCAGGGTCGGCGGCCGAAAATTGACCGAGAGGTGCTGAAAAAATTCCCGGAAACGTAGACGGAGCCTTTAGATCTTTGCGGCTGGACCTACGGTAGCATGGGATGGACTACCGAAGTCCAGCGGCGATGGACGGACGGCGGAGACCCTCCCTTAGGCGGCCAGCAGCAGCGCCGCAGTGGGCTCCTGCGCTCCTGTCGCGCGCCGGCGGCAAGAGGAGCAACCGCTGCTGTGGTGGCGGCGGCGGCCTGCTAGGGGGGAGGAACGGCGGCGCCTTGGAGAAGAGAGAGAGAGACGGCGCCGGAGAAGAACGGGCGGGAGGGAGGGGCGGCGCTAACCTGCTCTTGATACCATGTAAGAGGAAGAGACGTAACGTAGCGTTGTTGCACACTGGCAACGTGGTGAACCCAATAGGGTTCTCCTCTCTTATTTATAGTAAAGGGAAAATTACATGTAGGTACAGCAGTAAAATGAAATATGAAATAAACACAAAGTAAAGATATATTAACAAGGGCAAAAGCCGTCTCACTCCTTTTTATATATTAGGGTAAGATACAAGGTGGTACATAGGAGAAAATCCAAGAAAAACAATAAAACAAGTGATATAATAAAAATAGAGACAAGAGGCAGATCGCCAGATTCCGCCGCTGACCTTCTGTCGATACCATTGATAGGTCTGTCGATGGTATCGACAGAATGATGTTCTGTTGTTGTGATAGTCTCGATACCATCGACCACCTGTCGATGGTATCGACCGGGAAGCAGGTTGTTTCACACTCCCCCTCAAGCCGGAGAGTACACATCGTGTATGCCCAGCTTGCCACATAACCTCTGAAAAGTTGCCAGACCCAAAGGCTTTGTCAAGATATCCGCCAGTTGATCTTCAGACTTGACGTATGGCATCACAATAGTGCCATCTTTGATTTGATCACGGATAAAATGGCAATCAACTTCTATATGCTTTGTATGCTCATGAAAGATAGGATTCCTGGCAATGTGTATAGCAGACTGGTTGTCACACTTGAGCTCCATAGAAGACATAATAGTGATTTTTAACTCAGAAAGAACAGATTTGACCCATTGTAGTTCACAACATGCATGGGCCATAGCACGGTATTCAGCCTCAGTGCTGGATCTGGCTACCACATTCTGCTTTTTGCTTTTCCAGGTAATCAAATGGTCACCTAGGAAAGTACAATAGCCTGATGTAGACCTTCTATCAGTATGATCACCAGCCCAATCTGCATCTGAGTACCCAGTGAGAGTCAAAGTAGATGGAGGCACCTTGGGTTTAGAATATGTGATCCCTTTACCAGGAGCACTCTTCAGATATCTCAGAATCCGACAAACCGTTGTCCAGTGTGACTGTCGTGGTGAGTGCATATGTTGACTCACAACTCCTACAGCAAAAGAAATGTCAGGTCGTGTAACAATCAGATATATTAGCTTGCCAACTATTCTCCTGTAATAACCTGGATCTGAGTACTCAACATCATCAACCGTCTCCTTGATGTGATAATCCATAGGAGTAGATACCGGTTTAGATTCAGTCATGCCTGTCTCCTGTAGTAAGTCCAGCACATATTTCCTCTGAGATAGATTGATACCTGCATGAGATCTAAGCACCTCAATGCCGAGAAAATATCTCAGTTTACCCAGATCCTTCATTTGGAAGTGTCTCTGCAACCCTTCCTTCACACGAGATATGCCTGTAGAATCACTTCCAGTAATTACTATGTCATCAACATATACTGCCATAATGATAGAGCCACAGGAAGAGCTAGAGTAGAATAAAAAATGATCAGTCATGGAGCGAGAGAAACCCATCTGGAGTACAACCTCACTGAACTTGTCAAACCACGCTCGAGGAGACTGTTTCAAACCATATATGGCTTTCTTCAATTTACAGACCTTCTGACACTCCCCCTGAGCAACAAACCCAGGAGGTTGCTCCATATATACCTCTTCCTGGAGGTCACCATGTAGAAAGGCATTCTTGACATCAAGCTGAAATAGGGGTCAATCAAAGGTAGTAGCCAGAGAAATAATAATTTGCACAGAATTTAGACGAGCTACTGGAGAAAAAGCCTCAAAGAAATCAACTCCATAGGTCTGTGTGTAGCCTTTTGCTACCAATCTGACCTTCAACCTCTCAACAGATCCATCCGGATTATGTTTGATGGTGAAAACCCATCTGCAACCCACTGCTTTCTTCCCTGTAGGTAAGTCAACAAGATCCCATGTGTCATTATGAAAAAGAGCTGACATCTCAAGCTGCATTGCCTGTTTCCAACCACTGTCCTTCATAGCATCATAGTGATTCCTTGGTATATCAACAGAATCAATCTTAATAGCAAATGTGCGGGCCTGCTTAGATAAGTGGGACAGACAACACACATTTGTAATAGGATGTCTAACAGTACAAGAGCGAGTACCTTTCCTAACAGCAATAGGAAGATCAAGATCTGATGCTTCTGTAGGAATCCCATGAGTAGAAGACGAAGATGAAGGCTCAGAGACTGGTGTCGCTACCACTTCTGGATCATGTCTGCCTCGCCTACTATAAACATGTGGGTAATGCTCAATAACAGACATGTCTGCTGCTTGCTCATCCGGAATAAAAGTATAATCAGGAATGATGGGTGACACTCCCTCACTCTGCACAGATGGTGCCACTCTATCACTCTGAAAAACTGGTGGCACTCCCTCTCTCAATTGCTCCCCCTTACTGATAGCATCGGAGAAATATGGAGTGGTCTCATGAAAAGTAACATCCCGAGACACAAACATCCGACGAAGACTAGGACAGTAACACTTGTATTCTTTGCTAGTACTAGAGTAACCAAGGAACAAGGTTTTAACAGACCTAGGAGAAAGCTTGTCGGCCTTAGGGTCAACATTATGGACAAAGGAAGTGCAACCAAACACTCTAAGGGGGACAGAAAAGGGCTGATCCATGGGTCGCAACACAGAGAAGGGAGTATGTCCTTTAAGAACCGAAGATGGTTGTCTATTAATTAAGAAACAAGCAGTTAAAAGGGCTTCAGACCAGAATTTCTTGGGTACATTGGATTGAAACATAATAGATCGAGCAATATCAAGCAGATGGCGATTTTTCCGCTCAGCCACCCCATTCTGCTGAGGGGTGTAAGGACACGATGTGCGATGGATCATACCTACAGAACTGCAAAAATCAGACATAGCCTTTTAAACATATTCTAAAGCATTATCAGATTGAAGAATTTTTATATTGCAGTCAAACTGGACTTTTATTTCAGTATGGAAATGTTTCACAATACATAGCACAGACTCTCGACTTTTGAGAAGGTAGATCCATGTCATTCGAGAAAAATCATCCACAAAAGAAATAAAGTAACGAAAACCATTATAACTCTGGTCTTTAACAGGACCCCACACATCACTATGGACTAACTCAAAAGGACAAGAAGCTCGTTTATTGACACGACTGGGATAAGATAACCTATGATGCTTTCCCAGCTGACATGACTGACACTCTAAAGATGACACTTGGGACAACTCTGGTTCCAACTTGCGCAGGCTCTCTAAGGAAGGATGTCCATATCTGCAATGCCATAGTAAGGGGGAACCACTCAACAGGACGGATGGAGCAGGAGCAGATACTTGGCGAGGCAGACTGTCACCATGAAAAAGGTAGAGATCACCTTTCCTAGGTCCCCCACCAATCATCCTCATACTCTTGAGATCCTGTAATACAAAACAAGAAGGCCCAAATGTTACCGTACAGTTTACAGTGTCAATCAATTTTACAATAGAAAGAAGATTAAAAGGAAACTCAGGCACAAAGTGTACAGATTTGAGATCAATCTTGGGTGTTAGAGGGATAGATCCACTAGCTAACACTCTCCTCACTGAACCATCTGCCAGTGTAATAGATTGGTGAGGGATATATGAGTCAATAGAGTGGAGCAATCTCCTCATACCAGTCATGTGTTGTGACGCGCCAGAATCAACCACCCAAGATGAAGTAGAGCCAGAAGCTATGAGAGATGTAGCATGATTACTCGTAGTAGATGTCAGGTTTGCTGACGATGATGACAATGATCCCATACTCATGTGTTGTGTAGCCTGAATGAACCGATCATACTCCTCTTGAGTAAGCGTGATACCGGTTCCAGAAGTAGTTCCCACAGCAGAAGAAGAGGAATCTGTAGTAGTGGCATAATGTGCTATCCCGACAGGTGGTGCAGCAGGTCTCCCATGTTTCTTCCAGCACTTCACCGTATGTCCCAATTTGTCACAGAAAGTACACTTAGGATGTGTCCCACGTCCTCTGCCCATACCAGGTCGTCCTCCTCTCACCGCAGCAGCTACGGATGCATGAGACTCCCCAGAAGATATAGCAGGATCAGGAGTAGCAGACTCAAAGATAGATTGTTGTATTCTTGAATAGGCTTCCACAAAACTGGGTAATTTATCAGAAGCCAGAATGACACTCCGGACGGAACCGCACGAAGGGTTAAGCCCGGATAAAAATTTAGCCGTAACTAGATCGTCCCTGTCCTTGATCTGTTCAGCAACAGTCACCGAATGATAATAGCTCAGCTCTTGAGCAAGTGCCTGAATAGCTCCAATGTACTCCTCAAGAGATTTGTCACCCTGCCTCTCAGCAAACAAACGGTCATAGATCATGAATTGCCGAAGCGCATTTTTTTCTTGAGATTAATGCTGCTTCACAGCGTCCCATATCTCCTTAGTTGTTGAATAGAACATGAACCTTGCCGCAATTGCCGGTTCCATGCTGTTCCACAACCAAGTCTTCACCAGACTATCATGACGCTTCCATTCAGCATATCCTTTGTCAGTAGAGGCCAGAGGACCTGAGTCAACATGTCCCGCCTTGTCACGAGACTCCAGGACAGTGTGAACAACATTCATCCATAGAAGAAAATTCTTCCCGTCGAGCTTGATGGAGGCGATAGGAGACACCTCATTGTAGATCATAGGCGTCTTGATGTCCCCCATTACAGAACGAGATTGTGTGACAGATTGATACACGCCACAAAGAAGACTGAGGTGACGGAGAGATACACGTCACACAAGAAACAAAGAGAAATGTGTTACTGACGCATTCACAGCCTCCAGACGATTTTCCTAATCACACATGGAGGATGTGTGACTAGGATAATAACCGTAGAGAGACTAGTCCTCTGGTTCAGATTTTAGATCGTCGTCGGATCACCCGAAGATCCTCAAAGCGGCGGATTACGGCTGCACGCCGTGCGGCGGCTCAGCCGCAGTTGTTGCTGTCGGTGCCGCGGTGAGAAGATCCGGAGGGAGGAAGGAAGGGGAAGATCCGGCGGACAAGGAGGAGGAAGGAAGAGAGAGGGACTGCCGGTGGAGAGAGACGGCGGCCTAGAGCAGACCTAGCTCTGATACCATGTTAACGAGAGAGAAGGGAGACGAACAATGTTGACGGCTGCTAGGTGCAACTGTTGTGTGTGAGGGCAATAGCTGTCTCACTCCTTTTTATATATTAGGGTAAGATACAAGGTGGTACAAAGGAGAAAATCCAAGAAAAACAATAAAACAAGTGATATAATAAAAATAGAGACAAGAGGCAGATCGCCAGATTCCGCCGATGACCTTCTGTCGATACCATCGACAGGTCTGTCGATGGTATCGACAGAATGATGTTCTGTTGTTGTGATAGTCTCGATACCATCGACCACCTGTCGATGGTATCGAACGGGAAGCAGGTTGTTTCACAATAGGAATAGGGGCAGAAGATCCCACATCAAGTTCTTTTAGAAGAGATTGCACCCACAGAAGCTCGCATGCAGTATGAGCCATAACACAGTAATCAGTCTCAACACTAGATCTGGCAACAACATTTTGCTTTTTGCTCCGCCAGGTAACCAGATTTCCACCAACAAAAGTGCAATAACCAGAGGTAGATTTTATGTCTATCTTGCTTCCAGCATAATCAGAATCAGAATAGCCTAGGGTTGTACATCGATCCAAACCCGAACCGGACCAGCTTGGACCGGACCGGACCGAGACCCGGTTAACAAAAAAATATGGACTGAGGACCGGACCAATTAAAAACCGGTCCGATTCCGGACCGGATCGGAAAAAGCATGGACCAGACCAGGACCGAACCGAGACCGGACTAGATAACTTATATTCATATACTCTTGGCTATAAAATATAAAACAACTATAATATAGAACTTATAAAACACCATTTGAGTTTGGTAACAACTATAAATATTAGATTTAATTAACATGTATAAGAAGTTTTTTTTATATTATACTCTATATCCGCAATATCCTTTATAAATATTAGATTTAATTAACATGTCTAAGAAGTTTTTTTATATTATTCGCAAGGAACGAGGTGACCGATACTGACGCCGTTTCGACAGCTTGAAAATAGGTATTTACCGGTATACCGACGGAAATACCGACAGATGCAATCCTGGACGTTTCGACGCCAAAATGAACGAATTAATTCATGAAATTTTACAGGTGTAATCTCTACACCTAAATGCAACGTTTTATGCAATAAAATTTCATATTGGGTGTGTTAGGGGGGGAGGGTCCATCATGTGGGAGGTAAGAAATCTGACCTGTTTCGTTGGGATTTCGATGAAGGATTTCGATGACAAAATGTAGGAATTCAAATATGAAATTTTACTAGCACAATCCACAAACTTAAATACACACAATTATGCAATAATATACAATTTACAACATAAGAATAACATATTTACTTACCAACTCACATCAGCTGTATGTTGAGTGGTGCGCTGGTTGTCCATATTGTAATGAGTTGATATTATTGAGATATTCCTGCCATGACATATGCATCCTATAAATTTGGTTGTATGTAGTCACGTGCTCCTCATACACATCATCATTAACAAATTGTATCATCCCAATCTTTGGAAAATGCACTTCTAAATCTTTGAGATATTGTACCTTTCTTGGAGATGTAGGTGGAGGAGCTCGAGTAAGTGGACGTTGACTTGTTTGAGGATTTTGTTGAATAGCTACAGGCACAGCCATAGGAAGTATTGGGACTGGAGAAATAGGAAGACCTGAATGACCACCATTGCATGTTTGCCCACCATCCTCAAAGAATGCAAGGGAGTTGTACTGATAACTTCCATGTGTGCCTGAGACATTTGATGTATAGGTATATCCAACATTATGTTCTACTTCTGGTTGTGGTGGTGGTGGCTGATTTTGATATCCAGAGTACCCATACTGACAATGAGATGGGTAGGGTTTTGCATGTGTTTGCCCAAATAATATATCGCCAAAGCCTAATGTTGAATCATGTTGAGATTGAGAATCAGAAGCGGAAATACTCATGCTCCCAAATGAATCAACAATATCATAATAATAACCACTGTTGTAGCCGTGGGAGCCTCTTGTGGTAATGCACCACTATAGTCTTTGCCCGTTCGGGTTTTCCTCCTTTGAAAAGTTTTATCAGACATGAGATATTCTTTTTCAGCTGGAGGAGGCAATGCAGCCCTAGTAACATAAGGGCGATCATCATTATGAGGATCAACAGTAGGAGGATATTCCGGAGAGCGCTCACCGCGGCCTCCATCATTGCCACCATCATCATCAGACTTGGACTTTGACCTAGATGTACTTTTTGAAGAAGGAGAATCTGTGCTACCCAACTCTTCTTCCACTGCTCAATTGATTTCCATATCAATATTTTGATGCCCAAACTCAGGCTCAAGTCTTTCAGGTGGAGTTTGATTAACATTAATATCAGAATCTTCTTCAAATTGCTCTTCTATGTATGGATCTGGACGGCCATCTAGATTTTCAAGAATGAGACGACCTATCTCATTCATCCATTCCTCTAAAGGATCTTCTGAATCATCAGCTTCTTCTATGCCTCTATGCCTGGATGGGTTGAATGTGTATGCGGTGTCAATGGGATCATGGACGACAACAAAATCCACTTCCTTGTAGTTGGCATCTCATATTGCTCTAGCCCTCAACCGCAAACATATACCAGATCTCTCAGCCTGTTTGCCCCTAACCAGCTCCTTCTCTTTGAATGTATTAATTTGAAAGTGCTCCAATTTCTTTCACAACCTCCTACAGATGTTGTTTGAGAAAGAATGTGAACAACCACTTTTCTTAGATGGGGGGGCACCCGTTCCATTCCAAACCCACCACTCACAAGGATCACCTTGCTCACGGTCGGCAACTGCATTTGGATGACCAAAACAACCGCTGCCTTCACGAAATTGTCGCAACTACAAAATATTTAAGATGTCCAGACTTCAGAATCAAAGGATGAAACATCAAACAAGAATGAAGATGTTCATGACCTCGCGTAAATTATGTAATATATATAATTATACCCCATCCATCACTATGGTGCGCTCTTTTGTAGAGGCAAAGAATTTGTTAATTATATCTCGCACAGCAGACATTCGAATCACATCTAAGCCCAATTTTCACGAGTATTGGAACCTCGGATTCAGATAGTAAGCTATCACCAATTCCAAATAAGGAAATAAGATTTAGATTTTAGATTAGTTACTTATATAGTTAGAACATAAATCTGAATTTAGAAGAAATAAATTGTATACTTGCTTTATGCAGTGGATGCAAAAGCATATATGTCCAACGCTTGTCTACAATTGACAAGTATTGTGAATTTGACCTAGGAGCTGCTTGTTTAATACCTTCCACCATTACTTGCATTGCATCATACAAGTAAGACATTGTTGTGGCTTTGTCACCATTTACCAGCCTCAATACTTTGGCAATAGGTTCCATCATCCGCAACACCTTGGTAACCTTATCCCAGAATGCCCGCTTGACAATTAGTTCTTCAATCCTTCTGCCAACTGGGGTGTTGTGCTCCTTCATGGAGGTCCACTCCACACCATTGAAGAGCCTCCTAACTCCATCCCTTTTGGACTTTAATGAATTCAGGGCCAAGTAATTTGTTGCAAATCTAGTCACCCCTGGTGTAATCAGATCACCTCCACAGTACTCGGGTCGCCTCATTGCATTTAACAAGAAGGAATGATTGTAAATGAAATCTATGATCAACCTACCATCAGTTGTCACAATTTTGATGTACTCAATTGTGCCCATGTTCTTAAGAATCAGATCTATGTAGTGGGTAGCACATGGTGTCCAGTAGACTGAATATCTCTTCATTATACTTTCACCGGCCTTCTTGAAGTTAGAGCCATTATCATTCACTATCTGCAACGCATGCTCAACTCCTACCTCTTTGATGGATGTTTTCATTAGCTTCTTGATGTAACTATAATTCCTGACTTCACCAAAAGCATCAACAGAGTCTAGAAAAACAGTCGATCCCCAACAATGTGCAAGAAAGTTAATAATTTGCTTTCTATTTCCACTAGTTCACCCATCACACATGAGTGTGACACCGTATTCAGACCACAATTGTTTCTGGTTTGAAATCCATACATGTAGATCTTTCTTTTCTTTGGGAAGATACTTGTTCATCTATTAATATGCAGTGGGGGCTTTGATGCCCCTACCTGACTCCCCTATCACATCTACCATGTGTTGGAGAGAGGGTTCAGTTGCAACATGTGCAGGTATACCATGAGCAAAGAACTTACCCACTGCCTTGCCCACCTTCTCTTTCGCACCAGTAAACATTGCTTTTAGGGTTTTTTGCCTAGCATCAGGCTTCCTAACCCCTGGCTCATCAAAATGCTTCAATCTCGCACTAGCAAAACGGAAAAGTGTATCAATGGTGCCTTTCTTTCTTTTATGTTGAGCATGTTGATCTTCATCATCATCTAGGTCAACAATAGGAACACAGGCAGCCCCACTGCCTCCACCTGCACCAGATGGCCCATATCTCCTCATAAGTCGAGTTGCCTCCTCCCTATCCCACTCACTTTTGCGCGAGTCTCTGAGAGCATGGCTATACATATGACGTGCATAAGTAGTATCACACCCTAGAGGATATGCAATGTCATCTGATTCAGCAGAAGAACATGTGGCCCTAACATCAAAGAGTGTATCTGTGTAAGCCTTTTAAACCTGCTTCAACTTTTGTTGTTTTTGTTTCTTTGCACCCATCAGCTTCTTGAAGTTATCCCTAACACTTGGGGGGCACTTCTGGCACATTGCCATATTTTTGTCACCACCAGTGATGTGACGCTTGAATCTAGTAATTCCCCCACCACCAAGTGTTTCCTTACAGCAGTTGCAGACAATCTTTGCCATATTCCTAGACCCTGGTACATGCTTGCATTGACTCCATGCGAAATCCACATCCTTTGATGCAGCATGACCAGCCCCAACACCCTCAGCGTCACTTGAAGACGAAGACACCTTCTCAAAAGTCAAAAGTCAACACTGAAAAAGACAAAGACAAACAAGCAAAGCAAATGATATTAGTAACTTAGCATTTAATCAAAAAGTACTAGTAAGAAATGTACATTGCACAATACTAATATCAAATGTAATAAGCCATTAAGTGAACAAAATAAATTTCTTTTATACATTATACAATCACTAGTAACTTAGCATTTAATCAAAAATACTAGTAAGAAATGTACATTGCACAATACTAATATCAAATATAATAAGCCATTAAGTGAACAAAATAAATTTCTTTTATACATTATACAATCGAAAACAATGTTTTAAATGTAGAATACTTGCTTGTAATTATAGAATCAAACACAATATTTTGTTAAGATTTTTAAATTGAAAATAAAAATATTTTTAAAATAAATAAAGTCTGAAATTATTTTTAAAATTAAAAAAAATCATATTTACTTATTAAAAAGACAAGTGATATGTTCCAAATGCTAATTTCATCTTATACAACATTAAAACACATAATTAAACAGAAAAAACACATTTTTTATTTTCAATATTTTTAATAAATAAAAAAGAAATATTTAAATATTTTGAACAAGTGATATGTTTCCAAATGCTAATTTCATCTTATACAACATTAACACACAATTAAACAGAAAAATCAATTTTTTTATTTTCAGCATTTTTAATAAATAAAAAATACGAAATATTATATATTTTGAGTATATTTTTGTTTATATATCTTGATGTTAATCTTTGATAGAACTTCTACTAAACCTAAATTAAATACCTATTATTAATAGTATTAATTGTATTATTAATATTAATTAGTGAAATTACATGGTAATTTTAATTATTAGTGAGTTAATTAGGTAGATCTCCAGATAAATTAGTAGATCTATTTAATATAATCATAGATCTAGTGATAAATAGCATTAATCATAAGTTTTTTGGAGTAGATCTAGGATTTGGGGGTATTTGGTGAATTTTTTAGGTGAGAATAGAAAGAAATAGAGAGGGGAGAGGTTGGAAATGTGGGAAATGCAATAAATTAAGTATACATACCTTGATTAGGGCTGATTTGAGCTCCAATCTTAAAAATCGCCTAAAATCTCCAAGCTTTTCCTCTTTAGACAGCAGCAGCAGCACTTGGTTCGCAAATGACGGTGTTTCGGGCAGTATGCCGCCCGTGCCGCCCTGTACCAATGGGTAAGTGGTGCATTTTGCACCGGTACCCCCGATACTTGACGGTAAGCCCATCGAAATGCAGAAATTTGCGATCCTAACGGCAGAATCGTGCGTATCTGTACCGGTACCCATCGGAATCGGTATTTTGACCGGTATACCGCCGATACCGATGGTATCTCATTCCTTGATTATTCAGTCCAACCGGTCCAGACCGGTTTCTACCGGTTTTGGACCGGACTGAGGACTGGAATTACGAGAAATGAAGGACCGAGGACCGGACCGAAAGTCAAGTCGGCCCAAGACCGGACCAGGCGGAATAATCGGTCCGCTCCGCCGGTCTGAACCGAGAAATGTACAGCCCTAGAATAGCCTTCAAGAGAGCAATGACCATGTTTCCTATAAAATAGGCCTTTACCAGGTGATTTCTTCAGATATCTCAAGATATGACACAATGCTTCTGAATGACACTGTCTAGGCTTGTCAAGATACCTGCTAACAAGACCAACAGCAGTAGAGATATCAGCCCTAGTGACAGTCAAATAGATCAGTTTGCCAACCAGTCTTCTATATCCCTTACTGTTAGGATACAGAGGAGATTCATCATCATCCCAATTCACATTAGGATCTAGAGGTGTATCAGTAGGTCGAGCCCCGAGCATGCCAGTTTCCTATAGAAGATCAAGAACATACTTTCGTTGTGATAGAACAAGAGCATTAGCAGTCCGAGAAACTTCAATCCCCAGAAAATATCTCAGTTTACCCAGATCTTTGGTGACAAAATGTTTGCATAAGTAGGCTTTAGTAGCATTAATTTCAGAGAGATCACTACCAGATAAAATAATGTCGTCAACGTACACAATAAGAACCACAATACCAGTGGACGTCTTTTTAATAAAGACAAAATGATCAACATGAGATCTGAGAAAGCCATAAGTAGACAGAATCTTGCTCAATTTGTCGAACCAGGCACGCGGACTCTGTTTGAGTCCATAAATAGACTTTTTGAGGTGACAGACTTTATGTGACTCCCCCTGAGCAACAAACCCAGGTGGTTGCCCCATATAGACCTCCTCTTGGAGATCACCATAAAGAAAGACATTTTTCACGTCTAGTTGGATAAGGGGCCAATCCAGATTGATTGCCACATACAACACCTGCACAGAATTTAGCCTGGCAACAGGAGAAAAAGTTTCAAAATAATCAATACCATAAGTCTAAGTGTACCCTTTCGCCACGAGGCGGGCCTTCAGGCGTTCAACTGTACCATCAGGATGATACTTAACAGTATAAACCCAACGACATCCAACAGGTGTGCAATCAGAAAGAGGATCAACCAGATCCCAGGTACCCCTGTCAATGAGAGCAGCCATCTCCTCAGTCATGGCTTGTGTCTAGGCCTTACTATGTAAGGCGTCATGCACATTTTTGGGTACAAAAACGACAGATAGAGCAGCAACAAAATTACTAACATGAACACTCAAATGAGCAGTATAAACATAGTTAGCAATATTATGAGATGTACATGATCTAGTACCTTTCCTGAGAGCAATAGGTAAATCTAGATCAGAAGTCACCTCAGTAGGGGCAGGACCTTCTGAAGGAGAAGATTGGTTGTCAGGGGGGGTCTTGAGCAGGAGTAGGTTGTGGCGGCCGAGTTCTGCGTTGATAAACAATGAGAGGAGGAGACATAGTCTCATCAGGTTGCACAGCAAAGGTAGAATCACCAAAAATAGGCAGAGGTGCTGCAATCAAATCTAAGCTCAACATATTCCCCTTACTAGAGTAGTATGGAGTATCCTAAAAAAAACGACATCACTACTCGTGAACCACTTTTTATTAATAGGGCTATAGCAGCGGTATCTTTACTGAGTCCTTGAGTATCCCAGAAAAATACATTTTTCAGCTCGAGGAGACAACTTGTCTTGAGTAGGTCCAAGCAAGCGAACAAAACAAGTCGACCCAAAAATTCTCGGAGGAACAGAAAACAGAGGAAGATTGGGTTGTAGTACTTGTACGGGAATTTTATTCCCAATAACAGAGGAAGGCATACGATTTATCAGAAAACAGGCAGTAAGAACGGCTTTTAACCAAAAATGTTTGAGAACATTAGAATGCAGCATTATAGTTCTAGTAACTTCAAGTAAATGCCTATTTTCCTTTCAGCTACACCATTCTGTTGGGGTGTATAAGCACAAGACGTCTAATGAATTGTCCCCACAGAACGACAAATAACCTCAACATTTTTTTGAACGAATTCCAATGCATTATCAGTACGTAGGATTTCAATAGGCATAGAATACTGAGTTTTAATTTCAGCAAAGAAGAATTTAATAGTGGACAGAACTTGGGATCTATCTTTCAACAGAAATAACCAAGTAGCACGGGAGTAATCATCAATGAACAAAATAAAATATTTATTGCCAGATAAACTTAGAATTTGACAGGGATCCCATACATCAGCATGCACCAAATCAAAAGTATTTTTGCTACCAATCTGAGCTTTTTTGGGAAATACAGTTCTAGATTGTTTGCCTAACTGACATGCCTCGCACTGAAAGCTATGCGAGCCTACACCAGAAATAACATGTTTTAATTTCTCAGCTGACGGATGCCCAAGTCTGAAATGCCACTGTAATGCAGAAACAGAAGATGATAGAGTTGAAGCCAGAGTTGTAGTGTCAATCTGTTTCAACTGATCCAAGTAGTAGAGTCCATCAGGTCCTTCATGCCCCCCACGAATCTTCATCCTCGTGCAAGGTCCTGAAAAACACAAGTACCCGGTGCAAAGGTCAGACTGCAGTTAAGATTGCGGACAATTTTACTGACATATAGTAGGTTCAGTGGAAAATTTGGCACATATAAATGCAGAAGGGCTTGAGTAAAGATATCTCCAATCCCAGATACAGCAGATTTAAAACCATCAGCAAGCATAACAATAGATTTAGAACTAGGTTTAGACAGTTTATAAAAAAGAGAACGGTTGCCAAAGATATGAGAAGAGGCTCTAGAGTCAATCACCCATTTGGTATTACTGGCACTAGAAGGAGCACTCAAGAAGGCAGAATCACAACCAGAGTAAGTGGCCGCATGAGCTCCAGATTCAGCAGCAGATGAGGAAAAAGCACCAGTCCTCTCAAGCAGAAGACGTTCCACCTCGGAGCGGATGAACTCAGCAGTGGACGCAGTCGAGGGAGCGGCAGAAGGCGTCTAAGAAGCACCGTCAGACGCAGCATTGGCCCACGCAGGTGTGCTATGTTTCTTCCAACATTTGTCTACAGTATGGTTGTTGCGTCCACAAAAGTCACAGTACCGCTGAGCAGCGACACCTCCAGAAGTATCAACAGATGAGCCACGACCAAGGGAGTCACGACCACGTCCTCGTCCAGGAGTAGTAGAACGATTGTCCGGAGGACGACCACGACCCCTACCACGACCAAGGCCAGACATAGCAGCAAGAGCAGTAGGGTCAGCTGTGTCAGAAGGCAGATCTGACGAGGAAGCCGGCAGACGTTGGAGACGTTGAAAGGCACTCTCTAATGTAGGTAAAGGATCACTGGCGAGAATCTGGTCAACCACCCAGCATATGAGTCACGAAGGTCGCAGAGGAACTCGACAACCTGGAGTTCTTGTCGTTGTCGTTGCATTGTGGCTAAGTTAGTAGATAAGGGATGAAGATTCTCAAGCTCAGCCCAGACACCTTAAAGGTTGAAAAGTAGTCAGCAATATCAAGTCCAGCGAAGTGCAGACGGGACAGTTGTTTGTTCAGATCAAACACCTTCTTCGGATTTTTTCTATGAGAGTAGGTGTTGGTCAGTTGGTCCCACATCTCCTTGGCATTCGGGAGACGAAGCAGAGTGACGTTGATGCGAGTTTTGCTGCTGCTCAGAATCCATGTCATTACAGTCGAGTCATCCTTGACCCAGTCATCATAGATCTTTTTTCTCCTTGGACTCGACAGTAGTAGGCGGAGCAGGAGGCGGAGCCTCAATCAGATGGGAATGCTTGCCTTGTGACTTCGCAAAGATCTCCATGGAGCAGATCCAATGTTGGTAGTTGCGCCCTGTTAATATATCTTCACCTTGTACTTATTTCATATTTTATATTACTGCTGTACCTACATGTAAATTTCACTTTACTATAAATAGAGAAGAGAACCCTATTGGGTTGCTCACGTTGCATACGTGCAACAACACCACAGCCGCCTCTCCTTTTACATGGTATCAAGAGCAGGTTAGGCTTCCGCAGCCGCCGGCCCTCCCACCCAGCGCCGCCTCCCTCCTCCCCTCCTCTCTCTCCCTCCCGCCGCCCCTCTCCTTCAGCCGCCGGGCGCCGGCCACCTCTCCCGCCGCCGGCCGCCGCCGCAGCCAGCAGCAGCGGCTGCTGCTCTTGCCGCCGGCGTGCGGCAGGGGCGCGGGCCTTCCGTGCGGCGCCGCTGATCCTCGGTGGCTCGTCTCATGCTACCGTAGATCCCGTCGCACCGCTCTACAGGCTCCGTCTACGTCTCCGGGCTCTTTTTCAGCCTTTTTCGGTTTCTTTTTCGGGCGCCGATCTTGCTGCTCGGGGATCTCCGGTTGATACAACGGCCTTCTAAAGTCCTACCCGGGGGTCTCGTCTCTTCCAGTGTGGCTTCCTAATCACATCTCCTTCATGTGTGATTAGGAACCTCTCGATTGAAGGCTGTCGATGCGTCAGTAACGCATCCTCTTTCCAGTTTCTGACGTGACGTGTATCTCTCCGTCACGGGACGTGTACCTATCCGTCCACTCAGCCTTCTGCGTGACGTGTATCACTCCGTCACCCCTATCCCTGTTACATCATGGAGAACAAGACCTATTATGAGGTCTCGCCTATCCCTATCAAGCTCAATGGGAAGAACTTTCTGCTTTGGATGAATGCGGTTCATACGGTCTTGGAATCGAGGGACCGCGCCAAGTTTGTTGATTCTGCGCCTCTCACGAGCACTGACAAAGACTATGCCGAGTGGAAACGTCTTGACAGCCTTGTGAAGACTTGGCTATGGGGTAGCATGGAACCGTCTATTGCTTCGAGGTTCATGTTCTACTCCACTGCTAAGGAGATTTGGGATGCTGTTAAGCAGCACTATGCTCAGGAGAAAAATGCTCTTCGCCAGTTTATGATCTATGATCGTCTGTTTGCAGAGAAACAGGGTGATCGATCCCTTGAGGAGTATTTTGGTGTGATTCAGTCTATTTCCCAGGAGTTGAGCTACTATCATCCCGTGAAGGTTGCTGAGCAGATTAAAGACAGAGATGATCTTGTCACTGCCAAATTCCTCTCCGGCCTTAGCTCCTCTTTTGGTTCAGCACGCAGTGTGATTCTTGCTTCTGACAGATTACCGAGCCTTGCGGAGGCCTTCTCTAGGATTCAACAGTCCACCTTTGAATCTGTTGATCCTTCTCCGGTTGTTCCTTCTGGAGATTCTCATGCCTCCATTGCTGCAGCAGTTCGCGGAGGACGACCTGCATCTACTACAGCTGACAGACCTGGCTTTGGCAGAGGACGTGGGTCTCGTCCTCGATGTACTTTCTGTGAAAGACCGGGGCACACTGTTGACAAATGCTGGAAGAAACATGGGCGACCTGCCGCCCCACCTGTTGGAGCTGCCAACTGTGCTACTTCTGACTCTACACCTGCGAGCTCGACTTCCTCTGGCATTACACTTACTCAGGAGGAGTATGACCGGTTTATTCAGGCTACTCAACATTGGAGTGTGGGCGCCTCATCTGCTTCTTCAGCGCATCTTGCCTCTACCGCGGGTAATCAGGCTACATCCTTTATGGCTTCTGGATCCGCAACTCCCTGGGTGGTTGACTCTGGTGCCTCCCAGCACATGACTGGTATGAGGCGACTGCTCCGCACTTTTGACTCATATATTCCTCACCCATCTGTTACCTTGGCAGATGGTTCTGTGAGGAAGGTGGTGGCTAGTGGTTCTGTGTCCCTTACTCCAGATATTGATTTGCAATCTGTTCATTTTGTGCCTGAATTTCCTTTCAATTTACTTTCTGTTGCCAAGTTGATTGACACTATGAACTGCACAGTAACATTTGGGCCTTCTTGCTTTGTCTTACAGGATCTCAAGAGTTTGAAGATGATTGGTGGGGGGCCTAGGAAAGGTGATCTCTACCTCTTTCCTGGTGATTATCTACCTCGTCCTCCACCTCCTGCTCCAGTTTCCTCCGCCATGCTGAGTGGTTCCCCCTTGCTATGGCATTGCAGATATGGCCATCCATCCTTAGACAGCTTGAAGAAATTGGAACCCGATCTTGCTCATGTGTCTTCTTTAGAGTGTCAGTCCTGTCAGTTGGGCAAACATCATCGGTTGTCCTATCCTGTCCGTGTCAATAATCGGGCTTCTAGCCCGTTTGAGTTGGTTCACAGTGATGTATGGGGTCCTGTTAAAAACCAAAGTTATAATGGTTTTAGTTATTTCATTTCTTTTGTTGATGATTACTCTCGCATGACATGGATTTATCTGTTGAAAAGTCGGGAGTCTGTGCTTTCCATTATCAAACATTTTCATAAACAAATTCAAGTTCAATTTAACTGCAATATCAAAATTTTTCAATCTGATAATGCTCTTGAGTATGTTCAGAAAGCAATGCATGAGTTTTGCAGTTTGGTTGGTATGATTCATCACACTTCTTGTCCTCATACTCCTATGCAGAATGGTGTTGCTGAACGTAAAAATCGCCATCTTTTGGATATCACTAGGTCCATCATGTTTGCATCCAATGTGCCTAAACGTTTCTGGTCTGAGGCTCTTCTCACTGCCTGTTTTTTTATTAATAGGCAGCCCTCTTCTGTTTTGAATGGGCGCACTCCTTTTTCTGTTTTACGCCCTATGGACACACCGTTTCATGTTCCGCTTCGGGTTTTTGGTTGTACATCCTTTGTTCATAATTTTGATCCCAAACAAGACAAACTCTCTCCTCGGTCCTTGAAAACCTTGTTTCTTGGTTACTCTGGTACGAGTAAAGGTTACAAGTGTTATTGCCCCAGTTTGCGTCGTATGTTTGTCTCTAAGGATGTCACCTTTCATGAAACCAGCCCGTATTTTGCACATGCTATGAGCAAGGGGGAGCAATTGAGTGAGGGAGTGCCACCCGCAATTCCAAGTGAGGGAGTGCCACCTATCATTGTTGAAGACATATCGCCTGATCCACCTACCATTCAACCCTATAACCAAGTTTATCATAGGCGAGGTAGATCGGATCCAGATGAGGTAGCGGCACAAGTCCATGAGCCTCCTTCCCCATCTTCTACTCAAGAGATTCCTGCAGCGGCTTCTGATCTTGATCTTCCTATTGCTGTCCGGAAAGGTATACGATCATGTACTATTCGCCATCCCATATCCAATGTATGTTGTTTGTCGCACTTATCTACACAGGCTCGTGCATTTGCTGTTGGGATGGATTCTGTTCAAATACCAAGGAACCACTTAGAGGCTATGAAGGACAGTGGCTGGATGCAGGCCATGCAGGTTGAAATTTCTGCTCTGGTTGATAATGACACATGGGATCTGGTTTCCTTACCTGCGGGCAAGAAAGTTGTGGGCTGCAGATGGGTCTTCACAGTCAAACACAATCCTGATGGTTCGATTGAGCGGTTGAAGGCCAGATTGGTAGCCAAGGGCTACACACAGACATATGGAGTGGACTTCTTTGAGACTTTTTCTCCGGTTGCTCGTCTCAATTCTGTACGGATCCTTATCTCTCTGGCTACTACTTTTGATTGGCCTCTTTTCCAGCTGGATGTCAAGAACGCCTTTCTTCACGGGGTTCTTCAGGAAGAGGTGTATATGGAGCAACCACCAGGTTTTGTTGCTCAGGGGGAGTGTCAGCAGGTTTGCAAATTGAAGAAGGCTATCTATGGTTTAAAACAATCTCCTCGGGCTTGGTTTGACAGGTTCAGTGCTGTTGTCTTACAGATGGGCTTCTCTCGTTCTATGACTGATCACTCTCTATTTTATTCAAATTCTTCTGGTGGGTCCATAATTATTGCTGTCTATGTTGATGATATTGTGATTACTGGCAGTGATTCTACAGGCATATCACGTGTGAAAGAAGGACTACAACATCATTTTCACACAAAGGACCTTGGGAAACTGAGATATTTTCTAGGGATTGAGGTGCTTAGATCCCATGCAGGTATCAATCTCTCCCAGAGAAAGTATGTGCTTGACTTACTACAGGAAACGGGTATGACTGATTCTAAGCCTGTATCCACTCCTATGGATTATCACATCAAGGAGGTGGAAGATGATATTGCATATTCAGATCCAGGTCACTACAGGAGAATAGTTGGGAAGCTGATTTACCTAACTGTCACAAGACCTGATATTTCTTTTGCTGTTGGAGTAGTAAGTCAACACATGTGTACACCACGACAGTCACATTGGACAGCTGTATGCAGGATTCTGAGATATCTGAAAAGTGCTCCTGGAAAGGGGATCACTTATTATAAACCCAAGAGTCCTCTATCTTCCTTGACTCTTACAGGTTATGCAGATGCAGATTGGGCTGGTAATCAAGTTGATAGACGATCTACATCTGGCTACTGCACCTTTCTTGGTGATCATCTGATTACTTGGAAGAGCAAGAAACAACAAGTGGTGGCACGATCTAGTACTGAGGCTGAGTATCGTGCTATGGCACATGCATGTTGTGAATTACAATGGGTCAAATCTGTCTTATCTGAGTTGAAGATTTTGATTCAAACTCCCATGATTCTCAAGTGTGACAATCAATCTGCTATACATATTGCCAGGAATCCTGTTTTTCATGAGCGCACAAAGCATATAGAGGTTGACTGTCATTTCATCAGAGATCAGATAAAGAATGGCAATGTGGTGACGCCATATGTTAAGTCTGAAGATCAACTTGCTGATATCTTGACAAAGCCATTAGGTCCAGCAGTGTTCCAGAATTTATGCGGCAAGCTGGGCATCCACAATGTGTACACTCCAGCTTGAGGGGGAGTGTTAATATATCTTCACCTTGTACTTATTTCATATTTTATATTACTGCTGTACCTACATGTAAATTTCACTTTACTATAAATAGAGAAGAGAACCCTATTGGGTTGCTCACGTTGCATACGTGCAACAACACCACAGCCGCCTCTCCTTTTACACGCCCGTCTAGCTTCACAGTAGTCACCTGACGACGAAAGTCCTCATCGGAGGAAGTCACGAGGGAGACCGAGTCCACAAACAGCAGAGAACAGTAACATGAGTTAGAACTGCCTAGATCCTTCGGCTAGGCGGCAGCAGGCAGATAGAACAACTGGAAGGACCAGCTTACATGTAGACTACGCTGAAGTGCAGCAGAGAACCCGGCGGCTCAAGGGCCGACGCGGGCAGATAGAAGGGGTAGGTCTCTGAAGACCTTCAACACGAACAGTCGGAGGCGAACAACAAACGTGCAGGCTGCACTAGTAGGCCAGCCCCTCACACGGAGGAGCTCCGGCGTGGCAGTAGGGGCACACGGCCACCCGACGGCGGGATAGCGGTCTAGCGGCTGCAACACGAGCAGCAGTTGCGGCGCGCACGAGCGCGGGGAGAGAGAGGGGGGCTACGGGGAAGGTGGAGGCTAAAGAACCTGCTCTGGTACCATCTTGAATAGACTGTAAGGGTTAGGGTGCACAATGTGTGTACCCCGTATATTTATAAAGAGAACAATTACATAGAGGTCCTTGTAGAATAGGAAAATAACGAGAGAATATAAAGCGCTTAAATAAAACACTAATTAATAAGTTTTATGTAAATTCTTTGTATCTTGACCAGATTTATTAGCAACAGTAAGGTTGATTGTAGTATTTATATCAACAGAATCAATAGGTAATTGATTCATGTGTTCCTCTTGAATAGAGATACATGTCATCAACTGAACTAAAGTCAAACTTCTCGTTTGCTGCTTGATATCCAAGTCGATAGCCTCCCAAGACTTGGAAAGAAATCATAATTAACACGACAATGAGCTTCTTCCTCAAGAAGTTATGTCCACTTTATGAAGTTCATGGCACCAAAAAGAATTTGTTTATTCAGCAGCAGCTTCCCTTCCACCATAAGATACTTGTGGAATTTGGACATGAGAAAATATCCTACATCTTGATCTTTATTATAACATATCTTGTCTACCTCTATATTTTCTTCACATATATTGTAGGATTGAACTAGACATGTAAAACATGACATTGGATAATGCCAAGAGGATGTGCATCCTCAACACAACCAGTCCTTCAAATATGCAATTTTATATTCTTTGTGTCAATATCATGTGGGACAACCATGGTAAGCCGTATTTTCATTCGGCTTTACCAACTTTTAAATGGATACCATAAAAAATTTAGGCATCGCAACCGTGTCAACCTTAGAGCACATGGATCCCTATGTCAATATGTTAATTATGACAAGATATGATTTCTAGATTGTTATAAATAACAGTTATATAAGCAATAAGCAAGATATTGCAATTATGATGACCATGTATAGTTCAGTCAAATAAATATATCCAAAGGAAATAATAAGATACAACATAGTAGGAGAATAGAAATGAAATAAGTTAGATTAGATTATTTGACCAATTTGTCATGATGGACTATACTTAAAGAAATCACTACTCTGCCACGAGTAATCAAACATGTTATTCTCCCGGAAGATCTAATCCACAAACATAGTATGAACCTGTAAATGTTGCCTTCTCCCAAGCGAAGCAACCTTTGAGTAACATCATCATAGCAGACCCACGTCGCTAGGTTCCGTTGACCCAACATACAGACTAAATAGCAGGCGTTAAGAATAGTCATGGCTTGAATAAGATTTGGCGTTTCCGCAAGCAACTACATAAGGCTAAGGGAAAGGTGGAAGCATAAGGAAACGGCTACAACAGCTTAGGGTCAACAAGTGCAAGCAACGTGATTAACCTAAGTGCTGAAGAGGTTGTATTTATAACACGTTGGAAGAGCACTCGTTTCACGTAAACACCACTAAGATAATCACAATCGCACAACCACTCTTGTACACATAATATAATTCCAAGAATCACCATCCCACTCAATTTATGATGACAAAACCAATTAGAATGAATGTAACAATCCTAATAGACATAGGATTCGTTTTCCTTTTGTGAAAAAAGAAACAAAAGATGGAAGGTGATTCCCACGACCCACAATCCTCGAGCCCGATCTTGGCCCAGCATGGTGGCACACGCATCTAGTCTCCATACCTACCTCAATTTCTTTTGAATAAGTGTTCGCATACAACTGATGATAAACAACTCACAGGTCCCATGATCGATCCGCCTAGGTTGCGGGATGAATGAACCACCAATTTTTCCAAAAAAATAATAGGGTAACAATTCATCAAATATGTTGATAAATATACACGTTCCATACCTTTGGTGTTCTTCAATGCTATATGGGAGTGAATGTTGGGTAGTGAAGAAACAAGGCCTCAATAAGATGAATGTGACCGAATTGTGTATGCTGAGATGGATGTGTGGGAAGACAAGAAAAGATGGTTGAGGAATGACTATATCATGAACAAAGTGGGGGCGGTGAGCATTGAGGACAAGTTGTGTGAGGGTTGTCTATGATGGTATGACCATGTGCAACGCAGACCCGAAAATACACATATTTAAAGCAAGGCTATTGAGTCAAGCACAATTAAAAGAAGCAGAGGTAGACCTAAATTAACTTGGGAAGAGCTTTTAAAGAAGAATTTTGAATTTTTACATCTTGATCAGAGCATGAACCATAACAGAGCTGATTAGAAAAGAAGGATCCATATAGTCGACCCCAACATGGTTAGGATTGAGGCTTAAATGATGATGATGAAGAAGTGTTCACATACACTTCCATTTATAAGGATGTACACCAACTTGGTGGTGACAATGTGAGACTAAGTACTACCATGCACAAAAGACAAAAACTACTTCTCTCCTATTGACATGTACTAGCTACACTTACTTTGGGTTTAACTTACGGTATCTTGCAAAGTGCAAAGTGATGTAGGACTGCACATCTAGAGCCTGGCTAGGGTTTGGCACCTCTTCATATGAATATGTCATGAGTTATCTTTATTTATGTTTGTCTTCTAATTTTTTGTTGTGTCTTTTTTCATTTAGGGTTTATTATGCAATTATTTAAGTTTTAGGACCTAAACGTAGTATTAGGAACTTACTTGTAAATTCTTAATATTAGTTGGGTCTTAAATAGAAATAAGCCAATTAGGGCTTCCCTTGAGTTATCTATAAATACATATGCACAGAGGTATTGTCTGGTGGAGTTGAATGATATGAATTAGTTTTGTTTTGCAACGTGATTTGCATTACAAATCTAATACATAATTGTTCGAAACCCTAGCAGTCTTGTCTTGGAGGTAACATTCAAACCTCTCCTACCCTAGGGAGTCTCTCTCCCTCTCCTTCAAGTCTTATTTCCCTTCTATTGTCAAACTATTACAACACATTATTTGGCAGAATCGACAAAATGACACATGCCCTTGCATGAGGGTATATCTCCCTTATCAGCCTTCCGTCTCCGGTCTTTTAGTCTCTAGCAATATTGTATGGACAGAAAACTAATGGATCGATTCATGTCCTATCTAAACCCCTTAGTTGAATATAATATCATTCTTCAACCTGACGGTAAGAGATTGAAAATTGAGCTAGTACTTTTCCTTCTGAAAAGATTCAAGCCGATGGTTCTAGTGGTTGTAGATATACGACCTAGATCAAATATAGCATGACTGATCTGAACCATCTTCCATAAACACAAATGTACAATATCCGAGAATATTACCAACATGATATCTATAGATACATGTGTTTCGTTCCCATTCTATGAACTGCTCAAGAGAGAGGCATATGTGCATTTCTTATCCAAGATAGAAATCTCTTCTTTTACATATATTACTTATGTACATTTGTAGAAAATATTTGTCACCAAAATGGCAAGTTTGCTAAACAGACAGACATCTTGTTTACTCGATTATATTATACAAGTACAAAAGCTTATGGGCGTTGATGTTCATGCATGAGATGGTGCAGGAACAAAAAATATGAGATGTATTCATGCTACTAAGGAGATTAACAAAGTGATGTTGGACAAGTCCTACTACTCTTGGGTCCAAATTCCTGAGGATTCTTTTCTAATTAGGGTTTTATTAGTTCTTTTATTAATGTATTGTTTTATAGTATTTATTATGCAATTTTTTCATAATAGGAGCTATATATAATATTTGAGGACTTATATAAAAGTTCTCAATTAATTATTTTTGCTTCTTAATTAATTAGGGTCATGAGTGAAAATATGCCAATTAGGACTTCCCGCGTCTATATATACCTAATGCTAGGTTACTATCCAAGAAGTGATTTAGATAAATAAATTGAGTTTTTGCAATGTGTTTGCATCAATCAATATCAAAACCCAAAGAGTAAACCCTAGGTCTAGGTCTAAGATACCCCACCCTCTTCATCATTGGCCTCCTAAACCCTAGGTCTAGGATCGATAGCCACCATCCATTGGATCTAAACCCTAAGATGGATCCAATCATATCAACAAAAAATTAAGTTAGTGTTCACATGAACAATATGTCGTCGTACTATTCATCTCCTTCTAGGGGATATTCCTTTCCAGGTTTTTTTCACCGGGAAATTTTGTTCCCATCCACCACACATCCATTTCCCCTCTTTTCTCCAAGATTCCAACAAAAAATGAAAAAGGCGTAACGTACAATGTGAACGGTGTGACATGGACTGTTCATAGTAAACAATACACGTCGGTATTGTTTGCGGTGAATAGTGTGTCGCAAGTACTATTCACATGAATAGTACACCACAAGTACTGTTTCAAAGTGCCTTAGAAACTATTTTTTAGTAATGTCCTTCTCCCTTGAGCATCAACCACAATTCCGAAGCCTTCAACAACATTCCGTGATTTTCAAATTTCGATCATAATGAAATTTGTGGCCACCTGCAAACCTAGATTTCAAATTCCAAATTGCAGTCAAACTTCACTAACTTACACCACAATGTTCTATAAACAATTACGCCATGATGACTAAGCTTGACGCTCGTTTCGTGGCCTAGGACACGGAGATTTCAGAAATCAAAGGTATGGTCACCACAATGTTGTAGCATTTTCTGCAACTTGGCGACTAACATCCAGAGTCAGCATGGCAATTGACGATGAATCCTTCATGGGTCATCCCATGCCTTAGTTACATTGAAGTTGAGCATTGATACACTCAATGCCCAAAATGTTTTACAAAAGACAATAAAGATTCAAAAGATGATGATAACGCCAACCACATAGATGCAACTCCAACTTCTACACCATTAAAAGCAGTGCCACCGACGTTCCATGATCATTCTCCTTACTGCCCATGGACGCAACTTCCAACTTAAAGATGTTGGTTGATTTGATCATATGCAAGGGAAGCTTAATGATCAACCTACCTATTTTCTTCATATTAGGACATGGCATTAACTTACATCATCAACTTTTGGTTTAGATCTCAAGAGGAGATCTTTTTCGATGGAAGCAGATGATGCAGGAAAAGTCCTGCTCTTGGTTCCAAATGCTTGAGGGTGCTTCGGATTAGGGTTTTATTAGTTCTTTTATTGAGTTATTGTGTTTTAGGATTTATTTTGCAAATGTTTCAGTATAAGAAAACTATATGTAATACCAAGTTTGGGACTCAAATAAGTAAAATAAGTTTTTGCAACATGGTTTTCATCATAGAGACATTTACAATAACCAATAGAAAGGTCATGTGTAACTCATGCAAGACGTACATGGGGTCTACTTTCAATCAAGAGTATGCCACATGACGTATTCCAATGAATTTAAAGAATATTTGTGCATATTAAGCCAAAAAAACATCCTATGGTGGAAAATGGAGACCCCTACATTTGTCTATCCAGCACATTATTTTTCAATATTCTATTTGTAGTTGCAAGATCCACCACTAATAAATTGTGACATTTTTCTTTGTGCTTTAGAAGTTTGACCTAAGTTTTTGAATATTATTATCTTCTAATTTGTTTTCCCATGCTAATAAGCAACAATAAGGTATATCATTATATTTAACAGTGGGAATAGCACCCAACTCGTCCAAAAGAAACTAAGCTTTTATTTTATTCTATCCTTTAGAAAAGAAACTAAGTATAGATAAAATGGGAATTGCTTATTTGATGATTTAACCAATGTACAATACAGTCTCTTATATAACAGAAGGTATTAGAGACTAAAGCAGAGATGAGCAGACTAAACTACTGAAGTAAAAACATAAGTGAGGCACATGCTATGCACATGACACTCAACAAAACACAACATATCTCTATACTCCCCCTCAAGCTGGAGCGTTGATGTCGAACATGCCCAGCTTGTCTACTAGAGTCTGAAAACGAGCTTTAGGAAGTATCTTGGTGAAGATGTCTGCAACTTGCTTTTCAGTGTTGAGATATGGAGTGCAAATCCGGCCAGAAAGGATTGTTTCTCGAACGAAGTGACAGTCGACCTCAATATGTTTTGTCCGCTCATGAAAAGTGGGGTTGCTCGCAATAAAAATGGAGGCCTTGTTATCACAAAACATCGGTATAGGGTTGGAATAGGATATATCAAACTCCTGGAGGAGACTCTGGACCCACAGAAGTTCACATACAGTATGAGCCATAGCTCGGTATTCTGCCTCTGCACTGGATCTGGCTACAACAGTCTGCTTTTTGCTTCGCCAGGTAACAAGATTTCGGCCCACAAATGTACAATATCCTAATGTTGACTTACGATCAAAACGACTTCCTGCATAGTCATAGTCTGAGAAACCAGATAGGTTGCAGTGGCCATGCTTTTTATACAACAAGCCTTTTCTTGGAGAGCTTTTGAGATACCGCAGAATGTGACATATAGCATCCCAAAGACACTGTTGGGGTTTATCAAGATACCTACTGATGAATCCTACGACAGCAGTGAGGTCAGCTCTTGTGACCATCAAAGAAATAAGCTTGCCTATCATCCTTCTGAACTGGTGATGATCAGCATAGGGAGGAGAATTTTCATCTTCCCAATCCATATTTGGGTCAAGGGGAGTGGTGGCTGGTTTGCAGCCCAGCATACCAGTTTCCTGCAAGAGATCAAGTACATATTTTCTTTGAGAGAGACACAGCCCTGCAGATGATCTGGAAACCTCAATGCCTAAGAAATATTTTAGCTTTCTGAGATCTTTAGTGACAAAATGTTTTTCTAAGTAGGTTTTAGTTGCATGTATACCCACGGTATCACTGCCAGATAAAATAATATCGTCAACATAAACAATAAGAATGACAAGTCCAGCCACTGTTTTGCAGATAAAGACTGAATGATCAGAGTGAGAGCGACTGGAGCCAAAGGTGACTAAGATCTGACTAAGCTTGTCAAACCAAGCACGTGGGCTCTGTTTGAGACCGTAGATGGCCTTTTTCAGTTTGCAGACTTTTAAGGCAGACTCCCCATGAACAACAAAACCGGGTGGTTGCTCCATGTAAACTTCCTCCTGTAGATCTCCATAAAGAAATGCATTTTTAACATCTAACTGAAAGAGGGACCAATCTTTGTTAACAACAACAAAAATCAAAATTCGAACAACAGGAGAGAAGGTCTCAAAGTAGTCAACACCATATGTTTGTGTGTACCCTTTTGCCACAAGCCTAGCTTTCAGGCGTTCAATTGTTCCATCAGGTTGATATTTAATGGTGAAGACCCAGCGGCAGCCAACGGTAGGGCATAAAGGAGGGCGATCTACAAGTTCCCATGTCTTGCGATCACATAGCGCTTGCATTTCCTAATCTATTGCATGTTTCCATGTAGGAATAACTAGAGCTTCTGCAGCAGTCTTAGGAATAGTGACAGCAGAAATAGCCAAAGTGAAGATGCAAAATTGTTATGCAGATTAGCAGAAGAGCAGTAATGATTGATAGGATGTTTAGTGCAGGAGCGAACACCTTTGCGTAGACTGATAGGAAGGTGCGAGTCAGAAGTTACCTCAGTGTTTGTTTGATCATCCGTAGACGGAGGAATTGGTTGTGGAGGGGTCATGGAAGGAGCGCTTGTCTTTGGCCGGCGTTTGTACACTTGCAAAAGGCGACCTTCAGGCTGGTTGGAAGAAGGCAATTCCTCAACAACATCTGGTAGAGGCGTGGGTGCCAACATATCACTGGGGAGCGTTGCCCCATCATCAGAAAAATAGGGCATATGCTCAAAGAAGATCACATCCGCATTGACAAACCAGTGCTTGAGAACCGGGTCAAAGCAGCGATAACCTTTCTGGTTTCTAGAATATCCCAAAAAAAGGCATTTAGTGAAGGGAGGATCAAGCTTTGTCATCCCTGGGCGAAAATTTTTGACAAAATAGGTACACCCAAAGATGCGAGGAGCAACAGAGAATAGAGGTGCATCAGGAAACAGAATGGTGTAAGGAATACGAATCTGTAAAACAGAGGATGGCATATGGTTTATAATATAGCATGCCGTAGAAACTGTCCCAGGCCAAAAATAGTGAGGAACTTTATAACGAAGAAGAAGAGTACGAGCAACCTCCAATAAGTGACGATTTTTCCGTTCAGCAACACCGTTCTGTTGTGGGGTATAAGGACAAGTGGTTTGATGGATGGTGCCACGAACAAAACAAAAAGATGTGACAGACTTCTACATAAATTCTAGGGCATTATCGATACCAAAAATCTTAATGGGTTTATTGAACTGGGTCTAAATTTCAGAAAAGAAGATTTTGATATTGTCCAAAACAGTGCTACGATCTTTGAGTAAAAAAAGCCAGGTGGCACGGGAATAATCATCAATAAAGGTCAGAAAATATTTAACACCTGAGTGACTAGGAATAGAACACGGACCCCAAATGTCCGCACGAACAATATCAAAAAGTGCCTTAGAACCAATTTCTTTTTAGCAGGAAATATAGACCGCATTTGTTTTCCCAAAACACAAGATGCACAAGAAAAATGTTTTTTCTGGTAATACAGGAAATAAATGCTTCAACTTTGTTGCGGATGGATGATCAAGCCGGAAGGGTCACTGAAGTCCTGTAACTGATGTAGATAAAAAACAAATGTTGCAGGTGGTCCATCCAAATAGTAGAGTCCATCTGCTCCTTCATGGCCCGAACCAATCCTCGTCTTCGTGTGGAGACCCTTCAAAACACAATCAGAGGGATCAAATTTAATAGAGCATTGAAGTTGTTTTACAGTTTTACTGACAGATACTAAATTAACAGGAAGTTGTGGTATGTATAAAACATATTAAAGATGCAGCTTGCGAGACAGAGGAATAGTGTCAATGCCATGAATAGGAGTCTTAGAGCCATTCGCAACAGTGACAGATTGAATATTAGAGGTTTTAGTCAGAGCAGAAAATGATTGGATGTCGCCAGCCATGGACAGACGCACCAGAATCAAACACCATTTATTGTTACCAGTAGAAGGAGAGGCAAGCATGGCGGAGGAACCCGCAGCATATGTCGACGGTAGATGAGTCATGAGCTCCTGGAAAAACTTCTCGAACTCCGAACGAAGCCATTTAGTAGACGGTGGAGCAGATTGTTGATCGGATGCAGTATCGGTGGAGATCTTTGTAGATGCTTGGTTAACCCAGGCTGGTTTACCATGCTTGATCCAGCACATATCTTCGTTGTGATTATCACGACCACACCAGTTGCAGTAACGAGGCCCAGTAGCTTGGCCTCAACAAGGAGCAGGAGAGGAGTCGCGCCAACTAGGAGGAGGTAGACATCCGCCACGGCCACGGTCTCGACCACGACCACGTCCAGAGTCAGTAGTGCGAACAACTAGAGCAGGATGCTCAATAACAGGATTGGAGGCTACCGACGGAAGTCGTTGAACGCGCTTAAGAACATCGTAAAGAGTAGGTAGGGGGTCGCTAGATAGGATCTGATCGACCACGCCAGAGAAAGATGCAGGTAGGGCAGCCAGAAACTGGACAAGTTGTAGTTCATTGTGCTGCTTCTGGGCTTCTTTGATGTCGGCTGTCAAGGGATGGTAGATTTTGTACTCATTCCAAAGAGCAGAGCACTGGTTGTAGAAGTCCTTGATATAAGTGTCAGAAGAAAACTCCTTGGCCAGGTTTTTAAAAATTTCAAAAACACGTTTAGGATTTTGTTGATGGGAATAGACATGGGAGAGTTGGTCCCACATTGCCTTAGCATCATGAAGGCATAAGGACTGATTGATCCGCGGCTCGGTGCTATTAAGAAGCCATGACATAACACAAGAGTCGTCTTTGGACCATTGTGCATAAAGTTTGCTTGGTTTTTTCATCAGCAATAGCAACAGGGGCAGCAGGAGAATTACTAGTAAGATGTGAGTACCGGCCTTGGGCCTTGACATATAGGACGAAGGACGCCGACAACAGATGGTAATTAGAGCCATCGAGCTTGACGGTGGTAACACACACAGAACGAGGAGGCTCAACCGACGCCATGATGAGCAGAGGCAGGGCAGCAGCGAATAGGCGGCGCAATAGCAACAGGCAGTGGATAAAGAACCCGCTATGGGGTAGTAGCAGCAGAGATCTGATGCATCAGATCATAAGAGACCCGTGTTGAGAAGATAGATTGATAAAGGAACCTACGCCATCATGAGGAAGATCAATATTCCGTCATGAGGCGCAGGCAGAAAAAACCAGAGAAATAGGAGACTCTCAACGTGTGATGGCTATGGCTGTCCGGAAGGTTGCACGTAAGAAAAAGAGTGGGAGGAAGCAAGAGAGGAGGTCAGCATGAGCAGATGGGCGGCAGCGGGCTGAGGGAAGAAGAGCGGCGGCGGGGGGGGAAGGTGGCGGCGGGTGGGGTAGGGGTGGTGGAGGTGGCGGCGGATGGGGAGGGCTATTGTGGCAGCGACGGCGGGTGGGGAAGAGGGAGAGGTTGCAGCGGCGGGTGGGGGGGCGTCGGCGGTGAGCTAGGGGGGGTGAAGGGACTAGGGCATAGGGGCAGGGTGAGCTTTTGCAACTCAGGGAACCAGACCTGCTCTTGATACCATATAGATAGAATGGGAATTGCTTATTTGATGATTTAACTAGTGTGCAATACAGTCTCTTATAACATAAGGGATTAGAGACTAAAGCAGAGATCAGTGTTTTGAAAAGCGTCCTAGGCGCCCGCCTGAGCGGCCAAGAGGCCCAACCGCCTGGTTAAGGCTTTGAGCGGCCACTCAGGCGGCAGCCCATTAAGCGGCCGCCTAAACCCGCTTTAACCGGCCTATGCGCCCGCCTGATTCCTTGTTTTGGGCGCCCGCTTTTGGCCGCCTAATTTTTGGGCACTGGATTTTTGTATCGTTGCTTTCATTTTTCATTTTTTTGTAATCAAATGTTGTTGCTGCTACTATATATTGACTTGCCTAGTATCTATGTATGTACATGAGTGACTGTATTAGCATGTAATATAATATACAATACTATAAGTCTGTAATAATATATACATTGTTGTTGTACATTGTTTAATATGAAACGTTACTGTATGATACATTTTATAATGCACCAATACATACATAAATATCTACTGCATATTGTATTTATGTACCCTTCTACCTTATATAATATAATGTACTAATACATTTTATTGTGTAATATATATTCTACTGTTTACTGGATATTGATAATAAAACATTCTATATATTCTAATTGTTTACTGCATAATCTACATTAATACATTATATATCTTCTACTGCTTACTACATTTTAGTACATATAATCAGAGATTCAAAATATATTCACTGCAGTGAAAGTAAACTATTTGGGTATTAGTAGTACCCAAATACCATATTACAACTGTGTCAAAAACTATCTGGGTGCTTTATTTTTTTGTGTAGGCTGTCTAAATAAGTATAAAAGTTCCTTATAAATATATTACTTATATGCAAATATGTATATATTTTTTATTAAATTATAGAAGAATTTAGGTACCCGCTTTTTCAAAAAGCGCCCGCCTGAGCGGCCGCCTGGCGCTCAAGCGGACACAAGGTGCTCTCCGCACGCCTCCCGCTTCCCGCTTTCTAAAACATTGGCAGAGATGAGCAATATGGGAATAAACTACTGAAGTAAAAACATAAGTGAGGTACATGTTATGCACATGACACTCAACAAAACACAACATATCTCTATACTAAGCTTTAACACAACATTTAGAAATCAATGAAAAGATTAATAATGGGATGAAATGAGGAAGCAAAACCATTATATGAATGATCCAACTCTGGTGTTTTATTTGCAGCTGGGAGAAAATTTACCAAAATAGCATATGAGATCTACCTTCCCAAGTCTATATCAGCCTCAACAAGAAAGAGGTGAAAGCACAAAGAATGCCTATGCAACATAATCCAGGCTTGCAAAGAGATAAAACGGAACTGAGACTGAGTTTTTATGAACAAAAACGTTCACATGAATGGCTTCATTAGTGTAGAGCCAAGAACAGATTAAAGGAGAAGAGGCATGCCTAAATTAACTTGGGGGTGTTTATAAGGAGAGATTTATAATCTTTACATCATGATGAGAACATAACCCATAATGGAGCTGCATGAAAAAGAAGAATCCATTTAGTTGACCCAACATGGGTGGGATTGAGGCTTAGATGATGATGATGATGATGATGATGATGATGATGATGATGTTGATGATGATGATGATGATGATGATGATGATGTTGACAACGAAGATGATGAGGATGATGATGATGATGACGATGATGATGATGATGATGACGATGATGATGGTGATGATAATGATGATTGGTGACGATGATGATGATGATGACGACGACGACGATGAGGATGAGGATGATGATGATGATGACGATGACGACGATGATGATGGTGATGATGGTGATGATGACGACGACGACGATGATGATAATGATGACAATGATGATGAGGATGACGATGAGGATGAGGATGATGACTACAACTATAACTACGATGACGGTGACGGCAAGTAGAATTTCTTTTGTATCTCATCGGTAGAGTGTCCCTATGAAGTTTACCAAAAAAAAAGTATCCCTGAGAAGAAATAGCAAGTTTCTTGTTAGGATCATATTACTTGTTCAGTTTCTACTTTATGTGAACATCTAGCTGGTGTTACACGATCTTTAGCCAAAATTCTTAGGGACATTGTTAAAGAGTATATATTAGCCTATTTAGTTAATAGGTTAATTAGTTAGTGGGCTTTTGTATCTCAACCCGTTTAGATTACTTGCGTCCTAAGTCTTAGGGCGTCTCCCCTCTCCTATATAAAAGAGAGGGTGTCCAGTCTTGTATTCATCTCATTGCATTCAATCCAATCTTATATTTCACATGGTATCTGAGCGATGAACAGTAACTCCGGTATTGAACAGGAACTCCGACGTGAACAGTACGGCGGCGTGAACAGTGATTCCTGCGTGAACAGAGCGTGTTCGCTCCTGAGGGAAACCTAGTCGTTGTCCCTCCTCCCTCTCCTTTCCGGCGCACACGCAGCCCTAGCCGCCGCCGCTCGTCTTTTCCAAAGAGCAACCGAGGGGAAGAACCCCCGCCTGCGGGCGGCCTCCGCCGTTGCCATGGCTTAGGCCGGCTGCCCGCCAGGCATCTCCCGGCCTCCATGGCATATCTTTCTCTTTCTCAAACGATCTAGTTTTCTTTCCGTGCGCCAGCACCATCACCTTCCCGGCGCCATCATCATCCTTCTTGTGCAAACGCCGCCAGCAGCAACAGCAAAAGTGCTGCCATCAGCTAGCGACAACAACCGCCAAGCGCCATCTCCGTCAGCAGTACGCCGCCACCGGCAATCACCCAACCATCATTCCGAGCGGCCAGTAAAAAGCAGCCACCATCTGCATTCGTCGACGCCATCGCACCCACATTATTCAACAACCATCTACCGCTGCATCGCCCTGATGTCCTCAGCTCCAACCTTCATCGTCTCATAAGGAGAGACTCCACACTTGACTCCGCATGCAGCCTCATGGCATGCAATATCTTTGGAGCCATGCAGGAGACCAGTATCATCTCTTTCGTTGCGGCCAAGTGCTACATCAGCCGAGCGACACAATCATCGTCATTTGTCATGCTGTTGTGTTGCTGCCATATCATCCAGCAACCATATCCCCAGTCGCCGATCACACCATTCAGCCGCCGCCGTCATCCATGCCCCTGGTCGCTGCTCCACTACTGCTCTCCATCTCGTCGTTGCTGCCCCAACGTTTTCGCCTATCCTTGGCTGAAGCACGGTCCCCCATCACTCTCCACCACTACAAAACAGCCCTATTACTGCCCACATATACCAGATGTCTGTTGATATTCGGATCCTTAATCGGATCTGCCCTCGGCTAATCGGATCCAGTTTTAGCCTAATCGGATTTTTCGTGGGGGCTCCACCCCCGGATTTGTTGCCCTATCCCCCCAAACAAATCCCTTTTCGGATCGGGATTAGATCCATTTATTTTTCTATTTGGATCTTCATTGACCCATTTAGCATATTCTCTCCGGTTATCGGTTTCATTCTCCACATATTACACATCTCCATATCACAAAATCCTCTCAAATCCACCAATTTCTTTCCCACCCACCCATATCATGTGTGTATCCCTTTCCACGGTACGGGAGGGTCATATAACCATTTCTCCACACCAAACACTCACTATCGTCGTATTTGGTGTGCGGGGGAGATAGAGAGGAGAGGAAGAGATGAGAAGAGAGAGAGTGAGAGAATATGTATGAGAGAGAGAGAGTATGAGAACAGATGATACATGTATTCAGGCTATATATCTTCCAGGCTATTATCTTCATGGAGCTTCGAATTGTTTAGCACATCCGTTCTCTACTTCCAGACAGCACTGAAGGATCTTCATTCAGCGTCAACATCGAGCTATCCGCGTTTGTACCGTGTTATGTACGCCAGGTGTTGATGGTGTACTTCTTCAACTGCATTTACATGAGACAGATGGGTGCTTCTTCAGATTTTCAGAAGCTCAGCAAGCCTGTCAACCTACTTCTATAAGGTTGATTCATCCAATTTATCTTCACCGAGTTGCTTCATCACGTCTTCTCCGAGCCGCATCTGCTATTTCGACATCACCTATTGCTGATCTACTTGGGACTTTCCTTGATGGATGATATTTCCTTTCCTGTCAAGCCCCCAAGGTTCATGCGACAGAGTTATGGTACATGCATCGTATCACCAACATATCGTCCATTCGTGTATGTGCCACGTTATGCACGTCTTCTCAGACAATTCAAAGATTCTGCTACTGCTACATCGACATTGGGCATTCGCGTTCATGTCGCGTTAAGTATGTAATCCAATGAAGATGACGTAGTGATGGTATTGATGATCGTCTGCTCCAAGTGGCGAATTACTGTTATAGTATTCAGGTTCCATTCCAGATGTTCTTCATTCCAGATGCCCTCCAAAAGACCTTCATCAAAGCTCGAAGATCTCCAGCCTGTAGAATACAATTTCAAAGCAAAGAGGCGCCATTGTATGATTCAGGGGGAGTATTGTTTAAGGGGGAGTATCAATCTTTTGTATGGGAAGTGATATTTATCTTTTATCATTTCTATCTTTCATTTCTTTTATTATTTTATCGAGTCATGTAACTCCAAGCTTGGACATGTGTTTCACCCATGATCCAGCTTGAGGGGGAGTGTTAAAGAGTATATATTAGCCTATTTAGTTAATAGGTTAATTAATTAGTGGGCTTTTGTATCTCAACCCGTTTAGATTACTTGCGTCCTAAGTCTTAGGGCGTTTCCCCTCTCCTATATTAAGGAGAGGGTGTCCAGTCTTGTATTCATCTTATTGCATTCAATATAATCTTATTTTCAACAGACATAAACTAATGGACCGATTCTTGACGTATCCAAAACCCCATAACAGGACATAATGTCATTCTTCAATGAGTTGGACTAGGATTGAAAACTCAGCTAGTGCTGGCGCTCCCTTCTGAAAAGATTCAAGCTGATGGCTCCAACTATAGTATATATAGGGCCTAGAACAAATGTGCCATGACTGAACCGTCTTCCAGAAACACAAAATATTAATATTTTAGCATATATATCAGCCGTCAGCCTATCAGTACATAATGCTTTTCGAGAGGCATATGTGCATTTCTTCTGAAAGGTAGAAGTCACTTCCTTTTCATATATTACTTGTTTACATATGTAGTCATCTATATATAGAGAAACAAAGTTTTATTATCAAAACACGAAATTTAGTGAATATACACTTTGTTTATTGGATTATTTTATAAAAGTACAAAATTTTACTAAGGGTTCCAATGAGAAACTATGCCCTTTATAATAATAATCACGCAGGAGGGATGGGGGTTCCACTCTCAATCAAGGGTGTCTCACCCGACGACTTCTGATGGATGAAAGCTTATTTGTGCCTGTTAGCCACAGAATCGTCCTATGGCGGAAAGAAGAAACCTCCAAAATCTGTCTGTCCAACACATTATGTGTCAGTACTTTATTTTATAGCAACCGTAAGATCCTCCCAAGAACAAATTTTCAGACACTTTGGCTTTGTTAGCTACAATCCGGTCTGAGAGTTGGAATAAAGTTGTAAGCATTCATTATCTTCTAAATTCAGTTTTCATAGTATAAGCAGACATCAAGTATACCATTGTAAAAAGCAGTGGGGATATCACCCAACTCGTCAAGTATAGCCATGTTTTACACGAGCATACCAAACATATTGATGTTGACTGTCACTTTGTACATGATCAAGTCAAAGCAAAGAAGATAGATACACCATGCATGGAAACTAGAGAGCAGATGGCGGATATCCTCATAAAACCAATTCCTCCTACTCTGTTCATATATATTAATAACAGGCTGGGGTTATGTAATGTATACTCTTCAGCTTGAGGAGCGGGGGGGTGCTGAGATAATTAGTTTCATATTGTTATCGGGCTTGGCCCATTTAGAATTGCTTACTTAAGTAAATCTATATGACACTTAAGTTAAATCCATGTAAGTCCCTCTTCTTTTATACTCAGGAGAGGGCTTTTACGAATTTAGTTTAAGTTGTATTATTGATTTTCACACCAGCCATCAGCCTATCAGTACATAATGGTCCAGGAGAGGCATATGTGTATTATCTTCCTTTTCATACATTACTAATTAACAAATGTAGAAGTATCTTCTGAAAGGTAGAGGTATCATCTGTTGAATTAAAGCATATATGTGCCTGTCTAACCACAGAATCTTCCTATGGTGGAAAGAAGAGATCCAAAACCTCTCTCCGTCCAACACATTATGTGTCAGTACTCTTTGTATAGCAACTGCAAGATTCGACAGGTTCAGATTCTCAGACACTTTGACTTTGTTGGTTAAAACTCTGACATGAGTTTTGGAATGAAGTTGTAAGCATTTATTATATTTTGTTTGAATTTTCATGCTATAAGCAGCAATCCAGTATATATCAGTTTAAAGAGCAGTGGAAATATCATCCCACTCGTACAAAAGAACCTCTGCTTTGGAAGCACGCCAAGCGATATTTATAAGACGAGTAAGGGGATTTAAGGAGAAAGCAAACCTGGTGTGATTTTGAGGCGGTGGAGGCGGCGGAAGTGGAGGCGGAGGCGCCTTCCAGTACTGAGTTGGAGCTGGGGGCGTATGTAGTAAATATAGTATATTAGCTATGTACTTCCCCTCAACAAAATAAAAGGTGGAGGCGCAAAGTATACCTGAATTATTATGATAGCTCGACGCAACAATTTCCAGGGGGAGAAAGAAAGCAAAGGGAACCAGGAACCCGAACTTAATCAACAGAAATGTTCCCATGAAAGGCTTCATTGCTCGAACTCTGCTATGAAAACAGTATCTGACGGCAGCATATCAGTGCGTCACTTTGGATTTGAAACCCACGCTCGAGAGGGATGTACAGTGTACATGAAGTGAAAACACGACTCGTGGAAGAAGAAGAACGCAGAAAGGAGAGCGATCATTATCTGTGGGCTTAATGCGAAAGCGAAATATGGGATGATACATTCTGCGAGAGATGTGACGGGAGGAGGAGGAGGTCCGGGAACTACTGGTTGTCGGGTAGTCGCTGCCGTAACTGCTGTTAGGCCCTGTTTGGTTGGGAGCAGAATGAGTTCGTTACTTTGGAACTCCAGGAATTAGGACCTGATTTTTATTTGGTTAGCAGATGGGAAAATAAAAAAGCAGGTTTTCAATTCACAAAAACGTATGGTTCTGGCTTAAATTCTCGGAGTTTGTACCTCTCCCATTTTGGGCGCGGTCGGGTATAGTTTCACTGTTGTAGCTGTAACCTGCCGTCTCACCGACAAAAGTTTACG